>SOZL01000024.1:1064231-1169124 GCA_009733165.1 Naja naja | reverse complement strand
TCTCTTTGCTTTGGGCTTTGGAGACTTTATATTTTATAGTTTTGTTGACTAGTAGTGGATCAACAATATGGACTAAAGCTAAAGGCTGCCGAAGAGACATACAAAAGGCTATAGACCACAAGCACCTGATGAACTAAAAGAAAAAATCTCTCTTTGGACAGATAAAATGGAACATCAAAGATAAACAGAGAGGTACCTTCTGAACCTCTTCGAATTGAACCACACCCACGCTTTCCTTGGTTGGAACTATTGTTACCATTACTAGCATCACTATCATCATTATCACTATTCAGATTGTTATTACTGTGATTCTATTATTACTACTATTACTATTAATCCTCCCAGCTAACTACATGTAAGACAATGTAGACTACAAGAGAAGTGGTTTAAAGGGAATGTTGAAGCGAGATTAGACTGGCACATTTCAGTTTATATTGATAGCTTAAATGTGATTGAGTAGTGGAGGGATATATACATGTAAAAGAGAGGTGGGAGTGTTGGATTAAAAAAAACCTTGTGGTAAAAATGTTAAATATGACAAGCACTATCAATCTAACTAAGATAGGGATAGGGAGAAAACAAGCCTCCCAATCATTGTCAGCTACTTCTAGTCCGTCCAACCAGAGGTCAATAGAAGACATGATACAAAGGGAAAGGTCAACCTCATTCAAAGATCTGCAGGCCATGTTACAATCGATGCAGGAAGCTATGACTAGGAATCACAATGAAATGAAGAGATAGGATAAGTAAGAAATGACACAGGAGACCTCAAAAGAAAAAATTTGAAAGTTTCCAACAACAGATTACCAAAAATGAACAGAAACTACAGGAAATAGAAGAGAGGATGGAGAAAGAAGAAAAAAGAGTAGATGAAATAAGTGATAGATCAATCCAGGCAAATAAGGAGTTAGAAACCACAGTAATCTTTCTGGAATCAGAGAAAGCAGCGCACTACTTGAGATTCCAGAGCATGAGAGAAGATAAGGGAGAAGATCTACCAGACACCATGGCAGAGTTAATAGCAAAGGCATTAGGAACAGAGAAGGAAGAGATGCTGACAGAAATAGATGAGACGAACAGAATTCACACAAACTATGTGTCAGGATTCCGGCAGTTACTCCAATTAAATCATGAGCCTCGAGCCACACTCCCAAAACTAAAAAGGATTTATTTAAAGTTAGCATTCTACGTCTGGCATTAACCTGGGTGTAGCCAACTCTGAGATACGTAATTCACTGTCACCCTTGATCCTTCTTTTTATCATCCAATGAAAACGTCCATAGCCAAGAGTCATCAATCATGCTCTCCAATTAGATTTTTGCAGGGCAGAAGCTTCAGTCATCTAATCAGTCTTTGAAGAAAATATGAATGGAATGTACTTTCGATTCCACACTGCTGCCTGCTCTTTGAAACTCCCCCCCTTCTTTCTGTTGTCAACTATAAAACATGTATACAAAATGTTTTATGAGTTGACTCTATGCGAGGAGGCACAATCTTCCAAAGGAGGTGCATGTAAGATTCATGAAGAAATCTATGCGAGGGAGAGGGCGGAGCTAACATCGCGTGAGACGACGGATTCTCTCCCAGAAAGCCTTCGATATCCCGACAGCTGGATGGTCCATTTGGACCTAAATCAGCCTGTAGAGATGATAAACAAGGGAAGCGCACTCTGTTGATCCCAGGGACACCGCAAAGTCTTTGGTTGATCTGGAGAAAGCTTCCTAAACCGGCTGCAGTGGAAAGCGGCCATTAAAGCCTCTAAGAGGCTGGGACAGCTCTGAACGGAAGAAGAAACAGAAGGAAAGTGTGTCTGGACTGGGTTTTTTTATGAATAATGAAAATAAATTAAAAAGAGACAAGACCAAAGGATATTAGAAGAGAATTATAAGAGATCAGAGAAAGAATTACAAAAATATCCACAGCAAAAGAGTGTAAAAAATCAAATGAATTTAATAAAACATAAACTGAAATTAGTAGAGAAAGAAGAATTGGCACAAAAAATTAAAAGATCTAAGCAAAACTTTTTTGAAAATGCAAATAAACCAGGAAGATGGCTAGCATATAGGCTGAAAAAGAAAAGAACAGAAAAGGATAACGAATTAATAGATGATAAAGGAATTGCCTGGCGTAGAAATGAAGAGAAAAAAGAAATAGCTCAAAAGTATTATGAGAAACTATATGATCAAGAGACAGTTACAGAAGAGAAAGTTAAACAATATTTGAAAAAAGCAGAACTACCTAAAATATTGGAAGAAATTAAATTAATGCTAGAACAAAAGATAACGATGATGGAACTAATTGAAGCATTAAACAAACAAAGTAATGGGAAAGCACCTGGCCCAGATGGGCTACCAGCAGAACTATACAAAACACTACAGAACTCTCTTTGCAATACAACGTTAGAGGTACTACATGAAGTACTGATAAAAGCCAAAGTACCTAATTCATGGATGGAGGCTTACATTACTCTTATACCTAAAGAAGACTGTGACTTACAACAGATTAAAAACTATAGACCGATATCCTTGTTGAATGCAGATTAGAAAATATTTGCTTCAGTAATGGCAGAAAGACTAAAGAGATTCTTAAATCACTTTATACATGTGGACCAAAATAAGAGACAAATAAAAGATAACATGAGAACAATACTGAATACATTGGAATACTATGAAGCACATCCTGAAAAACAGATGGCATTGGTATTCTTAGATGCACAGAAGGCGTTTGATAATGTGAACTGGCAATTTATGCTGGCGCAAATGGAAGAAATGGGTTTTGGGGAAAGGTTTATCAAAATGATTAAGGCAATATATTATAAACAAATGGCAAAAATAATGGTAAATGGTGATATGACTGGAAATGTTAACATCAAGAAAGGAACTAGACAAGGATGCCCTTTGTCACCATTGTTATTTGTACTGACTTTAAATAGAAATATTAGAAAAAATAAGGAAATAAAGGGCATGGAGATAAAAAAGGAGGAGTACAAATTGCAGGCATTTGCAGATGATCTGGTTTTTATATTAGAAGAACCATTAGAAACAGGACCTAAATTGATAGAAAAGATAGAAGAATATGGGGAAGTTGCAGGATTGAAAATAAATAAGGAAAAAACTAAGATATTAGTGAAGAATATCACAGAAAAGCAAAAAAGAGAACTGATGGACAGACTAGATATCCAGATCACAAAGAAAGTGAAATATTTGGGGATCCAATTAACAGCAAGATGTGGGACGATTAAAGAAGATAATTATTATAAACTAAAACAACAGATTAAGATAGATCTGGAAAAATGGAAAAACCTACAACTATCACGAATAGGGAGAATAGCGACAATTAAAATGAATATATTACCAAGAGTGTTATACTTGTTCCAAGCAAATCCAATACAATTGGGGAAAAATACTTTGATGATTTAAATAAAATAATATTAAAATATATATGGCAAGGGAAAAAGGCAAGGATTAAATTAAAATTGTTACAGGATGCAAGAACCAGAGGAGGATTTGGGCTACCTAATTGGGAATTATATTACCAGGCTGTGGTATTGATGTGGATGAAAGAATGTATTGTATTAACAAAATAAAAACCATTGTATTTTGACATTGGAATTGGAGGGGCATGATTTCAGACGGCCCTGGGGTTCTTGCCCACCTCCCTTGACCACAGCCTGGCGAGACCTCGGCAGCTCAACTGGTTGTCCCTTGCGGCCTCTTCCTCGCCGAGACCTCGTTTGGCTCCTTGGTTCTCGGAGGAGCCGGGGATGAAGCGGCGGAGAAGATGCCTGGAGAGCAGGTGGAGGACTAGTCGTTCGAGTCTGACCGTGTCCAGCTAAGAGCCTATATTAGACTTACCTGGAAGCGATTAGAGCAGCGAGATGCTTACTTCTCCACTCTGATCGCGTCTGCAGATGATCGCTCTGCCCTGTTTAGGGTCACTGCTCCTTCTTCACTTGGAGGAGAGGGGGACCCTCTGCGGGCAGAGCAGAGGAATTTAGTTTACATCTGGCGGATAAGGTCGCTTAGATTCGCTGGCTTGGACTCTGACTGGCAGGGTGCGGATGATGTAGTGATGACGAGTCTGGCTGATTCTATCTGGGTTGAGTTTGACCCTGTCTCCCTGGATGAAGTGGACAGGATCATGCGGAGGCTGTCTTCCACCACGTGTTTATTGGACTCGTGTCCTTCCTGGTTGGTTTATACCTCCAGAGAGGTTACACACGGTTGGCTGCTGCCTTCTGAATGTTAACTTTCCGCAATGTCCTCCAGACTGAGGTAACATCAAAGCTAATCACTTGCTCATCAGGATGGGGCACAACTTTTCTTGCAGGGGTGCTATTCGATGCCTCGGATCTTCCAAAAAATGTGTTCAACTAGTTTTAAAAGTCTGTGTCACCCTTGCAACTGGATGGAGCCACCTTATAATCTGTAATGGCCTAGATTCCTTGCCACATACACCTGAAGTTTGTCAGGTCATGAAAAAAGTTCTGAACTTTCTGACAATGGGCTTGCTTTGCTCTTTTTAAGCACAAAACCTTCAGGCCTCTGCTAAAATACTGAAGATGAAGAGGAATTTCACCTTTCAACATAACAGTACCCCAAAGCATACCTCCAAATCAACAAAATAATGGCTTCACCAGAAGAAAAAGTTTTGGAATGGCCCAGCCAGAGCCTGGACCTGAATCCAATTGAAAATCTGTGGGGTGATCTGAAGTGGGCTGTGCATAGGAGGTGCCCTTGCAATCTGACAGTTTTGGAGCGCTTTTGCAAGGAAGAATAGGCAAAGATTCCCGAGGCAAGATGTGCCATAATGATAGGCTCCTACCCCAAAAGACTGAATGCTGTCATAAAATCAAAAGGTACTTCAACATTTTTAAAGGTGTGTACACTTCCCCCCCCAAAAAAAGATTTGTTTGTTTTTCAATTGAAGTGTACAGCTTATAAGTTAAAGGTGGAAAAAATTCTGAAGTGAATTATCCTGGTCTGATTTTTTTTATATCTCAAAAACATGGCATTTTAACGGGTGTGTGTAGACTTTTACATCCACTGTAGACTGTTTCAGTTTAAGAAAAAGGTGGAACCAGGTTCATAAAAGCCCATCTTTCAGATTCATGCTGGAACTACCTGCTTAGCCACCTGGTCTTGTCTTTTTGTTCTGTACACTGGTTCAAGAAATTGGCACTTGGGGCTACAATTCTGAACCTGGCACTGAAAGGCACACAACAAACCCTGTATAAGAAATTTGCATGCTTTCTTTCCAATGGGGATGGGTAATCAAAGAGAATCCCAAGATGGGTGTGAGAAAGTAGAGAGAATAGGGAGGTGGGTTTTTTTAAATTTATGTTTAATGCTTCTTGAAAGGATTAGATCCTCTATTTTACAAGGCAAGCATGAAAAGCACCCATCTTTTAAAAGCCCATAAGCACCAATAGCTGCATAGTTAGAAGCTGGTGTGTCTCATTCCCTTTGTTATTAGGAATCCTTAATATTTAGAAAACAGTTGTCTCTGCCCACTTGCTATAATGCAACACAAATTTTAAATATATGAAACCATAGATTTTTAACAGATATAGATAACAGTATACAGCTGCCCAATTGGTGGGGGCTTTTTTGGGGGAAAAGATTTCCTGTTTACTGGAAAGAGTAATAGAAAAAATAGTACTGGGGGAATGTTTGACACCATTTTATTAACCTTCAACTGCAGTGGAAAAATATAACCTTTTACAAATGCCATCCTGTGTAAGCTCCAGTATATAAAACTAACCACATAGCAGAACCAAATAAAGAGAACAAATAGGCGAAGCAGTTTCCAAATTGTACTTTTATCTTTTTTTTCTTTGTTTGAACATTTAATTTCAACTTCATTTTTGCAATCCAATATTTTCTGAAAGGTTTTTTGTTTGTTTATAGACTTTTTAAAAATTCTTTGGCACAATCGTGTATGGTTTGGACTTTGTTCACACCCAAAGGGGGCTTTGTCCCTTTTGCTTGTTTTTATTATCACTAATTCAAAGTTGTGTTTTGTTTCAAAGCCTCACATCCCATTTGGAGAAACAGGATCCTAATCTCTCCAACTAACATGTGAGAGTCTTCTGGACACCCTACCCACCTCTCACCCCACCCCCGTTTCTACATTCACAGTTGAACAAAATTCAGGAAGGAAAGGCGCTTTTTAATGAAACAAGATTGTGAAAAAAGTCACAACAGGAGCTTTGAACATCTCTCTTACGATCCCCTAAAGAAGCCCTACACTGGGCAACTTCTCTTTACCCTTCCCCCTTCAAAACTCATACTTTTCTGCCACTTCAAGTAGATGTGTTAGTTTAGGAAATGCAACTGCTAATCTTTTCAGCATTTCTTTTGGGAAACATTAACTGCAATTGAGAATGTAGATACTACCTCATTCATTCATTCACATTCACATTCACACACACACACACACACACACACACAAAAGAAAATCCTTCACCCTTCCCATTGTCTTATGCACTAACTGTGTGTTCAAAAACTCATCCCTCCCTCCTGAAAAAAGGTAACTGGTGGGCTGGGGACCCCACCTTCTCTCTAGCAACAAAAGCCAGACCTTATTATGCCCCGAGTACTCAAATTGAACCTGAAGCTAGCTTTTCTCTATCGTAAACTTCCTCTTCACTGCCCAAAAGACAGATAATTAATCCTTGTCTCTTGTCAGAAGAGACTGTACTGATGTATAGAACTCAAATCATTTTCTACTTCCTAGAGGCAAGCGATGACAAGGTTTTGTTGCTATTGAAGTCAGTGATTAGCTCCATTAACAGTGGTTCTGCCATTTGCCGTGGCTGGATTTTCACCATGGTGTGTTTAAGCCTCTCACTCATCCTCTCATTTCCAAACACTCAGCATTCGTGCACACTCCTCACTTCCGGTTGGTTTTTTTTCCTCAATAGATTGGAGAATTCCAGTGGGGGTCTCAGGTGTTGTCCCAATAGTAATAGATCTGTAAGTGAAGAAAAATAAGGAGGCAATGCAGTGTAATATAAAAAGAGACACTTGCAATTTCTTTAGTAGCAGTAAGATTGTTTTCATATTGCAGTATTTTTAAACAAATATTCCTATTAGACAACTTTTCCACTTCAATTTGTCATATCACACTGCACAAGATTTCTTATATTTTTAAAGCAGGTCTTGAAAGAAATAAGGAATTTTTGAATAGGGGGACTTTGAAGAAAAGGCCATGGGGATGAAAATCCAAATGCTACTTCCCACACCTTCTTGAAGATTACTCAGTGGGGAATTAACATATCTGGGCCTTACATTAGTTCTCTAAACTTCTAATGCAAACTCTATATGAATGATTCAGATGTTTTAAAGAACAAAAAAGTTTGAGCCTTCTCACCAAGCTTGATTTTTAAGTTTTCTCAACTCTTTAGTGGCCCAGGTAGCAAGGGTTTTTGTTTTGTTCACTGTTGATCTTCTTCCTTCAGTTAGCAATTCATGTATCATGGGCCTAGCTTCTACCATCTTGAGGACATCTTTCCCAAATGCTGTGCACAAATCCCTGTGAAAAGCAAAGAATATATTAAAAACACCGCCCAATACCTGATTTCAGTGATTACTTGTGGGTAGTTCAGAGATTGACTATTGTGAATTATGACTGCAGCACATCTCCCACATGGTCATATGATCATATTTCAGGCACTTGGAAACCAGCTCACATTTACAACCTGTTGCAGCAACCCATGGTCACAAGACCACAACTTGCAACTTTTAATTCTTCAGTTTTCTGGCAGAAAAAACACCATTGGATATGCTGGATTCACTTAATGACCATGTGGTTTGCTTGGCAACTGCAGAGACCCGCTTTGTAACTGTTGTAAAAATTGAATTTGGTCACATGGTGTCTCAACATACTGCATGACTAAAATTCTGGGCTCCATTGTCATAATTCAAGGACTACCTGTAGTCACCCCCTAAAGTGGATTACTGCAATGCACTATTCAAGGGCTGCCCTTGAAGACTGTCTGGAAGTTGTAACTGGTCCAGAATGCAGCAGTGTTTGTCCATTTTTCCTCTGTGCTCTGCCAGTGTAATGATATGTGGAAATGACCTTGGGAGAATGGGCAAGGAGACACCACCAAGGGAACAGCCAAATAATAGGGCATAGCCTACAGCTGGATAGTAGGTGGAGCAAGAGGCTCTGAAGACATTGTCTTTAGTTTCTCAGGCTGTAAAGGAGGGGATGCGGGGAGGATGAAAGGAGAATGTACTTTCACACTTGAAAGATTATGTCAATGTAGCTTTACAATGAAGTTGAAGTAGCCCCTCTGCTTATGTTTCCTATCTGGTTTGCCCTGCAAAGCCAACAGCCAACTAGATTAGCTTTTGGGTGGAATTAAAGGTGCTGGTTATCATCTCATGGCATGAGGCTTGGTTATTTGAGGGACTGCCTTTTTTTGGTTGTCTATACCCACCTCACTAGGTTTGATAGGAAGGGCTCATTCCGGGTCCCCTCAATTAAATGGGACCTAGGAAGCAGGCCATTTCTGTCATAGCACCTGAACTCTGAACAACCCTGCTAGCCTTTTTGCAAAGCACTGAAAACCTACATGTGTTCCTGAGCACGAGGGTGAGAAGTTAGGTGACTGAGGCATTGCTGCTGTTTTGCATTTATTCTCATCATTTTAGATTCTGTGTTTCACTAATATTGTTTTAATAAGTTGTGAGCTACCAGAAATACCATATTTTTTGGTGTGTAAGATGGACTCCCCCCCCCCCCCAAAAAGTGGGTGGAAATGTCTGTGCATCTTATACAGTGAATGTTGAAGCCCCGCCCACCCACCGGCCCCCACCGCCCCCACCTTCGGCTCTGCCTCCCAGCAATTTGCCTCCTTGCAGCAAACAGCCTGGTCAGCTTCAGCACAGCCTGATTTAGCACGAGCAACTGATTGTCGTTTGGATTGGCCTCCTGGAATACCAATGATCAGCTTTTTCAGGCTGCAGGGATTCCTATTGCCGCCTCCATGTGCCCCATTTTCGGCCTCCACGCCCCATTTTGGCACGCCCAATGGGCCGAACGGACGCGCAGAGGCGGCAATAGGCAATGGCTATCCCTGCAGCCTGAAAAAGCTGATCATCATATTCTGGGAGGCCAATCCAAACAACAGTCAGCTGCTCATGCTAAATCAGACTGTGCTGAAGCTGACCAGGCTGTTTGCTGTTTGCTGCAAGAAGGCAAATTGCTGGGAGGCAAAGGCAGAGGCAGATTTTTTTTCTTGTTTTCCTCCCCAAAAGCTAGGTGCATCTTATAGTTCAGAGCATCTTATAGTCTGAAAAATACGGTACATCTGTGATATACGCAGCCATATAAATTGATTTAATAAGTACAGGTGGTGCTTTATTAAAACCACTTGTTCAGCAACAGTTCAAATTTATAATTGTGCTGAATGAGTGGTATTTATGACTGGTCCTCAAGGTTTTGGCCATCACAGCACCCCTGTGGTCATGTGATCATGACCTGGTTGCTCAACAGTGGCCCAGATTTCCAACTGTCACAGCATCCCACAGTAATGTGAATGTGAATAAAAACCTTCCCTGCTGGCTTCTCACAAGCAAAGTCAATGGGGAAGCTGGCAGGAACTTGGAAATCATAGTCCCATTAGGTCCTTACTTAACAAGTTGTGGTGATTCACTTAATGACTTGTGGTTAAACAGTAACTAGAGACTGCCAGAATTGCTGTTGTTAAGAGGCACAGTTGTAGGAGATGAGCAGGCTGAACCAGAGAGTGGGGTCAAACATCATCAATTTGAAGTTGCTACACTCCCACAAGAAACCCAAGTCCACCCCCTCCCCATAAATTCCATTGACCCTTATCAAGTGCTAATTTGGTTTGACCATCGGATCAGATTCTTGTGTATAGGTTGCATGTAATATACTTCTGGTGCTTTGAACTCGACTCCTGTTCCTGGTTAATTGCGCCTGAAATTAATCTGATTCTACTCACCTAAACTTTCACAGACTACTATGAAAACCACAGCATGGCATCAGATCCACAAGCTAGAGCAGCAGCAGGCAATTCAGAGATGGGTACCCTCTGCAGATGCCAAGACGGTTTGGAAACCAAGGTGCGAAAAAGAGCAGCTAATATGCACCAGATGCTTCAACGGATGCAAAATGTAGCTCAGCAATTTCCTCCACCATAGCTTCCATCACCAGCTCTCGCTCCACCATCAGCAGCTGGTGCCCTGCTGCCAAGGACCCCTGGATGTCTACCCCAGAGATTTGCAGGCGACTCAGAAAAGATGAGAACATTTCTTGCCCAATATGAACTATTCATTGGCACCAGATCAGTGAAGTTTCCAATGGACAGATCATGAGTGTCCTTCATTCTCAGCCTCCTCAAAGCTTCAGCCATTAGATGGGCGCTTCCCATGATTGAGTGCAACGACCCAATCAAGGATAACTATCAAAACTTCCTAGCACACTTTAGACAACACTTCGGAGATGCCATCCAAGAAGACACTGCCATGTGCACAATTCAAGAGCTCCAACAAGGCAACTGAAGAGTAAGGCTCTACACTGAATTCAAATTGTTGCAGCAGATTTGAACTGGAATGAGACTTCCCTGATGGCGCAACTCAGACGTGGCCTCAATGACAGAATTGTGAATCAACTCATCAGGTGGGTAGTTCCCAGACACAGGGTCAAATCTACAGAACCTGCATTATAATTGACACACGTTTAGAAGAGATCAGGGCTTGCTCCAACCATCGCAAGCTACCAGCTCCTCAACTCCCATATCCAGTTCTCATCTTCCTTACACTGACTAAAGCTGATAAAGGAGAAGAGGAGCCTATGCAAATTGATGCAGCCAGACAATCCCCAGCCACAGAAGAATGGCAGAGGCACTGAGATTTAGCACTATATCTACTGTGAAGAATCCAGACACATAGTCAAGGACTGCACTTCCAACCCACCCAGGAGAGGAGACAGGCGTTCCAGCCACAGTTCCAGTGAAAGGCGTCCCAAATGCAAACCACAGAACTGGGAAATGACAACAGCCTACCTGCAAGAGCTTACAGAAGGGCTTTTCAAACATTCAAAATATATTTTCCAGATTTATGAACCATTTTTTTCTGATCACATTGATAAATTTGGAGTCCTTTATCTGAACAACATCCTGATCTACTCTGAGGATGAATCTCAGCACAAATAACACATGTGTACATTTCTGAGCAGACTGAGAGACAACCACCTCTTTGCTAAACCAGAAAAGTGTGCCTTGAATCTAACACAGATTTCTTAGACTATCATATCTCCACAAATGGTATCCAGATGGACCCCCAGAAAGTCAGGGCAGTGCTGGAATGGCAAGCTCCCTGCATGATCAAAGTCATTCAAAATTTTCTGGGCCTTGCAAACTTCTACAGAAAATTTATCCCCAGCTTACCCAACTGTCAAAGAAAGGAGTTAATTTGCTTGGATTCACAAACAGCATTCAAAGAGTTAAAGCAGTTCTTTGCTCAGCATCCCCTACTTCAGCATCCAGACCCTTCAAAGAGATTTATTGTTCAGACAGATGCTTCAGACATAGCAATCAGAGCTGTTCTTTTACAAAAGGGTGAGTGGGAGAAATGCCTGTTCCTCTGCACTTCTTTCTCAAGAATTTTGACTGCCCCAGAATGAAACTATGACATTTTTAACAAGGAGCTCTGGGAGGTTAAATCCATGTTCAAACATTTTAGAAAGCACACATTTTCCCATAGAGGTCAACACAAAGCATAAGAATCTACACGTCTTGCAACAGCCGCTTTTGCCCAAACAAATCAGATAGAGCCAATCTTCTCACACTTTGATTTTTACATTCAATATATCCCAGGCTCAAAGAACTGGATACCAGATGCTCTTTCCTGCAAGCCAAGAGTATTCTCAAGTTCAACATACTCCAGTAGCAGCAAGAATCTTGCAGCCTTCTCATTTCCAGCTGACACCACATCCACCATCCTGAGAGGTTGGGAACACCACACCAGGACTTAATCACTAGAATCAAGCAAAACAGCATCTAGACCAGTTCTCTTGAGCCTGGATGGATAACCTCAAGGCAACCTCAACAGGTACTGTATCCTCATTTGCAGTGGAGGAAGAAGCCTTGAAGCACAACAGCACAATAGTAGTTTCCTCCACTTTTAGGGAAGAGGATTTGCAGATTTGCCATGACAACCAGACAGTGGGGCATGGGGGAGTGTTCAAAACTCTGCATAGAACATTGAGACTTTTGGTGTCGCACAGATGGTGGTGAACATCGAAGACTATGTGGCCTCTTGCCACACATGCAGAAGCTGGCAGGACTCTTGCAACCCCTTTCCACACACACTCCTGTCCATGGCATACAGTCTCTCTGGACTTCATTACTGATTTACGTCGGTCCAAGGTTTCATGACTATATTGGTGGTGGTAGATCTTTTCACAAAGATGGCTCATTTCATACCCTGCAAGGGCTTACCCAATGCCAAAGAAACAGCCCAGCTTTTCCTAGACCAGTCTTTTGATATCATGGAATGGTTTTAAGACTGATATCAGACAAAGGCCCACAGTTCCAATTCAGATTTTGGAAGGCACTGTTTTAGCTCTTGAATGTCCAAGTCAGCCTATCTTCAGCCCACCACCTGGTCATGAATGGAGAGGCAAAGACGACTAACCAGCTGCTCCAATATTTAAGGTGTTAATGCACATACAGCCAAGACAACTTGCCATCATTATTGCTCCTGACAGAATTTTCTTATAACTCTCTCCACATATCAATTTCAATGACACACTTTCAAGCTCTGAATGGAACACACCCAAGAGTATTACCAGACAACTCCACAGAAGACTCATCTGTCCCAGGAGTTGTTGATTTCTTACAGGAGCAACTTGCTGCCCAAGCCCCACTGAAGCAACAGCTCAACCAAGCAAAGCAGTCTTCCTGATTTAGTTTGATAATTTCACCAATGCTTCCCTGAGAAGTTATGACTGGCCAAGGTCCCAGATCCCTGCACCGCCCAAAGAACCTGATGAAGTTACCCAGACTCTATGGTTCACTCTGGGTGGGAAGGGAGGGTGCTTCTGATTGGCCTTCCACTTCTGGCCCTTAACTCCTGGGGAGGGGTGGGACCTTCTAATGCTGTTTCTGTGTTTCAGCAACTGCCATCTGGCTTTCCAGGTGCTTCAGAAGCAGAGGAGGAGGAGTCCTTTGAGACTGCTTCTCTCCTGTGGGGGAGGCAGAGAGTGAGTATACAGGGCTTCCGGTGGTGACGTCACGGCGAAAGGGGGGAAGGAGAACCGTCTCCGTTCCCAGACCCTGATTTTTCTCTTTTGGGGACCCTTTGGGGGTGCGGAGAGCCTGGAGAGACGCGTGGAATAGAGAGGAAGCCTGGACGACGGTGTGGTGAAAGGCAATCACCCACCACCATGAAAGGAAACTCCTTAAACCCAAAGTGGTAGTGCCTGTCATACAAGTATGGCAGACCCGAGGCCGTGACTAGCTACAGATGATAAGGAAGAGAAGATATTATTAACAGATTGTGTCGTTATACCTGACTGAAAATCCCAGAGGTGCTACGGTGGTGATTTGCCATAAAAGTGAGTCCTGAATATTTACTGAAAAGGGAAGCTCCGGTGGGGGGGAATCCCCAAAGAACAGGCGGCGATTTGGTGGAACGAGCAGTGAATCAGCAAATTAACACAGATGGAAAAGACTGAGAGAAGAGAGGACACAGAACTTTGAGTGAAGGATTTCAGGAGGAGGTGAGGAAAGACGAGTGGACACGCAGAGGAGGAATCGGAAGGGAGGAAGGGGATCGAAAGGAAGAAACCTGAGACCCAGGGTAGCGAAATGAAAAGGAAGGAAACGGCAAGAATGACGAGGTGGTGAAAGAGGAACGACTGGACAGACATTAGATAGAAGGAGATTGGAAGAAGGAATTGGAGATCCAGTTTGAAAGTGAGAAGCGTAAGAGCGATAGAAAGAACAGAAAGTAGCAGAAGGAAAGCAGAAAGCAAAGCTGAGATTCGAAGGAGGCGGTGAGAGGAACACCTGAGATAACAGAACTATATTGAAAGACAGTGTTTGACGGTGCTGACAGTGAATGACTAAGTAAGACCATTGGATTACCTATTAAGCTTAAATTAAGAGAAGTTGAGAGACTTTGGAAAAAATAGATTTAAATATACTGTTTGCTTATTGTAATTACAAAGGCTATATATTTCTTATGTACAGTTATAAATACAGTTATATATTTATATTGAAATCTATACTATTTTCATATTTGTATATATATAAGTTTTTATTGGTAATTATATTTTTTTCTAATAGAGATATTGGATTAGATTTATAAGATTGTAATAGACAAATTACTGTTGAATCATTATTTTATTTATTGAACTATTAATGAATTATTACCTAAGATAATTATTATTCAATAGAATTAAATAATGCTTAGTATACAGACGAAAAGGAATTAAGTAATATACTATATATAAGAGTTTCAAGAGGAAGATGGATTGAGAAGTAAATATTGGTGGTATTTGTACGTTCTGTGATAGGTAGAAATATAGTGAAATTGAAAGATTTAAGTATTTAAATAATAAGAAGAATCTAAGAGGTTGGGCTAAGTTACAAAATGGAAGAAAACAATTAAAATAAATAGAGAAATTAGTAGAGAAAAGAGACTAATATAAACTAACTCTTAAATAAACAAATAAAATATGAAGTGGATGGTAGTGTGGGCAAAGGTAAACAGAAATCTTAGAAATATGACAAGTGCCATAACAACTTTGAAAACAGCAAAGAAGACAACATCTAATCCATCATCGACAGTTTCATCTCCAGCTGGCCAAAAGACGATTGAGGGAACATTGGGTGCAGAAAAACAAAGTGCAACATCTAATATACAATCAATACAGACAAAGCTGTTGGCGATTCAAGAAACCATGATGAAGATGCAGGAGAATATGTCAAAGAACCATGTGGAAATGAAAGGGGACTTTAATAAATTAGAAGCAGAGGTGGTATTCAGCAGGTTCTGACCAGTTCTGGAGAACCGGTAGCGGAAATTTTGAGTAGTTCAGAGGAAATAAATACCACACAGTATCCTTCCTGCCATGCCCACCAAGCCCATACAGAACTGGTAGTAAAAAAAAATTGAATCCCACCACTGATTAGAAGCTAAAGTAGATACGATACAACAAGCCATCAAGAAGAATGAAGAAAAATTTCAGGTGGTGGATATTAGATCAGAACAGAATGAGAAAAAATAGGAATTAGTGGACAAAAAAATGATGACAATGAACAAGGAATTAGAGGAACAAGTTATTCATTTGGAGATGGATCGCACAGCATTCTATTTGAGGTTCCAGAACATTATGGAAAGCAAAGAGGAAGATCTGAGTACGTCGAGGCATAGGGCCATATCAGGTGAGGGGAGCGCGCACCCGACACTTAAGGCCAGTCGCGCGCTCCAACCCTATGGCCTCCTCCCTAGGGGGCAGCGGAACTAGGACCCCTGGGCTTAGGTTGGTGTATTTTAATGCCAGGTCCGTGGCTAATAAGTCCTCCCTCCTCCAGAAGATCATTGAGGAGGAGGCTGCGGATCTGGCTTGTATCACTGAAACCTGGTTGGGCCCAGAGGGGGGTGTCCCTCTGGTTGACTTATGCCCACCAGGTTTTGGGTTTGCACCCGCACGGGCCAGGGTAGGGGTGGCGGGGTGGCGTGGTTATTGGGAGACCATGTTTCCAAGGGAGGTCTCTGTTGCAGAGATAGGCGGGAGTGAGACCCTCCTCCTGAGGTGGGGGCCTAATGGTCTGGTGGGCTTGCTGCTGGCATACCTTTCCTCCAGCTGTGTGGCAGCGGCCCTACCTGGGCTTCTCGATCTCCTCTCGGGGTGGCGGTGGAGTTCCCTGACCTTATGGTCCTGGGGGACTTCAACTTGCCTTCCCTGGGGGGTTGGGTTTGGCCCAGGAATTCATGGCTTCTATGGAGGCCATGGGCTGACCAGTTGATACAAGGCCCTACTCATGATGGGGAAATACTCTTGACCTAGTTTTTGTCTCTGAACAGTGGCGGAGTGACAGAGGGCAAGTTACATCTACGGTCTTGCCGTTCCATGGTCTGATCACTATCTCCTACGGCTGGTCTTCCAACAGGCCATCCCCACTGCTGGGATGAGGAGCCACTTAGATGGTTCCGCCCCAGGCAGCCTGATGGACCTGGAGAGGTTCCGGGCAGAACTGGGGTTCTTTCCTACTTCCCTTGCTCACAGCTCTGCCGAGGATCTGGCAATGGCCTGGCAACAGGCTGCGGGAGGCCCTCGACAGGGTTGTCCCCATCGTCCCCTTACGCCGTGGATCCCGTTTGCCCCTTGGTATACTGAGGAGCTCCGGGAGATGAAACGCGTCGTCGAAGGGGCTTAGAGAGCAGGTGGAGGTCTACCGTTCCCAGTCCGACCAGCTAAGAGCCTATATTAGGACTTACCTGGTAGCTATGGGAGAGCCGAGAAGGTTTTATCTCCCACTCGCGCAAGCGTCGCAGATAATCGCCCGACGCGCCCTGTTTGGGTTACCGTTCCCTCCTTTGTTTGGAGAGGCGGACCCGTGCTTGAGTGAGAGCGAGTTTGTTCAATATCTGTCGGATAAAATGTTCGTATCGGACGGGTTACCCTCTGATTTGCAGTGGTCTGAGGAAAGGGTGCAGGGAGTCTGGCCATTGTTACCTGGGATGAGTTTGATCCTGTTTCTGAGGATGAAGTGGACAGGATTATGCAGCGAATGAGTTCCACCACGTTTGTTGGACCCGTGTCCCTCCTGGCTGACATATGCAGCCAGGGAGGCCTGCGGTTGGCTCGGGCAGTTGTCAAGCGCTTCTTTAAGGGAGGGTGTTTTCCCACAGTGAAGGAGGCGGTGGTCTGAAGAAGCCTGCCTGGACCCGTGTTAGCCAACTTTGTCCAGTCTCCCCTTCGTTTTGGCGAGGTTGTTGAGAGTGTGGTGGCTCAGCAGGTTCCGCTTTTCCTGGATGAAGCGGACTACCTAGATCCGTATCAATCGGGCTTCCGACCGGTTACAGCACGGAGCGGCATTGGTGGCGCTGATGGATGACCTCTGGAGGGCCGGGACAGGGGTTTTCCTCTGTCCTGGTCCTATTAGACCTCTCTTGCTTCGATACCATGACCATGGTATCCTTTTGCGTCGCCTCGAGGGGTTGGGAGTGGGGGCACCGTTCTTGGTGGTTCTCCTCCTACCTCTCGGGCGTGCAATGGTGTTGGCAGGGGGGGTTAGGTCGTCCCCAAGGGTGCTCTCTTGTGGGGTCCCTCAGGGGTCGGTCCTCTCCCCCTCTTATTTAACATCTACATGAAGCCGTTGGGTGAGATCATCCGTGGTTTTGGGGTGAGTTCCATCAATGCGCTGATGATACTCAGCTGTACATTTCCACCCCAAACCAGATCAGCGATGCCCTCTCCCTGATGACCCGGTGTTTGGATGCGTGCGGATCTGGATGAGTGGGAACATGCCGACTCAACCCGGCCAAGACTGAGTGGCTGTGCATACCGGCGTCTCAGCCCAGTCAAGATTGTCCATCTTTGGCCATAGGGGAGAGGTGTTGCCCCTGTGGATAGGTGCGGAATCTGGGGGTCCTCCTGGATGCACGGCTCGGTTGGAGGAGCAGGTTGGGGCGTCGCCAGGGGGCCTTTGCCCAGCTCCGCCTTGTTGACAACCAGCCCTTTTCTGGACCGAGATGCCCTGCGCACAGTCACTCATGCCCTTGTTACCTCTAGACTCGACTACTGCAAGCGCTCTCTATTTAGGACTCCCCTTGCACACCATCCGGAGATTGCAGCTGGTGCAGAATGCGGCGCGGTGGTGATGGGAGTTACCAGTTCTCCCATATTACCCCCTCCTGCGCTGCTTGCATTGGTTGCGGTTGCGCTCGGGTGAGGTTCAAGGTTCTAGTGTTAACATATAAAGTCCTTCATGACATGGGTCCTCAATATTTAAGGAGCGTCTTCTTCCAATATCGAATGCCGGCCGCCCTGTGCGAGCTCATGGCAAGGACTCCTTGATTCCGTCGGCGGTCAGTGCCGATTGATTCCCCACGCGAGCCTTTTCTGTTGCGGCCCCTGACCTCTGGAACCAACTGCCTTTGGAGCTCCGCCTGGCCCCTGACCTCCGCACCTTTCGCCGTGGGCTAAAAACTTGGCTGTTTCGATCAACCCGGCTGTGACCCCCCCCGGGAAGGATAGTTTTAATGGTTTTTAGTTTTTATATTTGGACTTGTAATTTAATTTAATAGTTTTTTAAGTATTTACTGTTTCATGTTTTAATTGTGAGCCGCCCCGAGTCTTTGGAGATGGGGCGGCATACAAGTGCAAATAATAAATAATAAATAAATCATGGCAGAGCTAATTGCACAAGCACTACAGAGAGACAGACAAGAGATGCTGCTAGAAATTGATGAAGCCTACAGAATTCATACTAGTTACATAAGACATAATAGACTACCATGAGAAGTCCACATTAGATTTGCTAGAAAAAAGTAAGGGACATAATATACAAGGTAACAAGGGATGAACCTCTAATATATAAAGATAAAGAGATACAAACCTTAAAACAGATCCCAAAGAAAGTAAGAGAACATAGAAGAGATTATAAATTTCTTGCAACGGAACTGATTAAGAGAAATATAATGTTTCGGTGGTTAATTCCAGAAGGGATGTTGGTATCATGGCAGGAGAAGAGGATTAGGATAGACAATTTGGATAAGGAACAGGATTTGTATGATCAAATTGTGCGAGTGGAAGAAGAAAGTAGTAGTAAGGACGAACTGGAAACCAGAAGCCAAGAAGATCAGCAACAGGAATTAGGAGAAATAGAGCAAGGAGGAGGAAGTAAAGAAGAAATTAAGCAAGGAGAGAAACAAAGTAATAAGACTAAGAACACACCCACAAAGGGACATAAGAATTAATAGAAGACAGATGCCAAGTCGTAAGTAGGACGATGGAAGAAGAAATTAGGTTAATATCATTAAATAGTAATGGACTGAATTCACCCACTAAAAGAAAACAAATACTAACAAGACTGGTAAAACAAAAAGTTGAAATAGTATGCCTACAAGAAGTACACATTAAAGAACGATACTGGAAATGTTTAGAATACCCAAAATTAGGAAGATTATTTACAGCCTTGGCAGAACAGAAACAGAGAGGAATAGCAGTATATATCAAAGAAGGAATTAAGGCAGTAGAAAAAATATGCTCATACGAATGGAAGAGTTTTGATAATTGAATTAGAGATATGTCAGAAACAAATGTTATTAGTTAAAATTTATGCCCCAAATGAAAACCAAAGTGAATTTTATAGCAAATTGCATGAAATTTTTTTAGAAATTGGACAGAGAAACCTATGTATAGTGGGGGATTACAATGCGGTGCTAGACATAAAAAAAGACTATATTAGTAGTACAAAAAATAAGAAGAAAAGGAAAACTGCCAACATCATTCTTTGATATGATACAGGAATTAAATTTGTTGGATCAGTGGAGGAGATTAAATCTGGAAAAAAGGAATATACTTTCTATTTGAATCCGCATAAGTCATGGTCCTGATTAGATATGGCATGGATGAATGTAGAAGTACGAAATGAGCTAGAAACAATAGAGATTATGACAAATGTATGGGCAGATCACAACCCCCTAAAGATAATTTGGAAAGGAATGAAAAAAAAAAAGAAGTTGGACACTGAATTGCCAAATTGTAAAAGAAAAAGAATATGTGTCAAAAATGTAAAAAGAAATGGAACTATTCTTTAAGGAAAATACAATTTAACAGACATCGCTACAGACACTATGGGATACAGCGAAAGCGTATTTGAGGGAAATAACAATATTTATTTATTTATTTATTTATTATTTGAACTTGTATGCCGCCCCATCTCCGAAGACTCGGGGCGGCTCACAACTAAAAAAACAGACAATAAATACTTAAAAAACAATTAGATTAGTTTACAAGCCCAAATACTAAAACAGATTTACACAATTAACATTAAAACCTATCCGGCCCCCCAGAAGGGGTCACAGCCCGGGTTGGTCAAATAACCAGGTCTTTAAATCATGGCAGAAGGTGCGGAGGTCGGGGGCCAGGCGGAGCCCCAATAGCCTATATGGCAAAAAGAAATAAAGATGGCAGAAACAAAATAGGTTACAAGAAGTGATTAAAAAGTTAGAAATTAGGCTACAAAGAATACTACAAGATGAGAAAGTGAGGGGGAAAATGATTTTAGCCAAACACAAATGTTATAAACCAGGAAGAAAGGGTAAAGGACTTAAAAATAGTGAAACAGAACTTCTTCAAACATGCTAACAAGCCAGGGAGATGGTTAGCCCATAAATTAAAAATAGAAAGGGAGAAAAGGCTGATACAGGAGTTAAGAGATGATAATGGAAACTTACAATATCAAATGGTAGAGAAGAAAAGAATAGTGCAGAATTATTTTGAAGAACTGTACAAAGAGGAAAAGGTGAATAAAGATAATACAGAACAATACCTGAAAGAGAATGGTCTACCAGAAATAAGAAAGGAACAGAGAAAACTGTTAAATAAAGAAATAACAGTTATAGAATTGGGTAGGGCAGTGCAAAAACAGAAAAACAACAAAACTCCAGGGCCTGATGGACTCCCTGCAGAAATTTACAAATGTTTATATGAATGTTTTTAACCGGTGATGTTAGATTTGTATAATGATGTATTGGATCATGCTAAATTACCTGAATCATGGACCGAAGCATATATTTCGTTAATCCCCAAAGAAGATATGGATTACAAACAAATTAAAAATTATAGGCCAATCTCATTATTGAACGCAGATTATAAAATTTTTGCTACAATAATGTCTGAAAGGTTGAAAATAGTATTGAATGAAATTATACATTCAGACCAGAATGGTTTTTTACCTTCCAGACAGATAAAAAATAATACGAGAATAGCATTAAATGTACTAGAATATTATGAGGCCCACCCGGAAAAGCAGGCAGCACTGATCTTCTTGGATGCTCAGAAAGCATTTGACAATCTTAATTGGCAGTTTTTAATTCAACAGGTGAAGGATATGGGATTTGGAACAAAATTTAGAAAAATTGATAGGTACAATATACTCAAACCAAAAAGCCAGGGTGATCAGAAATGGAGAGAGCGCTGAGAGTTTTAAAATAATGAAGGGAGTGCGGCAGGGATGTCCAATGTCACCTCTACTTTTTAGCTTAACGCTAGAGGTGCTTTTAACCCAGATCAGACAAAATATGGAAATAGGAGGATTGAGGATTAAAAGAGAGGAATATAAGGTACAGGTATTTGTGGATGACTTGGTGTTCTTTATTGAAGAACCAGTGGAGATGGGATAATTTGCTACAAGAATTAGAGAGATATGGGGCGGTAGCAGGATTAAAAATTAACAAAGAAAAAACATAAATATTAGCCAAAAATTTGACAGAAAAACAAAAAAAGAGCTAGAAGGAAAGATGGGATTGCAAATTGTAAAAAAGATCAAATATTTGGGAATCTGGCTAATGAGGAGATGTTCCTCTATGAAAGAGGACAACTGTAAGAAATTAATCCAACAGATAAAGATTTAACAAATTGGGAAAAATTACAATTGTCTCCACTAGGAAGGATAGCAACGATAAAAATGAATGTCTTACTGAAGATATTATTTCCAGACAATTTCTATAAAATTAGACAAGAATTTTTTTGACGAACTGAATAAGATAGTTATGAAATTTATATGGCTGGGTAAAAAAGCACAAATAAGTTTAAAGATGCTACAGGATAGTAGAAGTAGAGGTGGCCTTGGACTCCCAAAATGGGAATTGTATTACCACGCGGCAGTTCTAATGTGGGTAAAGCAGTGGATAAATTAAAAAAAAGAATTTTAGTAATTGAGGGCCACGAACTACAAGCAAGGTGGCATGCCTTTCTATGGGACAAAAAAAATAAGACTCATTCATATTTTCACAGACATTTGATAAGGGAATCACTAAAACAAACATGGGGAAAAGTGAAAAGAAAACATTATATGAAATGACTGAGTTGGGTTTCACCTATGGAAGCAATATTATATCCAAATACAAGTGATACAAAGAAAATGATTAGATATGAAGAATTATTAGATAACCAGGGAAACCTAAAAACAACTGGAGAATTAAAAGAAGAGGATATAATTATAGATTGGTGGTCATATCTACAAATTCAGACAAAATTTAGAAAGGATTTAGAAGGAACACAGGATTGAAAACGATCTACAACAGCTAGACCAAATTTTGACAGGCAAAGAGGACAAATTCATAATAAGAATGTATAGCTATTTATTGGAAGTGGAATTAGAAGAAGAGATAGTGAAGGGACCAATGATTGCCTGGGCAAGAAATGTAGGTCATAATATAAAATTAGAAGACTGGGAAAGAATGTGGATTAATAATTGCAAATTAACATTGTCAACAGCATTTAAAGAAAATCAGTACAAAATGTTTTATAGATGGCATTTAGCCCCAGCAAGACTGGCTGAAATATATTCAAATATAAAATCACATTGTTGGAAATGTAAATAAAAAGAGGGAACATTTTTTCATATGTGGTGGCAATGCCCAGAAGCAAAAGAATATTGGATGAGGATACAAAGATGGCTCCTAGAAATTACAGAACAATTAGAACTTAAACCGGAAATATTTTTATTAGGAATATTAAGGAAAAATTTATTATAACAGCGGTGAGGATAGCCTTCGCACAGGGCTGGAAAACAGAAAAGATACCATCCGAAGAGCATCTGATACAAAAAATAATGGACTGTGCGGAAATGGATAAATTCACAGTGGAATTAAAAGGCAAGGACGAGTTGGACTATTATGCGGTTTGGGATAGGTGGTATAAATGGGTAGAATATAGAAATAAGAATTGATGTATAGGTATAAAATCAAATATATGTATTATTAATGCCACAATGCTGTTAATGTAAATAGAGATTTGTAATTTTGTTTTAAAAAATAAATAAATAAAATAAAGAGAGTGAGTACACAGGACAAAGGTAGACTGAAATTGCCTTCATTGCATTTTAACCTCCCAGAGGAGCTGCTGGTTGTTTGTGGGGGAGGCAGAGAGTGAGTACACTGGACAAAGGTAGCAGCACGTGCGCCTAATGGCATGTGAATCATATAACTATAAACCAAAAAAAGCAATAATACATTCAGGGTTAGTGCGCTTGAGATTGTGATTTTATTTTATTTCAAAATGACCGGCTTAGTTCAGTGTAATACTTGTTTTGCAGCTGTCTTTCGCAGTACTCTTTTCAAATTTGGATACTGTACGCTTTGTAAACAAATTACTAGCCTACATGGACAGATTACCTATCTAGAATCTCTAATCTGTGCTCTCCAAGCAGAAATTAGGTGCCCAATCCAGCCATACCAGTCTATTGAGCTGCCGTGCTACCAGCCCCCACTACCACAAAGATCCTACAGGAAAAGGGCAGTATGGACAACCGTGAGATATGGCAGGGTGAGAGCTGTGGACCATAAACTCAAAGCTTTTGCTGTCTCCCAGCATAAGAGATACAGTGCCCTTGCTGACCTTAATAGGGACACTAAAGTGACAGGTCAAGGTAGTTGTGATAATGATAACTCAAATAAGCCGGGGACCATGGTCCGAGAAGAACTTACTTTGGAAAGGGGAAAGTGTGAATCAGGTATTACACATCAGTCACACAAGAAGAGCAAGGTATCCAAAAAGAGAAGCCACCTTCTGGTTGGGGACTCAATTGTAAGGGATATCAATTTAGAAAAGGATATGGAGATTTTGAAAGAGATCAGGTGTCTGTCAGGTGCTACTGCCAGCAGAGACAAGAGGCGTAGTCTTAAGATAGTCAAGAATGCCAGTAAGGACTGTGATGTTCATGCTATTATACATCTTGGTACAAATGATCTGTCCCAAAAGGATGTACTTTCTGTGCAGAAAGACTTCCAGAGCTTGGGGTATAAACTTAGTAGTATGGGCTGTAGGCTTATCTTTTCAGAGGTTTCACCAGTATACAAGGAACAAAAAGGGAAAGGCCAGCGTGTAGCGGAGTTTAATGTGTGGCTAAAGGAGTGGTGTAAAAGGGAAGGCTTTGGTTTTATTAGTCATGATGTCTGCAGCTGGTCCAATGAAAAACTGTACAAAAGAGAAGGTTTGCATCCATCAAAGAAAGGGACTGAGTTACTTGGCATTACATTCACATATTTTCTGGATAAAAACATTTAAACTGAACAGCAGGGACAGAGAATTAATGGATACAGAACATTTCTGTCCCCAGCAACCTAAAATTAATAAGGATACCAGTGCATGTAACATAGATGTTTGTGCAAGTAAGATTATCAACCTTGCTGTCAAGCAAAACCAAGCATTTAATAGTGAGTGCCATACCATGTGCATTAATCAAACAGGTAGCAAGAAAGTAGGGGCGGGCAGGCACAAAACAGGTTATGTAGACAGTAAGCACAGCATCAGACATAAAGATCTCAATGTCAGTGTTCCAGGGAACCTCCATTCCAATCAGTAACTCCGAGACAGGCATAATGTCAAAAGTACCTTTATTAGAATAGCACTTGGCACATCTGTGGAATATCAAAACTAAAAGTTTCCCCCGGACTTCCCACAATATCCCAGCCTACAATCCATCCCCTTTTTTCATCATCATTCACATGGACCAATCAGGATCCGTCCCAGAGTAAGATCCTTTTCCATCCTGCGTCACACTTAATAACCTTGAACTAACAGAAGAATTTTATTTTGTCTACTTAGAACTACTCAATAGAAATCACCCCCTCCCACTTTCTCAAACTATGTGGCAGCGTGGAATATGGTTTCCAAAACAGACACTCAAGTGCCTATATAAAAATGCACAAAGTCTGGGGAACAAACAGGGTGAACTCGAACTACGAATACATGAAGGTAGATATGATATAGTTGGAATAACAGAAATTTGGTGGGATGAAACCCATGATTGGAACATACTGGCAGAAGGATACAAACTGTCCAAAAAAACCAGACCCCATAAAAGAGGAGGTGGAGTTGCACTGTATGTAAAGGACCACTATATTGCTACAGAAATGCATGAAACCAAACATGAAAACCTCCTAGAATGCATATGGGACAATATAAAAGAAAAAAAAGAATGACATGGCCATAGGTGTATATTATAGGCCACCCAACCAAGCAGAAAAAATAGATAACCTTTTTGGCAACCAACTAACAAACATATGCAGGAAACACACAACAGTAATGTGGGACTTCAATTATCCTGATATCAATTGGAAAACTAATTCTGCACCAAGTGAGAAATCAAATAACTTCCTAACCAACCTAGCTGACAACTTTGTTGTCCAAAAGGTAGAGGATGGAACTAGAGGGACAGCCATACTGGACTTAATACTTACAAACAGAGAAGAAGTGATAGAGGGAGTTGAAACTGCAGGAACCTTGGGTGAGAGTGACCATGTCATACTAGAATTCAACATGACACAAACACAAGCAATAGAACATAATGACACCAGAGTCCTGGATTTTAAAAGAGCTGATTTTAATAAACTCAGAGAGAACTTGGGAAAGATTCCATGGATGAAAATCCTGAAGGGGAAAACAACTCAAGAGTCTTGGGAAACTCTGAAAAGTACGACCATAGAAGCCCAGACCAGCACAATACCACTGAGAAAGAAAAACAAGAAATCCAAGAAGAAACCAGCATGGCTGCACAAAGATCTCTCTGGCAAATTGAAAGAAAAAAAGGACAAGTACAAAAAATGGAGAGAGGGACATATAACTAAGGCAGAATATCAGCAGATAGCCAGAATCTGCAAAGATGAAGTTAGGAAAGCAAAGGCTCAGAACGAACAAAGACTTGCAACAAAAGTCAAAGATAATAAAAAAAGTTTCTTTCAACATATAAATAACAAACAAAAAAAAAATCAAGGAAACAGGGACTTCTGGTTAGGCTTCTTCAATGATGGACAGGAATCCATGATCATCCACAGTTTTGGTTTGGGCTCAATGCCAGAGGGCCCTGATCTACCAGATTTGGGGCCGAAGCCACCCCATAGAGGTGGCGAAGAAGGGGGAGACTGCCAGCTGGGTTGAGGAGAGCCGCATCTCCCCACCCTGGCTTGGCAATTACTTCTCTCCAAAGGCGGTTGCAGCGGTGGTCAAGATGGCCAACTCAAAGAGGAAGATCTGACTGGACAAGAATGTGCAGGAGCGAGGAAGAAGAGAACAGCCTGGGTGACCGAGCTAAGCAGAATTAACATCTGAATACAAGGTACCCTGGAATTAAAATACTTAAGAACTTTTGAAAAAAGATTTGTAAAGCGGCGATAAAGAAGAGGGAAAAAAAGATTTGACAGCTTGAAGTGGCTTTGAACCTTGAAAGAAAAGCTCGAAGAAGAAATCAGTGCAAAACGATCCTGACACCAAATAGGCAAATTTAAAGCTGAAATTGTAAGTGTCAAAGGGAAGAAAAGGAATTTTTGAAACTTAAAAGCCAGAAAAGGAGAAAAAGCGAAGGAAAGGAAAAAAGGGGTGGAACTTGGACATAGCAGAGAGTGACACCTGGTGCTAAAAGAAATTAAATGTGAACTTTTAAAAATCTTTAAAGAATAACAAAGTAAGTGGAATTTTGTTACAATAAAATAGAGCCCCCGGAAAGTGAAAGTGGAGCTTGGAACTTTGTAGTAAAGAAAGAAGTAAGAAGAAACTGTTCTGGGACTGTTTGATGATCTTGCAAACTCTGGACATTGGATTATTAGAGGATATAATTGAAACCTGAAATTAACTCTGGGAAGTAATTTTATAGATTTTGGTTGTTTAAAAGTATTGAAAAATGTTAAAAGATGGCAGAACTTTTTCTGGAATTGAAAATGGAATTTAAAAACATGAAAGAACAGCTGCAAGAGAAAGGAGAATCATTTGGTTTTGTTCTACAATCTTTGGAAATGGCAGTCTTGGAGTATGAGGAACAACAAAGAACTTCAGAGGAAGAAGAGCTGAATAAAGGAGAGGCCATCTTTAACAAACAATTGGGACAATGAGGTTTGAAGCGAAAAGAGGGGAAAACAGGACTTAAAAATTGGAGATTAGAGGAGGTAATTAGAAAAAAGAACAGTTTGAAAAATAAACAAAATATAAGGAAAGGGAAGAAGGGAGGATCACAGAAGGAAGCATTAAAGAGGGAGGGGGACAAAAATTGGAGTGAGAGAAAGAGGGGAAAAATAAAGGGGAAAAGAAATTACAAGAAACAGAATCAGGAAATAAGGAAATATGGGAAAAGAACAAAACAAAAAGAAATAATTTGTTTGAAAGACACAGAGATAATGGTTAAAATATTATTAAGAGAGAGGATTCTGCAAGGTGACAAGGGATTGTATAAATATATTAGAAATACTAAACTATGTAAAAATAGGAAGATATATGCTATTAAAGTGGAAGATGAAACTGGTATTGTTAATCAACGGAATGTCTCTTAACTGTTAAACTAAATAAAATATGAAAACATGTATACTTAAGAATTTATAAAATATAACTGAAATGAAGGATGAGAAGGATAGAGATATGAAAATATGTATATCAATGTATATTAATGATTTATAAAATATAACTGAAATGAATTATGAGAAGGATCGTAAGGAGATTAATACCAGTTTCTAGGATGAATTTGAATTGATTCTTTTTTCTTTTTTTCACTGAAATTTAAAATAGTTTAGAGGTAATCTAAGGGGGAAGTACCATGAGGAATCTGATTGAAAAGGGATTTATGTTATAATATAGTTATTAGGCGATGAATGTTATAATTGTTTAAGGGGACAATTTAAAAGTAGAAGGTTTAATGGGAGTTGAAAGGGAACTAATTATAAGATATGTAGGTGACACATTCTAAATTGTAATTACAGGGGACCTTGTTTTGTTTTGTAATATTTGAAATGTGGAGGAAATTTTTGGGAAATGATATAAGAAAATGTAGTGAAATTGTAAACAGGACAGATAAAAGTATAAGTACAATGGTTGTGAAGATATGGAAATTTTGAAAAGGAAATGAAATAGATTTGGAAATGAATAAGAAAACTATAAAATAAGCTTGAGGGAGGTATTTGAGTAAAAACAAATAGAGAATATATAAAGTAATGATAAGATAAGAAACTGAATATGAAAGATAAATATGCAACTGAAATTATATCTGTATGGAGATGTAAAAACCTGGAACCATGCTGTTCACTAAAAAAAGATGTTTTATTTTTCTTTTTGTTTTGTGAAAACCCAAATAAAATTGTTTAAAGAAAAAAATCAAGGAAACAGTCAGTCCACTAAAGAGAGAAGACGGCAAGGAAGTAACAGGCAACAGAGAGAAAGCAGAACTGCTTAACTCATTCTTTGCATCGGTCTTCACGCAAGAAGTAACTATAGCTCAACCCACCAAAAAGCATAACTATAAAAGAAAGACCAGAAATAAAAGTTAAAATAAGCAAAAAAAATGTCTGATCTTGATGAACACAAATCACCGGGGCCTGACGGATTACATCCCAGAGTTTTAAAGGAGCTGGCAGAGGTCATCTCAGCACCATATCTTTCAAAAATCCGGGAGCACCGGAGTACCAGAGGACTGGAAAAGAGCTGATCTGGTTCCCATCTTCAAAAAAGGAAAAAAACAGATCCAGGAAACTATAAACCAATCAGCCTAACATCAATACCCGGGAAGATACTGGAAAAGATAATTAAAAAAACAGATCTGCCAACATCTAGAAACAAGTAAAGAAATAACTAGCAGTCAGTACAGGTTTGTTAAAAACAGATCATGCCAAACCAATCTTATTTCATTCTTCAACACAGTGACTAAATTAGTAGACCAGCAAAATACTGTGGATATAATATACTTAGATTTCAGCAAGGCATTTGACAAAGTAGATCACAACCTACTTCTTGGTAAGCTAGAAAAAAGTGGGATAGATAGCACCATCACAAGATGGATCTGCAATTGGCTGACAACCCGTACTCAACGAGTAGTCAATGGGTCTAAGTCTACATGGAGGGAAGTAAGCAGTGGGGTGCCACAAGGTTCCGTCTTAGGCCCAGTACTCTTCAATATCTTCATTAACGACTTAGATGAGGAATAGAAGGGGAACTTACCAAATTTGCAGATGCTACTAAGCTGGCAGGAATAGCTAACTCCCAAGAAGATAGGCCCAATATCCAGATGGATCTTGACAGACTAGAACACTGGGCCATATCTAACAAAATGAAATTCAATGTAGAGAAAAGTAAAGTCCTACACTTAGGCAAGAAAAAACAAAAGTACACATATAGACTGGGTGAAACCAGGCTCAATAGCAGTGAGAGGGACCTCAGAGTCTTAGTGGACAACCATCTAAATAGGAGCCAGCAGTGTGCAGCAGCTGCCAAAAAAGCTAATGCAATCCTAAGCTGCATTAACAGAGGGATACAATCAAGATCAAGTGAGGTACTAATACCACTCTATAAAGCCTTAGTAAGACCGCACCTAGAGTACTGCATCCAGTTTTGGTCGCCACAGTATAAAAAGATGTTGAGACTCTAGAAAAAGTACAGAGAAGAGCAACCAGGATGATTAGGGGACTGGAGACTAAAACATATGAAGAACGGTTACAGGAACTGGGCATGGCAAGTCTAGTGAAGAGAAGGACCAGGGGAGACATGATAGCAGTCTTCCAACATTTGAGGGGCTGCCACAGAGAGAAGAGGGTCAAGCTATTTTCTAAAGCGCCTGTAGGTCAGACAAGGAATAATGGATGTAAACTGAACAAGGAGAGATTTAACCTGGAAATAAGGAGAAACTTTCTGACAGTGAGAACAATCAACCAATGGAACAGTTTGCCCTCAGAAGTTGTGGGAGCACCATCACTTGAGACTTTCAAGAAAAAATTGGACTCCCATCTGTCCGAAATGGTGTAGGGTCTCCCGCTTGGGTGGGGGGTTGGACTAGATGACCTACAAGGTCCCTTCCAACTCTGATTATCTGTTATCTGTTGTTATTATCCTGCCCTTGCCAAGTTCCCACAAGAACTCAGACTTTGAAGAGCCCATGGAGGGAGGGAGCCAAGTTGGAGGGAGGAGTGATGTAGGAGATGAGCAGGCTGAGCCTGAGGGTGGGGTCAAACACATCAGTTTGGAGTCACTATGCTCCCAGGAGACCAAAGTTCAGCCCCCCATGAATTCTATTGACCTTTATCTAGCACCAATTTGGTTTGACCATTAGTAGATCAGATTGTTTGTAGGTTGCATGTAATACAGGTGAAACTCGAAAAATTAGAATATCGTGCAAAAGTTCATTTATTTCAGTAATGCAACTTAAAAGGTGAAACTAATATATGAGATAGACTCATTACATGCACAGCAAGATAGTTCAAGCTGTGATTTGCCATAATTGTGATAAAAACCCATTACAGCTCATGAAAACCCCAAATCCACAATCTCAGAAAATTAGAATATTACATGCAATCAATAAAACACGGATTGTACATAGAACAATATCGGACCTCTGAAAAGTATAAGCATGCATATGTACTCAGTACTTGATGTGGGCCCCTTTTGCAGCAATTACTGCCTCAACGTGGCGTGGCATGGAAGCCATCAGCCTGTGGCATTGCTGAGGTGTTATGGAAGACCAGGATGCTTCAATAGCGGCCTTCAGCTCTTCTGCATTGTTCGGTCTCATGTCTCTCATCTTTCTCTTGGCAATGCCCCATAGATGCTCTATGGGGTTCAGGTCAGGCGAGTTTGCTGGCCAATCAAGCACAGTAATCCCACGGTCATTGAACCAGGTTTTGGTGCTTTTGGCAGTGTGGGCAGGTGCCAAGTCCTGCTGGAAAATGAAGTCAGCATCCCCATAAAGCTCGTCTGCGGAAGGAAGCAGGAAGTGCTCCAAAATCTCCTGGTAGACGGCTGCGTTGACCCTGGACTTAATGAAGCACAGTGGACCAACACCAGCAGATGACATGGCTCCCCACATCAGCACAGACTGTGGAAACTTCACACTGGACTTCAAGCATCTTGCAGTGTGTGCCTCTCCATTCTTCCTCTAGACTCTGGGTCCTTGGTTTCCAAATGAGATGCAAAAGTTGCTCTCATCAGAAAAGAGGACTTTGGACCACTGAACAACAGACCAGGTCTGTTTTTCTTTAGCCCAGGAAGACGCTTCTGATGTTATTGTTCAGGAGCGGCTTGACAAGAGGAATACGACATTTGAAGCCCATGTCCAGGATCTGTCTGTGTGTGGTGGCTCTTGATGCACTGACTCCAGCCTCAGTCCACTCCTTGTGAAAGTCCCCAACACTTTTGAATGGCCTTTTCCTGACAATCCTCTCCAGGCTGCGGTCATCCCTGCTGCTTGTGCACCTTTTTCTTCCACACTTTTCCCTTCCATGTTTGCTTCACAAACATCTTAGCTAGTTTTTTAGCTGAGGGTAGTCCAGAGCAAGTGGTGGAATGGGATTGCTTAGAGAATATGTCAATCACGGTTCAAATCACTATATGACCTCTTTCCACTTTCTGGGAGTTCAACTATAAAGTCCATGGCAATTTCATCCCAGGGTCTAGTAGGTTCTGCCACTTGTTGGAGGAGCCCAGGCGGTTTTCCTGGTCATGTTCTCATTGTGGCACAAATAGATCAACTTCTGACATAGTCTTCGACATCGACTTTCATTCTTGGCCACCAAAATTGCCTTCTAGCTAAATGGAGGGTTTCTAAAAATCCAAAGTAGCCACCTAGTCGAGAGTTGTGACTCCAGCACAGTACTAACAGCCTCAAGTTGCTGGGCACATAAAGTTTGGATCCTTTCCATGACAATCCATCCATTAAGGTTAGGTCCTCTCGGTTTTCCATGAACCATGGGTCAGTCAAAAGCACTGCCTTTAGGTCCACGGTTAGTTTGTCCTCAGGGGGGTTGGCTCGACGTTTGGATTGGGCTCTGGTGGTAGCTTGGGCTGCAGTTTGGGTCCTTGAAATTATTGCATTACTGAAATTATTGCATTACTGAGTTTGTGGATTTGGGGTTTTCATGAGCTGTAAGCCATAATCATCACAATTATGGCAAATCACGGCTTGAACTACCTTGCTTTGCATGTAATGAGTCTATCTCATATATTAGTTTCACCTTTTAAGTTGCATTACTGAAATAAATGAACTTTTGCACCATATTCTAATTTTTCGAGTTTCACCTGTATACTTTTGGTGCTTCGAACTCAACTCCTGTTCTTGGTACTTGTGCCCAACTTCAGTCACATGACATCTCACTTTACAACCACATCACTTAAGTATGGAAATTCCAGTCCCAATTACCATTGTTAAGCAAGGACAAACAGAATATAACAGAATAGTGTGGTGGACGTTTAATGGGTTATTCATGTCACACAACTTCTAAATATTTAATAGTGGTTCAACATGAAACAGTTTTATGAGGTTAAAAAAATAGTTCTTGGTAAAGTATTTCATCTTTATATGAGGCAAGCCTAAGATTCATTATGGGACTTTTAAGCTACCCTTGTGCCCAAGCACAAAGTAAGTCTTTAGCATTTACCCTATCAGTCCTGCTGCACAGGCTACGACTCCATCACTATGATCTTCATCTGCAGCAATATGGTCAATGAAAGACAAGATGAATTCTACTCTAGGTTGCACCAGCATCACATCCGCTGAAAAGGAAACATAATTTAGTGTTATAGGATTTATGGGTTTATTTCTTCCTATCAATATCAATAATTCTGGAAGGTTTATCTTAGCATCCTGTTCAATGATGTGCCTCATCTGAATCAGATGCAACCTACGAAGATATTCTTTTTTTCTGGCATTGCCTCTGTACCTTCCTTGTGCCTACTAGCTTATAACTGTTTTAGTGCTTGTACAAAAACTGATCCACATGTCTACACAAGAAACACAGAAGTATTTGAGAGAGAAGGAAAATATAGCTTTGTGACTGACAACTCAAGCTTCTAACAACACTGAATTGTTTCACTAGGTTTTATTGATTAGTGTGCTGGAACAGAAGGGATTCAGGAATTTGTGGGACTATAGGAATAAAGCATTGGGGTTTGCTTACAAAACACAGTCCTTCTGCCTCTATTATCTATTCCACATTCATCACTCCTTGACCTATGGCAGTTCAGCTGAATTTAATGCAAGTTGAGGAAAAGAATCCTTTAATTTTAAAAAATTGACACATTCTAATCTTCTAAAGCTATCTGCCTAAAATTGTGTACTGTATGCTATTGTAATACAAATTGAAAAGGGCAAAATCCCACAGAAGTTAATCTTCCCAAATCTGAAAACTTGTTCACCCTCAAAATGTCTCACTATTCTAAAAATCTGATTTCTTAAACTGGACTGGGTACACACCAATCTATTCCCAAAATGTATATTTAAACAGGAAATATTACAACTGTGCAGAATGAACTCAGGAAGAGAGGTTCTAAATGGAAGCCTATACTGAAAGTAGTATTGGTGCATGCACCTGTTTCATTTTAAGTTGGGAAAGGGTTGTGGTTATTGCTTTTTTGTAAAAATATATAAACAAAGGGCATCTGGTAACTTGTAAAAATAGGCCATTTATGTTAACTCTACCTCTGACAACCAAAAATACCTTGAAAGCTCATACAAGGAGAGTGAAGAATACAACCACATTCTCTAAGGCAATAGCCCCAATCTAAAACCAAAGCAAATTAAGAGGCTTGCAGTGACAATTTTCATTATTAACATGAGTGAGTAAACAATGACAAACTGAATCTCATGCATAGAGGTTAATATTTGTGGTACTTGAGAAAATGAAAAAAGGGACTCACGATGTACATTCTCTTGATCTCCTTTCAGACCCTGAATGATGCCTGTGTATGCCTCCAGGCAGGTCTCTCGCAGTTCATTCAGGTACTCTACCATATCATAATCAGACTAAGGCCAAACATAAAAAGGAGTTAGTTTGGGATTACTGTTCTAGCTAGCATCCATCCATCCATCCATCATCTCAAACATATGAGAGCCCCCAAACATTGTATACCTTTTCAATCTGGGTTTGAGAAGCCTGATGTAGAGTATTCAATACAACTTCTAAGTATTTTTTAAATTCTCCTCCAATTGCAAGAGCAATGTCTCCAAATACTGAGAGAATTTGTGGTTTAACAGACTGGTGCACATTTTCATTCTGTAAAGTCAAACTCTCATTTTATTCACAATAAGCAGTTTAGCTTTTAGAAATTACATTGTTAAATTGGATACTTAAATTTTATCAGACATTGTCCCCAAGGTGTTCAGGACTTTTCCCATTTTATATTAACAAAATTGAAAAGTATTTTAGTTCTCAGCATATTTCTCACTCATTCAGTAGGCCTCAATCTTCAAATACAGAGAGGACTATATATACCCCCAAGTGTCAGCAACCCAGTATTACCCATTATCATATTTCTACCAGATTTGCTGGTCACCAAAAGATTAGCCAACTTAATCAATTTGGTGAGCAATAGATGAAAAATACATTTAAAAAAAATAGGTGTCACATGTTATTATTAACTGGCACTCATTAGGTCTTAATAGAAATTATAATTTTCATAATTATATTTCTCATAATTTCATACATAAATTAGAAGTATATATTCTATTTATACTGCAAACAAGCCGTAATATCAATGTTTACACTTCTATGATTTTTTAGGTTTCTTTCAATGATAGATGTGCAATTTTCCTTTTGTTTTTAGACCATCAATTTACTTACCCCCAAATTTTCTAAAAGCAGCTGCATAACCTCATCACAAAATGGCAGAATGTTGGACTGCAAAGCCCGACATAAGTCACCCACTAGGCCCACTGCAGCCAAGCAGACCTGCCAAAACAAATATACCCACAGCGCTTTCACGAGTCACTTTTTACCACACCTCAGGCACCAATCATTATTTCCTTGTCCTATTACAATACTAAACAAAGCCCTCAAGATAATTCCTCAACTGTGACAGCATGCTTCAAAGGCACATAGTGGGGTGTTAATTTTTTTGGTTGAGATCTTTATTTTTGTTAGCCTGATATGTATTATTTCTTTTAGGGTTGGGAAGGGTAGCACCTGGCCTCTCCAAAAGTTGCTGGATTACAGATTTCATCAGCCAAGGAAGTATGGGCCAGTCTGAAAGTGTGAATTAAAAATTCAGCCCACATTGGAGAGCCCACAAATTCCTTATCCCAAGGTTAGAACAATGGTTTGCTTCTTTCTTTTCATCTCTAATAACCTTTTTACTTCAAAATTTAAGAATTGTTGAGAAAGTTTATACTAGAATAAAGAACAAAGTACAATTAAGAAAAAAAATACAGGTAGTCCTCAACTTATGACCATTTCCTGACCAAAATTATGATGGCACTGAAAAAAGTGACATATAACCAGTCCTCACATTTACAAATGTTGCAGCACCCCTGCACTCATGTGATCAAAATTTGGGTGCTCAGCAACCAGCATGTACTAACAATGGTTACAGCATCCCAGTCATGTGATCACCACTTGTGACCTTCCCAGGGGGCTTCCAACAAAGTTAATGGTGGAAGCTGGATTCACTTAACGACCATGGTGATTTGCTTAATGACTGCAGAAAAAGGTAAAACCAGGCATGACTCACTTAATGACTGCATCATTTAGTAACAGAAGTTTTGGTCCCAAATATGGTCATAAGTCAAAAACTACCTGTAAGCATGACTAAAAGCACTATGAAAAAACTTTTTAGTAATAACATTCTCCCCTTCTCTTCCATTTGTTTCCCCAACCAACAACCATAGCTAGTATTTGTACTTCACACTTAAGAAGATAACTAGCAATAACCTTCAAGGTTAAGTCCTTTCATGTGTTATTTTTCATTGGTCTCATGCCTCTTTTTCTGGAAACAGTATTCCAAATCTTTAAATTTCCCTTGCTATGTGATGCACAGTATATAAGGGAGCCATTATTTATACTAAATTTGGTTAGACTTCTATTATGGATATATACTTTGTCATTACTGCATATTCTCCAATTCTGGTCTTCCAATCTTGTATGATTGGCAAAGTTTCTCTTTTCCAATTTTGTATGCCAAATTTTATACCAATTTTCCATTAAATTCCAACTTGAAACAAATTTTATTGTTTTTTCATCTCTTCCCATTGTTGTACATTTGTTTGTACTTGTACAAAGTACATTGTTGTACTTTGAGGTTTTGCATTCACTTCAACATATTTTTTCATTTTTTCTATTTCCATGTCATATTTCAGTAACAATTCATATATATGTCCTAACAGGTAATCTTCTTTATGTCTGTGTTTCAAATTGTGTCATCCTTCTCAATTCAATTTTTTTGTATATATTTTTTATTTTATTTTGAAATATATATCAACAAAAATACATGAACAGTGTGGCATTTCGGTATCGTTCATTTTGATACAAACAACAATGATAATATTTGTTACATTAGTCAAACTTATGTAATCATAGAGTTAATACATGTTTGCATTAAGATATTCTTATTTAGTTCAGTGTTTCAATGTGCCATTCTAAAGCCAATCACATTATTTGAGCATACATAGTAACACCATCTTTCAAACGCTAATCTTTCGATCGAGTTATTGCTTTTATTCTATTATATAAAAACATGTATACTAATATTCCCCCTATTTCTTATTTCTACCTCTATTCTAGCTTTTAGTCAGGCCACAATTAGTAGTCCTAGTGTTGATACACGTGTTTGTATTGTGATATAATCCTTCATTTAGTTTTTCAATGTTTCAATACGCCATTCTAATGCCAATCACCATATTTAAACATACAGCTGTGTGAAAAAGTCCTGCACGCTTTCAGTTTTAAGCTGTATTTACATGTTTAATCAACTTTTTACTCATAGAAACCATGCAAAATTAGTACTTTGATGAAAATTTCTGTAGTCGGATTGAGATGCATGATTTTTATTAATTTTTTTAAGGTTTTGAGTGAGTTTATGTGCTAAAACAAACACAACTTGCATTTTCGAGAATGTTAGGATTGAAAGTAGCCAATCAGCAGCGAGCTTTGGCTGACCAATCAAAATGCACAGAGGCTAAATCTATGAGCCAATCAATGTTGTCATACTCTCTGACTATAAATAGGCATGAAAAGCATCGAGAAATTGAATTTAGCTCTGGCTGCAGGCAAGGATAAAGGTCTTTGCTTTCACCAGTACTGAGCAGCAGCATCGCATCATTGTGTTTCATAAGGGTTACTCCTGTACAGAAATAGCCAAGAGAGTGAAATTCCATCGCACCACAGTGAGCAGAGTGGTTGAAAAATACCAAATAACTGGTTCAGTTGATGACAGGCTCCGCTCTGGAAGATCAAGAAAGTCGACAAAATGGCAAGATCGCGCTCTGCAACGCATTTCGATGGCTGACAGGAAGCTCACCTCACCTCAGATTACAAGAATTTGGGGTAAAACGTGATGTAAAAGTGTGCACAAGCACAGTGTGTCGCAGACTGCTTGCCAGAGGGCTCAAAGGCTGCAGGGCTCTAAGTGAACCTTTACTCACAGATGCTCACCGCTCTCGTCGACGTGCGTGGGCCAAGACGTATGCCAAGTGGACCAATGGACAGTGGGCCAAGGTCATCTTCAGTGATGAGAACAATTTCTACTTGACTGGGAATCAGTGCAATAAGTATGTCAGAAGATTTCCAGCTGAAGAATTTAGGCCGTACTGCCTGAATCTATCTGTGAAGCAGCCATTGCATGTGATGATCTGGGGCTGTATCGCTGCTTCTAGTATTGGTCAGATACAAATCGTGCAGGGAATCATGAATTCCAAGCAGTATGTTGAAGTCCATGCTTCCTTCAGACCATGCTTCCTTCAGCTCAGCAACTTGTAGGGAAGGACTTTTACTTCCAGGATGACAACGCTCCTTGTCATCGAGCCAAGTCCATCCAGCAGTGGATGAAGAAGCATGGTGTTCAACTCCTGGATTGGCCAGCTCAGAGCCTAGATTTGAACCCAATTGAGAACTTGTGGGCAAGATTGATTATGAAATAAGAAAGAAGCATCCGAAGACCAAGCAGGAGCTGATTGAATCCATTATTGCAGCCTGGCACCACATTGTCACCGAAGATCATGTGCAAAGGCTTATACAGTCTATGCCAAAGCGATGCCGCCTGGTGATAAGCAATAAGGGCTGGCCAATTTCATATTAGTAACCATGTTTGGTTACCTAAATGGTTCTTTTCAGGGCCACAAACAATAAAAATGTTAACAAAACACTAGCATCGGCCTTAGTAATTGCAACACGTATGCCACTGGGTATGCATCAATTAATCTGTTTTCATAGTCATTGTAAGCATGCAAGAAAATTCACAATCCACATCCAAACAGCACCAAATTGCAGAAAGCTTATGCTTTTCACTTAAAAACCACCAGTATTTATTTAAATATAACAATATTTGCATAGCACTTAGCATAAAATATCATAAAATCAATGGCCTATCCAAAAAAATGTCGTAAACCGTAAACCGTGCAGGACTTTTTCACACAGCTGTACATAATACCATCTTTCAACCTCTAATCCTTCCATCTAGCTATTGCTTTTATTCTATTATATAAAAGTGTGTATTCTTATTTCTACCTCTATTCTAGCTCTTAGTCAGGCCACCGTTATATTAAAAAGCATTTCCTTTCTACCCATCATCTGTTGTTCATTTTAATACTTCAATTCGGATTCGTTTTTTGGCTTTCCTCCCATACTCCTCTCTTGGATCTTTGTCTCGATCTACATCAACATTTTTACTATGCAGTCTAAATATTTCTCCCATCTCTACCACCTCCAGAATGTCTACCCAAGCCCCTATCTCCCTTTCGAAAGTATCTTGCTGCTTATCCAATTCCATTTTTAAATCTCTTAAAATACTTTTCCCTTGATTTATTTCATCAGTCTTTATCGTCTTCTTGTCTTCTTGCTTTATTTGCTGATTTGTCTGTTTTTCTATGTTTTAAAAGTTTTTACTTTTCTCCCCTTAGTTCCTTTCTTTTGGGTCTGGGATTTTTCTCTGAGTAATTGTTCGCTGCTTTAACGGATAGTTCTAAGAGTCTCTTTTCCTGGATTTTTTTTTTTTTGCTTTCAGGGTTGGGTTCTAGGTAAAAAAGAAATCATCTCACCCAGCTCCAGTCACTGTTCATCTACACTGCTCCTGCACTTTCTTTATTGCCTCGGCTGTCCCAGCTTCATGGCAGCCATGATGGCTGCCTCTTCTCATCATGGATGAAAGGGAAGAAAGCCCTGGGTCAAGAGGCAGAGTTGTGACTCTCCGTGACCTGCAGGGCGCCCCTCTTTTCTTCGCCACCCCTATAGGGGTGGCTTTAGCTCCTTTCGGAGCCCTCCAACAGGGAGAACTCGGCTCTGGAGCAGAGAGACCCACTCCTTGCATCCGATCTCACTGCGACAACAGCTGGAAGTCCTCAATTCAATTTTTTAAAATTAGTTTATCAGAATATAAAATACAAATGAAAATGGGAAACTAAGGGAGGGAAAAGCACTGACTTCTGACTGTTCTTAGCACAGTAGAAGGTTGTAGTAGAAGAACATTACAGCCTCAGCTTTTTGTTTTTACACAGTAACATACACTAGATGTGTTATTTTCTTTAAACAAAACAGTCAATGTAACCTCTACTTTTTTTCCTTGTTGTGGGAAGTAATATATATTTCATTCATATTAACAAAATTCATTACACTCTTTCAAATTCTTTAACCTTAAAGGGGAAAAAAACTTTTTTAACATCTGTTTTAAAACTCTGAACTTTTCTTTAAAAATATTTCTAAAGTCAATTCTAGTACAGTATATCTTTTTTGAAACTTCCTCTTAACACACAGTACATACTTTCAAATTCACTTTCAGTAATATACAAGCTTTAGTAATTACTCAAGCATTATAAAGACACCCCCCCTTTTCAAACCCACTTTATAAACACAAAACCATACATTAGCTTTCTTTTCATTACTTCTAAAGACCATTAAAAATCCATCCCAACTCCAATTAGTTCATTAAGTTTAAGCCACTCCCTCCAAGCTTCTCCTCATAAAATAAAATATTTTTCTTTCCTGGAACGTCGATCAAGTAATTATAAACTTTTTTCAAGGGATTCTCAACCTAGTTAGTATCCATGAAGGAAAAGTCCCAAACTTGTTCTCTTGAAAATTGTAGATTTACTCTTCTTTCAATTGTGTTGGAAGGCTTGTATATAAACCATAATCATAATAGAGACTGGTGTCAGATTTATATTCCAAAATTACAGTTAAGTCCTTTGTATTGGCAGGGACTTGTGGAATTGCCTCAGTGGTTTGGTAACTTTCTACACGCAATTCCACTGCTGTATGGAGGGTCTTGTGGGGTGATTCTAGAACTCTCTCTAAGGAGAGTCATATAAACTAAGGGAACATGGTTCCCTTGTTAGTAGTTGAAGAAGTTTTGGTCCAGAGAAATTCCCGCCCGATTGCTCAGTCGACCATTTTAACTTGAAGCCCATGCCATCCTTCACAAGGTCATTTTCTTTCTTTCTTGAGATAACACTATTTTTCTAGCAATTTCTTAATACTCCAACCTTGGTAAATTCCTACTTTCACTGATCAGTTCTTCCTATATTGTCAACTTTCAGTCTGGATGTACCATACTGACATATGTGATTTTAATATTGCTTGTTGTAGTTGTCCCTGAAATAAAAGGCACTGACTTTGAGATGAATGCTTTTTGCTTTTAGAAGATTCGATATATTTTTTAACAAACATAAGTCCTTTCAATTTCTTTTCTTCTTTTGTTTCTTTATATCATAAATCCATTGACTATCCATGATTGATATTTGTCTGAGATTATACACATTATATTATCCATAAAACAGCTTACATAGAAACACAGAATCAAAGGGCTGGAAGGGATCTTGGAGGTTTTCTAGTCCAACCCCTTGCCCAAAGCAGAACATGGATGTCCAATCTTTTCTTGAAAACCTCCAGTGATGGAGCACTCACAACTCCAGGAGGTAAGCTGTTTCATTGGTTAATTGTTGTCACTGTCAGGAAATTTTCCTTAGTTCCAGGTAGGATCTCTCTTTAATGAGTTTCCACCCATTACTTCTTGTCCTGCCCTCAGGCGCTTTGGAGAATAAGTCCCCTCTTCTCTGTGGCTGCCCCTCAAGTACCGGAAGACAGCTATCATGTCACCTCTAATCCTTCTCTTTATTAGGCTAAGCATACCTAGTTCCCTTAACTGTTCATCATAGTTTAGCCTTCAGAGCCCTTATCATCTTTGTTCTTCCTTGCACTCTTTCTAGGGTCTCAGCATTTTTTTTGTATCATGGAGACCAGAATTTGATGCAGTATTCCAAGTGTGGCCTTACTAATGGTACTATTACTTCTTGTGATCTTGATGCTATCAGAATACAGAATAATATAATTTAAAAGCAGAAAATGCAAGTGTCCCACTTTTCTCCATATAATCCTGTTAATGATTCTTTGCCAATCCTGCAAGCTTTCATTTTAGGATTGGAATTGGTACTATTTGGAATAAGAAGTTCATCTTGATTTGCACATTCATTTTTATTGTCTTGGTAAGTCTTAGCCAATGAAGGTTTAGGTTTCTTCACATATCAAGTTCTTGCTTTATTTTTTCCATGATTTATTATGGTTTTCCTGAAATGTTTTTGTTGCATCCTGTCAAATTGAGTCCCATATATTTCATTTTTTCCTTATCTCACAATCAGATGCTTTTGTCACTAAGTCATCTTCCTTTCTTTGTATTTTTTTCATTAATTTTCTATCCAGAGGATTCACTGAAGACTTTAGAGCTCTTTTGGAGCTTGGAGCTCTGTAGTTGAATAGTTAATACTATATTGTCTGCATAACATTTCATCTTGTATTATTCCAGAATTTTGATCCAAAATATTTGTCTTTCCGAATTTGTGAAAACTTCTAATGCAAATAATGGAGAAAGTAGGCACCTTTGTCACGTAGCTTTATTTATTGGAAAATATGTGGAGAGTGTTCAATTTGCTACAATCTTTTTGCCATCAATACAACCAAATTTTAAATTGTAGTAAATTCTTGTACATTACGGTACAAGTAAAAATGCTTGTAAGGGTACTCCAAAGTTATCAAAAGCTTCTTCTGCATATAGGAATATGCCTTGTTTTAAATTTTTTACATTGATTCTTTGGTTTCTTGAATTGTTATGGTTTTGCTTAATATTAATCCATGTTGTCTGGTAAATTGTTTAAATTTAAGTCTCCAGTATATGTTCAAGCCTTCTTTGTCAATATTGTGCTTGGAATATAATTACTTACAGAATTCTGCAAGTTCTATGATTTCTGTTATTTTGTTCGATTTATTTCCATATGTCAGCATATTCATGAACTGGCAGAGGCATGGTAACAAGGTCAGCCAATGAATAGGCACAGCAACTAAGTCAGCCAATTAGGACTGTTTGGAAACTGACACTGGAAGGAGCCTGGCTGTGGCTCTGTATTAAGCTCTGTGCTCTGCTCTAAAATGAAACTAGTCTGGACTTCTCTGCCTGCTGAACTGAAACTAAGAACTTACTTACAATCTCTCCTCTCTACCACACTGGAAGAATCTGCTGTTGGTATTGTAAATTTACTTCATTGTTATGTATATAAAGAAGTTAAATCCTACTGAATCAGTTATCTGTGTGTGCTTTCTAGATTTGAAACGTAGTCCCCAAACTGGTAGTAACACCGGTTGAATCCCACCCCTGACATTGTTTCTACAGAATGCAAACCAGAGCAGGAATCGCGTTTGGAGGCCTTAAAGGCTTGTTTGATTGCTGAAGAGAACAAGCGCCATTTTAGAAGAAGCCACGAGCAGAAATTCCTGAGGTGGGGGCCCAAGGAGCAGAGAGATAAGAGCAATGGAAAGTTCCACAGACTGGCTGTCTGCAGAGAAGAGAAAAGCAGAAGAGATCAGATTACAGCCCAGCAAAGACTTTCTAAGCAGAAAGAACAGCAACAGAGGTGTTTCATTTGTGGTGAAAACACACATTTAAAGAAGGACTGTTTGCAAAGGAAAAACTGTTTGCAAGGAAGAAATTATTTGCAAGACAGAAACAATTTGCAAGGAAGACAATTAGTTGATGGACAAGTTGCTGTGGCAAAAGTCAGCTATTGCAATAGCTGAGACAAATGATTGATAGACAGTGGTGCAAGTCAAACAATTGTTAACAATTCTAAATTATTTTACAGGATGGATCCAGCTGCTGGAGATGCAGTAGCCTTGACAAATGGCCAGAAGGCAAAAGTCATTGGAAGAGGCAGTGTGCAAATTCCATATCTGGAAACGAGGTTTAATGATATATTATGTGTGCCTGAAATAGAGCATAATTTACTGAGTGTCTCTAGTTTAGACAAGCAAAGATTTGAGACATTTGTAAATGGAAAGTGTATCATAAAGAGATATGGCAAAATATGTGCACAGGGCATAGAGAAGGATAACTTTTATGTGTTGCAGGGACACAAGGTTCAATATGCACAAACTTTTGGAAATGTGGCGCAGCATGATTCATGTGTTCATCTCTTGCACAGAAAGCTTGACCATGCCAGCTTGAGTTTTGCAAAAGATGGACCAGTTTGCAGAAGGATTGAATTTAAAGGGATGTAAGGCATATTTGGATTGTGCAGTATGCAAATCATCAAAGTCTAAGGCATTCCCAGTAAGCAAAAGTACCACAAGGCAGACAACAAGAGCTCTAGAGCTGGTACATGCAGATTTGGTTGGGTCAATGCAAGCCAGTTTGGGAGGAGCAAAGTATGCACTTGTCAGCTGTGCCTCCATTCAAAATCCAAGAAATCCTTACACTCCATTAAAATAGAGAAAAGTACTTTTACTGGATTTGAAGTTATAACAACAAAAGGAAAGCAAGATCTGAGGCAAACAGGTACGGAAATTACATCTTGAAAGTTATCCCAGGTTCCCTCCCCCAGGAGTCCAGATGGTCATCCAATCTGAGGTATGTATAATGTCTTGTGGGGTACATCTTCAGGTGGCTTCTCACTCATCTGGTATGCCAAGTCGGTTGACCTTGGCTTAGTAGAGATAAGTTTATGCAGTTGCGCAGTAAGCAGCAAAGCATCCCCTCCTTTTTAGTTCACACAGGAACGTCTTCGCACTCCAGCAATCTCCCTCCAATACCAAATTACCCCTCCCCCCCATTTCTATGGCAGCCAACAAGAATCAAGCAGCAAAAGATGTCAGGAAAACTTCTTGGGAGGCTGACATCACAGTCATTAACCCATTCTGACTGTGAAGGAGGAAAATGTTTCCAAACAACCAAATACTGGAGTCTTCCCCTATGTTTCCTGGAGTCCAGAATTTCCTTAATTTCAAAATGCTGTTCACCTTCAATTAGGAGGGGAACTGGAGGGGAGGGCTGGTCAGGTCAAAGAGGGGAAGTATGTTCAGGTTTCAATAAACTAACATGAAATACAGGGTGGATCCTTCTAAGAGTTTTTGGCAGTTCTAACTGTACTGCAACAGGATTCACAACCCATACAATTGGGAAAGGTCCGACGTACTTAGGCCCCAATTTCTGGGTGGTCTGTAAGTATTTAGTGGACAAGCAGACCTTATCTCCCACTTGGTACTTTCTCTGTAGAACTCTTTTCTTATCTGCCTGTTTCTTATGGGCTTGATAAGCATCATCTAACGCTTTATGGGTAACCGGCCAGGTAAGCTGGAGCTGGGTTATCCACTCTGACAGCGATGGGATTTGGAGTTTCTCCTGAGGTAGCTCTGGAATGGGTAAAAAATCCTGACCAGTAGCTACTTTAAACAGGGTGAATCCAGTGCTACTATGGATGGAGTTATTATAAGCCACCTCTGCAAAAGGCAATAAATCAGATCAGTCATCTTGCTGATAATTTACATAACATCTAAGGTATTGTTCTAGTACCGAGTTAGTTCATTCACAAGTCCCATTAGTTTGAGGATGGTGGGCGGAGCTTAAGCCCTGGGCGGAGCCTAATAACTTCAAAAATTCTCTCCAGAAGTTAGAAATGAATTGTACCCCTCTATCTGAAATTATACGTTCAGAAACACCATGTAGCCTATACACATGTAGAATAAACAGTTTAGCCAACGTTTTAGCAGAGGGAATCTTTGCACAAGGTACAATGTGTACCTGTTTGGAAAATAGGTCAGTAGTCACCCAAATGACTGTATTTCCCCCACTCTCTGGTAATTCCACAATGAAATCCATGGAAATTTCCTTCCATGGGGCACTTGGCCTAGTAACATTCTGTAGCAGACCTCGTGGTTTACCAGGGGGTCGTTTCGCTGAAGCACATACAGGACAACTGGCGACATAAGCTTCTATGCCTTTTTTCAAAGATGGCCACCAGAACTGCTGTTTAACTAGGTGTAGGGTTTCACGAACCCAAAATGCCCGGCAGCTTTTGAATTGTGGGCATGTTTTAGAATGGCTCCTCTAAGACTAGCAGGGACATATAATTTTGCCCCCGCCCATGCCAAGCCATCATAAATAGTGCAGTCATTTGAGTGGGATAAGAACTAATCATCCAATCTTAAAGCTCCTTTTAATCATTCAGTTAAATCATTCAAAAGGTCAACATTCCCCTTCCTCTGGGCTCTGGTGACCACTGGAACAGCCAGTTGCTTAGTAGGGACAATAGCATGGATCACAATATTTATACTAATAAAGCGTCGGCCATAAAATTATTTCCCCCCGGCAAGTATTTTAATGAAAAATTAAACCGCTTAAAGTATCGCACACAACAAATTTACTTGGGTGACAGCTTTCGTAGGGTCTTTAAAGCCTCTAGGTTTTTGTGATCCGTCCACACCTCAAAGGAGTGTTTTGCCCCTTCAAGGAAATGTCTCCAAGTTAATAATGCCCAAGTTAATAATGCCCAAATGCTTCCTTCTCCCAAATAGCCCATCTCCGTTCGGTTTAAGTTAGTTTTCGAGAGGTGTAAGCACAAGGTTGAAAAGTCCCATTTGCATTTGCTTATAATAGGACTGCTCCCACGGCAACAGCACTTGCATTGGCCTGGATTACAAAGGGAGCATCTATATCTGGGTGATTAAGAACAGGTTCGGCTGCAAATAGATGTTTCAGTTTCTCAAAAGCTGCTTGGCATTCCATGGACCACTCCAAAGGTCGATTGGGCTTTGGTCTTAGTTCTCTTTTTGTCTTTAGGTGGTTTGTAATGGGCAACGCAATCTTTGCAAAAGCCGGGATAAATTGACAGTAGAAATTAGCAAAACCTAGAAAACTCTGCAACTGTTTTCTGGTGCGCGGTGGAGCCCATTCTAAAACAGCTCAGACCTTCTCCAGGTCCATTTCTATCCCTTCATGCGATATGTGATACCCCAGATAGTCAATTTTCCCTTGGTGAAATTCACACTTAGATAGCTTAGTATACAGTTTGGCAGCCTGGAGTTCTTTCAAAACTGACCACACCAACTTTATGGTCTCCTCCATGGTTTCCGTATATATAAGAATATCAACCAGGTAAACCAACACCCCCTTGTATAGATGTTCATGCAACACCTCGTTTATCAGTTGCATGAATAAGGTGGGGGCTCCTTGCAGACCAAATGGGAGTACGTTAAATTGAAAGCAACGCAAAGGGCAATTAAATGCAGTCTTCCATTCATCCCCTTCCTTAATTTGAACTCTATAGTAAGCTTCTCTCAAATCAAGCTTAGTGAAAATCTTTACCTTGGCTAGGTGAGCTAACATGTCCTTCATTAAGGGGAGTGGGTAAATGTTTTCCACACAAATGGCGTTTAAGTTTTTATAATCCACGCATAAACTATAAGAGCCATCTTTTTCTTCTCGGAACAACACTGGGGCCTAGCAGGCTGAATGAAACCTCATTTTAGGTTTTTATCAATAAAAGACCGCAATTCCCCCAGCTCTTGTGGTGTCATCAAATACAGTTTTGGCTTTGGGAGTTTCACTCCAGGAAGGATCTCTATGCTGCAATCTGTGAGGCAAAGGGGTGGGAGCATGTCCGAAGCCTTCTCGCTAAAAACCTCTGAGGTCCCAATATTCTTTCGGAATTTTCTTCTCCCCCACCATGTGTTCACTTGCCACCGATGCCAGCTCCTTGGTGTCCTGGGGCCTTACTAGGGGTTCCCCCCCTCTTGCAGCTAGGTAGAACGAATGCGCAGCATACCCTTCCTCCAGTCCACCTGAGGTTTCCATTTCTGAAGCCAGGGTAATCCGAGTAAGAGGGGGCGCTCCATCCCAGGGGCCACGATAAAACACAAAGTCTCTTGGTGTTTCCCCATCGATATTTCCACTGGCTCCATTACAAAATGAGCTGGGCCACCCCCAGCCAACAATCCATCTAACTGGCAAAATGCTTTGGGTGTTTTCAACGTTCTTAGTCTCAACCCCAGTTTGTCCAAGACCTCTGGGCTAATTACACATCTGGTACACCCAGAGTCCAACAGGGCTAACATCTTCCCCTGGGCGCCAGACGAAGGCACCCTTAATTCCACTGGGATGGTCATGGGACCCACTTGTTGACTTACCAGTGGGTCGTTGTCGGAATTGGACTTGCTCTTGCCTGAAGTGGTCGGAGTTCCCAACTCCTCTTTTCCTGGAGGAGCGAACTCAACCACTTCCATGGCCTTCAGGGCTGTTTCACGCTGCTTGGCTGGAGGTTTTTCGACTTTCTTCCCTCCGGCCGATGTTCCGTTGACATCCAGTTTAGTGTGGCAATCGGCAGCTCGATGACCCTCCTTCCTGCATCAGAAGCACACTGTGGATTTGGGTTTCACCACTGACCCACTCTTTTGAGCTTTAGGAGCCTCTCTCGGAGCTGTAGGTGGAGGCTTACTCCAGTTGGGGCCACCCGTGCGTCTCTTTCTGGCCAGATCAATTTCCACATCAGCTGCCAACACATACCAGCACTGAAGATCTCTAGGATCCCTTCTGGAGATACAGTTTGGTAGACATCCTCATTCAGCCCAACTTTGTAAGCTTCCATCAGGGCCTCCTGGGACCATCCTTGCATGTGGCACACCAACTCTCGAAATTCCTGGGTGTATTCAGCTACCAACCTTTGCCCCTGGTTCACGGTTTTTATCCTAATTCTTGCCTTATGTTTAGTAAGGGGATCTTCAAACCAAGTGCGTAGGGCTGCCATAAACATGTCATAATCCCTCAGCTGAGGGGTATCATCATTATGAAGGGTGACCATCCATTGGGCTGCAGTCCCTTCCAGGGCTTTGATGACACACCTCACTTTGGCTGCTTCTGAGGCAAAATCATCCCCATATTCCTCCATATGATTCCAAACTTGGGCTAAGAAGAAATCCAACTCCTTGGAATCCCCTCCATATTTTACTTGCAGCGGAGGAACTTTTGGAATTTGGCGCCTCCATGGTGCTGCCCCACCCAACGGGGGAGCCTGGGCTACAGCAGCCGCTGGCATTCCTACAGCCTGCACTGGCCCTGGCTGGCCTATGGGAAACACTTCTGGGGCTGCAGAGGCTTCTGCCCCCCCTCCCAGTGCTTCACCAGTCTCTTCACGTGCAGGCAATGCATACCTTTCTCTAGTTCTCAGATTCTCTAGAGCTTCATGCAATAAATGCAAAGCTTGGGTCAGCAGGAGGTCTTCTTTGTCTTCCTCCTGCCAGGCAGCTTCTCCCTGCCAGTGTCTGGCAGCCATCACCCCAGGGGGGAGCTCCTGCGGTATTTCCATCTGTCCTACTCCCAAAGACCATTTGGGACGAAGCACCAGCTTTTCCTTCATCTGCAATGCAGACAGCAGCTCGGCTTCCCCTTGGCTGCAAAGGAGCTGTGAAGGGGTACATCCAACAGCTCCCAATCTTCTTGATCACTGCCTTGGTTAGACATTATTTCTTCAACCCCCACGGCAGAGGTTAATCTCCGGGTGTGCTGGTAAAGAGAGACCTTGCTTTGTCAGCTGTGCCTCCATTCAAAATCCAAGAAAGAAATCCCTACACTCCATTAAAATAGAGAAAAGTACTTTTACTGGATTTGAAGTGATAGCAACAAAAGGAAAGCAAGATCTGAGGCAAACAGGTGCGGAAATTACATCTTGAAAGTTATCCCAAGTTCCCTCCCCCAGGAGTCCAAATGGTCATCCAATCTGAGGTGTGTATAATGTCATGTGGGGTACATCTTCAGGTGGTTTCTCATTCATCTGGTATGCCAAGACGGTTGACCTTGGCTTAGTAGAGATAAGTTTATACAGTTGCGCAGTAAGCAGGAAGGCATCCCCTCCTTTTTAGTTCACACAGGAACATCTTCACACTCCAGCAATCTTCCCACCCCCAATACCAAGTTACCCCTCCCCCCTTTCTATGGCAGCCAACAAGCATCAAGCAGCAAAAGATGTCAGGAAAACTTCTTGGAGGCTGACAGCACTGGTCATTGTAGATGACTACAGCAGGTTTGGGTTGTGCTATTTACTGAAGAGTAAAATAGAGGTGCTACAGAAATTTAAGCAATGGGTAAGCTTAGTAGAAAGAAGGTATAAACAACAGGTATGCCAGGTACAAACTGACAGAGGTTCAGAATTCATGTCAACAAGTTTTCAACAGTGGTTGGGACAGTTAGGAATAAAACACAGACACTAATCCATACACAGCAGCTGAGAATGGTGTTGCTAAGAGGTGGAATGGAGTCTTACAAACCATGAAGGACTCACTGCTGGAGGACTCTGGTATGAGGTCATATTGGGGTGAAGCCATGTTGACTGCTAACTATTTAAATAATAGGCTGTGGAGTTCCTCTATTAATGATACTCCATACGCAGTGCTATATGAGAGAAAACCATCTCTGGCACATTTAAGGGTTTTTGGAAGCAATGTGTGGGTGCATATTCCAAAAGCAATTAGAAGAAAGGGACAACCAAAGGCTAGAAAGCTCATGTTTATGGGCTATGAGCCAGGCTCAAAAAGCTATCGCTTTAGCGATGGGAGCAAAAGAATAGTGATTTCAAGATCTGCAAGCTTTGCAGAGCAAAACTGAGAGAGAATTGATGCAAATTTATGGAATGATCCACTTAGTGACGGTAACTCACTTGGTGATGGTGTCAGCGTTCAGGGAGAAGCTGAAAAAGATATAAAGCAAGAGAGGGTTGAAGCACAGGAGCAATCAATGCCATGCAGGTCAGAGCGATGGAACAAGGAAATTCCACCTGACAGGTATTCTGCTAGTAAAGTTAAAGTGTATAATGTATGGTATGAGCCAAGAAACTACAAAGAAGTGTTGGCATTACCTAAAATTGAACAAGTGAAGTGGAAATAAGCCATGGACAAGGAAATGAAATCCGTGGGAGAACATGAAGTGTTCACATCTATGACTTTGCCACAGGGTAGCAAAGCTGTAGGATGCAAATGAGTAAGAAGTGATGTAAGAAGGAAGTACTGCCCAATAATGAGATACAATATAAAACAAGGTTAGTGGCACAAGGGTTTTCACAGATGAAAAATGTGCACTATGATGAGGTATTCACACCTACAGTAAAGAGTGAAAGCAACAGGCTGGCGCTAGCGGTAGAAGCGGCACATGGCCATAAAATTTGGCATTTTGACATAACCACTGCATTCCTCAATGCAGAATTAGAGGAAGAAATTTACATGGTTCAAGCACCAGGGTATGAAAGTAAAAAGCCTAACACGGTGTATAAATTGAACAAGGCCATTTATGGGCTGAAGCAGTCAGCCAGGAATTGGAATATATGTTGATATGCAAGGCTGATGGTTGCATATACACTGGAAAGTTACAAGGTGGAGATTGTCAACTATTAGCATTTGTGGATGATCTTGCTTCATTGCAAAGGATGTATCACAGGTAAACGAATTTGCTAATAAGTTGGAGAAGAAATTTGAATTACAGGATTTAAGCGTAAAGGTAAATGACGCTGTAAGAGTGTTTGAGGATAATGCTGCCTGCATTAAAATTGCAACATGCTTGCAATAGAAGCAAGCATGTGGACATTAAATATTGTAACGTAAGAGAAGCCATCAAATGTAAATTGATTAGCTTGCTTCATTGTGCGCCAGAAGACAATCTGGCTGACTTAATGACCAAGCCATTGGGTGGAGTGCAACATGGGAAGAATATTAAGTTAATTGGATTTATGTCTCTTCCACTCATGAAGGGGGGAGTGTCAGAATATTCATGAACTGGCAGAGGCATGGTAACAAGGTCAGTTAATGAATAGGCATAGCAACTAAGTCAGCCAATGAGGACTGTTTGGAAACTGAAACTGGAAGGAGCCTGGCCGTGGCTCTGTATTAAGCTCTGTACTCTGCTCTAAAATGAAACTAGTCTGGACTTCTCTGCCTGCTGAACTGAAACTAAGAACTTACTTACAATCTCTCCTCTCTACCACATTGGAAGAATCTGCTGTTGGTATTGTAAATTTACTTCATGTGCAATCTATATATATAAAAGCGAAAAAGCACTCATGCATCATCACAAAATCTCCAGAACCGTCAAGCCTACAAACTTGAAATTTGGCATGTATGTTCCTCTTGGCTTCTAGGTGCTCACTAAGAAAGGATTTTTCAAAATGACCATCAGAGCATTAGTATTTCCTATATTATTAACATGCTCTGATGCTAAGGAGTTCTACTCCCCCTCCCCACCTGAAAATAAATGCAAAACACTAACAGAGGAGTTTCAGATTCAGTTTTACTTTCACAGCAGCAAGCACTTTTACTACAGAACAGTTGAGCTAAACCATGCCCAGGATCCTTGCTGTTTGCTTCTTGCTCCTACAGCAAATACTGTTTCAGTTTCCAAACAGCCCTCAACTCTCACACACTGACAGGACGCTAGCCAGATGAATACCAATGGATGCTGGTAGGCAGAGGCAGATTCCCCCCCCTTATTTTCCTCCTCAGTTCAGACAAATCTGTTCCTTCTACTGTAACACCAGTTAAAGGGGAAAGAGGCAAAAAACACAGAAAGATTTACAAATGCCATTAGGAAAACACAAGTAAGGGAGCTACACACAAGTATTGTCAAACTCATCCCCAAGTCAGTAGACAGGCTGTAAAAACTATACATCTAATAACCCCTATATTAATCAGTCACAAATGAGATCAATGCCTTGGACTAACAAGTATTCGTCTAGTTTTCAATATGAACCTCAGATTCATTATTCCAGGGAAAAGGTTGTTGATCTTGGACCTCGGTTACCTGGTGCTGTACTCTAAAGTGGCAGGATGAGAGTCCCAGGATGCGCTGCAGTGGTGGTAAAGTCCACCTCCCTCCCCTTCAGCCCTAACCTGAACCCTTACACAGCCTTCTCACCCACCAGCATCCAATGGCAAACCACTTCCTTTCTGCTGTCCGGAAGTACAACGGATGCTTCAAAATGACGTCTTTTGGAGCCAGAGAGGTGAAGGAGGGAAATTTTATGCCAATATTCAAAGTGCAGGGGCAGGTCTACCACAGGATAGGGAGTATCATGGTGAGGCCTCAGCAGCAGCCTTCATTTCTCCAGATATACTTTGTTGGTGATGATAACAATGAGAGGGACATCCGTTGTGGAATCTATATATATAAAAGCGAAATGCCACTCACACATCATCACAAAATCTCCAGAACCATAAAGCCTACAAACTTGAAATTTGGCACATATGTTCCTCTTGGGTTCCAGGTGCTTGCTAACAAAGGATTTTTCGAAATGACCATCAGAGCATTAGTATTTCCTATATTATTATTATTATTATTATTATTATTATTATATAAGGCTGCCCTTTTATTATTATATTATATATTATATTATTATTATATTATTATTATATAAGGCTGCCCTTTTATTATTGTATTATATATTATATTATTATTATATTATTATTATATTTTTTTATTATTATTATTAGAAGCCTGCCCTATTATTATTATTATTATATTATATATTATTATAAGAAGCCTGCCCTGGACCCAGCCGTGTTGAACAACTTTTGTCCGGTCTCCAACCTTCGCTTTTTAGCGAAGGTTGTTGAAAGTGTGGTGGTGCAGCAATTGCCACTCTTCCTGGAGGAAGCGGACTACCTGGATCTGTACCAATCAGGCTTCCGACCCGGGTACAGCACGGAGACAGCATTGGTCGCGCTGATTGATGATCTCTCTAGGGCTCGGGACAGGGGTTTTTCCTCTGTCCTGGTCCTGTTAGATCTCTCAGCGGCTTTTGATACCATCGACCATGGTATCCTGTTGCGGCGTCTCGGGGGGCTGGGAGTGGGAGGCACTGTTTTACAGTGGTTCTCCTCCTACCTCTCGGGACGTTCGCAAACAAGTGTTGGCAGGGGCAAAGGCCGACTCGAGGTCTCTCACTTGTGGGGTACCCAGGGGTCGGTCCTCTCGCCTCTCTTGTTCAACATTTATATGAAGCCACTGGGTGAGATAATCTGTGGTTTTGGGGAGCTATCATCAGACGCTGATGCGCGGTCTACATCTCCACCCGGGCCACATCAGTGATGCTCTCTCCGTGATGTCCCATTGTTTGGAAGCGGTGCGGATCTGGATGGACAGGAACATGCTTCAACTCAAGCCCAGCCAAGACAGAGTGGTTGTGTATACCGACATCTCGGTCCAGTTGGAGGTTCCATCTTTGGTCATGGGGAGGAGGTGTTACCCCCGTGGACAGGGCACGGAATCTGGGGTCCTCCTGGATTCACGGCTCAAGTTGGAGGAGCAGGTGGGAGCCGTGGCCAGGGGGCCTTTGCCCAGGTCGCTGGTTTTGCCAGTTCGCCCATATCTGGACCGAGATGCCCTGCGCCACGATCACTCAGGCGCTCGTTGTCTCCCGACTCGACTACTGTAGCTCTCTATTTAGGACTGCCCTTGCATACCACTCGGAGGATTCAGCTGGTGCAGAATCGGGGCCGGGTAGTGATGGGAGCTCCCGATACTCCCATATACACCCTCCTCGCGGCCTGCATTGGCTTCCGGTGCCCTCTGGGTGAGATTCAAGGTCTTGGTGTTAACATTCAAAGTCCTACATGGCATGGGTCCAGGATATCTCAGACCGACTCCTCCCAACATCAAATACCAACGCCCTATACGGAGCGCACAGATGGGGTCTCCTCGGGGTGCCATCCAGCGACTCAATGTCGCCTGGGGGACCTGGGGAGAGCCTACTCTGTCTGTGGCGCCCCCCTTTATGGAATCTTCTTCGCCAGAGCTCCGGCTGGCTCCCGATCTTAGCACCTTCATACGAGTTAAAAACCTGGCTGTTTTACAATCTGGGCTGTGCTGACTCTTTGGGGTTTGTTTATTTTAATTTTGGGGTTTTAATTTTAATTGACTTTCAATTTGTTTAATATATTTTAGGTAATTTATTGTTATATTGTATTTTAGCTGTGAGCCACCCCGAGTCCTTTTGGGGAGGGGGCGGCATATAAGTCGAATTAATAAATAAATAAATAATAAATAAATAAATATTATTATTATTATTAAGGAGTTCTATTCCCCCTCCCCACCTGAAAAGAAATCTCTTCCAACTGCAGTTCAGCTAAGCCACGCCCAGGCTCCTTGCTGTCTCCTTCTTGCTCACAGAGCAAATACTGTTTCAGTTTCCAAACAGCCCTGAACTCTCTCACACACTGACAGGATGCTAGCCAGATGAATACCGATGGATGCTGGTAGGCAGAGGCACAATTTCCCCCCTTATTTTCCTCCCCCAAAACTTGCCTGATCACAGTTTCGTAGCAAAGCACGGGTACCCTGCTAGTTATGTATATAAAGAAGTTTATGAATCCTACTGAATCAGTTACCTTTGTGTGCTTTCTGGATTTGATTTACTGCAACGAACTCTAATACCATACTATCTGATTTGTTCCAAACCTTATAAGAATATCCTTTATGTAAGCTGTACTTGTCTCTTTTATGCATGTGAGTAATATGCTTTCCAGGAGTAACAGCCTGTCATACATCGTCCATTTAAAAAGACTGTGGTCCATGTATGAGAATCTCTACTTCCCTGAAATAGTGTAAGAACTTGAAAGACCCAGCACATGTCAATTCTTGAAAATGCTTTAAGTCTTGCTGAACAAAATATATAGTCTCTTGGTTTTGAATTTTGTAGCTGAGCTGCTTTGTAGTTAATTAATTAATTAATTTATAATTGGACTTGTATGCCGCCCCCTCTCCGTGAGGACTCGGGGCGGCTCACAATTAAAACACAATAATTCAACAATAAATATTTTTAAAAAGATTAAATCGAACAAGCCCAATCAATAAGAACCATTAAAATAATTTAAAAAACCCCAGGAGGTCAGTCCAACCTGGCCTGTTCAAACAACCAGGTCTTCAGATCACGGCGGAAGGAGCGAAGATCAGGAGCCAAGCGGAGCTCAAAGGGAGTTGATTCCACAAGGCGGGAGCCGCAACAGAATAGGCCCTTCCCCGGGGCACCACCAGCTGACACTGTCCAGCTGATGGCACCCCGAGGAGTCCCCGTCTGTCTTGCGCACAGGAGCAATCGGTGTTTGATATTGGCAGGAGGCGGCTCCATAAGTACCCCGGACCCAAATCGTAAAGGACTTCGAATGTTAACACCAACACCTTGAATCTTACCCAGAGGGCAACCGGTAACCAATGCAGCTCGCACAGGAGGGGTGTAACATGGGAGTATCGGGAAACTCCCATCACAGCCCGCGCAGCCGCATTCTGCACCAGCTGAAGCCTCCGGATGGTAGAGAGCGTTGCAGTAGTCCAGTCGGGACGTCACAAGTGCATGAGTGATCGTGCGAAGGGCATCTCGTCCAGATACGGGCAAGCTGGCAAACCAGTCGGACCTGGGCAAAAGCCCCCCTGGTCACGGCCCCCACCTGCTCCTCCAAACTAAGCCGTGAATCCAGGAGGACTCCCAGGTTCCGAGTCCTGTCCACAGGGGGCAACACCTCTCCCCCTATGACCAAAGATGGAATCAACTGACTGGGCCGAGATGCCTGCACGCACAACCACTCAGTCTTAGCTGGGTTGAGCTGTAGTCCATTCCTGCCCATCCAGATCCATACCGCATCCAGACATCGGGTCATCACGGAGAGGGCATCACTGATTTGGCTTGGGGTGGAGATATACAGCTGGGTATCATCAGCATACTGATGATACCTCACCCCAAAACCACGGATAATCTCACCCAGCAGCTTCATATAGATGTTGAACAGGAGGGGAGAGAGGACCGACCCCTGAGTGCCCTCGGGGCCGACCTCTGCCCTCCTGCCAACACCGCTTGTGAACGCCCCGAGAGGTAGGAGAACCACTGTAAAACAGTGCCCCCCACTCCCAACCCCCCAAGGCGCCGCAATAAGATACCATGGTCGATGGTATCGAAAGCCGCTGAGAGATCTAATAGGACTAGGACAGAGGAAAGTCCCCTGTCCCGAGCTCTCCAGAGATCATCCATCAGCGTGACCAATGCCGTCTCCGTGCTGAACCCGGGTCGGAAGCCCAACTGATACGGATCTAGATAGTCCGCTTCCTCCAGGAAAAGCGGAAACTGCTGAGCCACCACACTCTTGACAACCTTTGCCAAAAAGCGAAGGTTGGAGACTGGATGGAAGTTGTTTAAAATGGCTGGGTCCAGAGCAGGCTTCTTCAGGAGGGGTCTCACCACCGCCTCTTTCAAGGCGGCAGGAAAAGATCCCTCCCTCAGCGAGGCATTAACAACTGCCCGGAGCCAGCCGCACGTGGTCTCCCTGGAGGCATATACCATCCAGGAAGGACACGGGTCCAATAAACAGGTGGTGGAACTCAGTCATCGCATAATCCTGTCCACTTCATCCTCAGAAACAGGATCAAACTCAGCCCAGATGACATTGGCCAGACTCTCTGTAACTCCCTCCTCAGACCACTGCAAATTAGAGTTCAACCCCTCCCGGATCCGAGCGATCTTATCCGACAGATATTGTCCAAATTCCTCAGTCCTACCCTGCAGAGGGTCCACCTCCAGCTCCCGATGTAAGAGGGAGTGCATGACCCTGAACAGGGCGGCCGGGCGACTATCTGCAGACGCTACGAGGGCGGAGAGGTAAACCCTCCTCGCCGCCCTCAGAGCTCCCAGGTAAGTCCTAATATAGGCTCTCAACTGGGTTCGGTCAGATTTGGAACGGGTCGATCTCCACCTGCTCTCTAAACCCCTCTTACGTCGCTTCATCTCCCTCTTAATCTGTTTTTAACTTTGATATCTTTTTTATGTTGGCTTGCACTCTTTGCTATATTCATAATTGCAATTTTTAGTTCTGCTTTTACTTCATTTTATTTAGTATTCTCTCTTGTGATTGCTGGACATTTTTATTTAATGCTGTCATTTGTGATGCTGATTTTTTTGAACAGTTGGTTAAGGACATCTGACTCTGATTTTTCTTTCTCCCGTCTTCCTTCTCTCTTAACATCAGGGTTTCCCCCTCCTTTTTAAAATAAGTTGTGAAAATCTTTTCCATTCGCAATCTCATCTTATTGTATAGCTGTAACCAAACCATTTATTATATTATATTTATTCTAAATAATGGGGTAGTCAATGGGATGGCCATTGCTTCAAACAATTTCTCCCACAACTTTTTTTCCACTTGCTTAACCCCTTTAAAGCTCTTTTTTCTTTAGCCCTCTTAAAATATTTATCTAACCAAATACAAAGAAACCATTCAGGACACACTTCCTTTCTCACCTTCAGCCACCCCCTCAGATTCTACATAATTTATATAAACTGAATTCACAGTTAAATTGTGTCCTTTGGTGCAGTTTAGTGGGCTGTGTCATGTTTGACCCATAGCTTTTTGTTAATCATTAAATGCAAAGCTGTAAGTGGGGGGGAAAGACAACTGTTTGTAACTAGAAAAAAACATTATTTTTTATGCCTTCAAGTCATTGCTGACTCCTGGCAACTGCTTGGACAGGTACCTACAGTTTTCTTGGCAAAATTTCAGCAGCAGTTTGCTATTGGTTCCTTCCACTAGCTGAGAAAGAATGACTGGCCCAAGGTCACCCAACTGTCTTTGTACCTAAAGCTGGACTAGAATTCACTATCTCAAACTGGCTGTCTTATTCTTTGATTTAGTCTCCAATAAAATAAAACTCCACAGCTAATGAAAAAGATCTGATTCTGATTGGAATCATGGAGCCCAAAGATAAAACTGCTATAAATTGGAGAATGAACCCAAATAGACTCCTATCTACAATTTTTTTGAGTTGGATGAGTAAGCAGATATGCACTTTTCCCATAGAAAAAATATTAAAACTGAGGGAGGTCCTGGTGACAATTTTTATGGACTAAAACTTGCCTGCAATTCACTGATCCCTGCACCTGAGAAATATTTAGGTTTTTATTTTTCAAATGTACTACCTCCTCCCTTTTAAAAGCCCAGCTTCAGATTCATACACATTCCTAGGATTTGATATTCCATCCCCACATCCATTCAACTATTTGCAGAAAGGGCCTGCTTCCTTCCATGCACAATACTGTTAAAGTCTTGGGATTTAAGAGCCGACCAGCAGTGAATAGCTGCCAGATGTGGCTGATGTAACAAGGATAAATCAGCATAGCATGGGTATTTCCCTTTAAGACTGGGGATTAAAGATCCCTTTAAGAGGTTTGTATATAATTGCAGCCAGTATAGAGGGTGTGTCTTCTCTCCTTGCGTCCAGCATTCATTGCAGCATTCTCCGTGTGTTAAGAAGTTTGCTTACTTGTTAAGGTATTTTGCCCACCACATGTATTTTCTGTATTAATTGTTGTAGATAAACCACTGTTAAATGTCTAAGTCTCTGTGTGCTGAGTTTTGCTCCTGGGTTGTCTCATAATAGCAGTCATGCTGCAAACGCTCTGACAAATACTGCATTTTAATTCAGTTTTGTACCACTGCTGCAAAGCTTTCAATTTGTCATCCACACCTAGCCATTATCTGCTTCTACACCAAATGGGATGTTTTTGGATGGGAAGTAACAGATGACTGCAAGGAGTGTTTGCCAGGTAACTTGAGCAGATATGAGGCTTAGCATGGTGGGAATCTATATGCTTGCTGCTGCTCCTGGGACTGTAAGCAACTTTACTGCTTATGTGTGAATTGTTCTGAAAATTTGAGGAAAAACAATGCTGAATTGTTCTAAAATATTTTTATCAGAACCACAATTAAACTTTTGTCCCCGTTACTCCACCACCAAGAACTCTGTATCTTTCTAACCTGGGCTTATCATTTTTTAAACAAGTGATATACATACTACTGAATTCTGTTATTATCTAGGCCTCAAGAATGTTGTCAAACTGCATATGATGGGCAAAATAATTCTAAAGCAGTTAGAATCAATGAGAATACCTAATTAGATGAGAAAAAAAATTCAGTAGCTTACAGCCTCAGGATTTAGTTGTGAGGTTATAGGTTAAAATAATACTTTTTGTTCTCATTAGTACAAGTAGTCCTCAACTTACAACATTCATTTAATGACTGAAATTGCAATGTCACTGAAAAAAAAGTGACTTATGACTGTTTTTCACACCATCGCTGCATCCCCATGGTCACATGATCAAAATTCAGACACTTGGCAACTGATTCATATTTATGACAGTTGCAGTGTCCCGGGGTCATGTGACCACCTTTTGCGACCTTCTGACAATAGCAATAGCACTTAGACTTATATACTGCTTCACAGTACTTTACAGCCCTCTTAAGTGGTTTACAGAGTCAGCATATTGCCCCCAATAATCTAGGTCCTCATATTATCCATCTCGGAAGGATGGAAGGCTGAGTCAACCTTGAGCCTGATGAGATTCGAACTGCCAATGAGTGTCGAAGCTTCTGAGTAAAATATGGCTTCCATGGCTGACAGCCAAATTGCAGGCAGCTGGCAGTCAGCAGAAGTAGCCTGCAGTACTGCATTCCAACCACTGCGCTACCCCGGATCTTGACAAGCAAGGTCAATTGGGTAATCAGATTCACTTAACAACCATGTTATTAACTTAACTGCAGTAATTCACTTAATAACTGTGGCAAGAAAGGTCATAAAATGGGGAAAAATTCACAAATGTCTCACTTAGCAACATAAATGTTGGGCGCAATTGTGGTCATAAATTAAGGACTACCTATATGTTTTGACAACTACCTAACTTCATTGATTCAGAAATAAAATTACCGCTAAATCTCAAGAACGCTGTAAGAAAAAAAGAATGATACCATAATTCTCTCCAATCCCAGCATTATTAGAAAAACTATCTACCACCTAATCCCAAATGTCAAGAAATGGGAGTTCATAGCTTAATATTGAATACAGACACAAACTAATCCCAACTGCTCTCTGAAACAAAGAGGAGGACCTTACCTGATATTCAGCATAATTTTTTAAACCAATACTCAGGAAAGGTTTGAAGGCGTCCATGTACTTGAGAAATTCCCCTCCTAACACTGAGCAAAATGAAAGGTTAAAAAACAGTTGTCAGAGAACTAAAATTAAGAAGTTAATATCCATAGCCTAAATAGGCTTGTAGCTCTCAAAACTCTAGGGATGTAAATTCATTTTTTCTTTTGGTAACCCTAGGACCACTGATTATGCAACAAATATTCAGTAAATAGTGGTTAACATAGTTACTCCCATTCCACAACAGGAAAAAAGGTGAAGAAAATATAAATTTATTAACATCTCTTAATTTCTCTGCATCATAACTCTAGCAATAATCACTGCCCTCAACCACCAAAATGTTGAGAATTCCAGGACACATATTTACCAATGAAAAACCAAAGTCATGAATCAAGAATATAAAGTGACCTCCCAATGTTTTTTTTTTAAGAAATCAACTACACTTTCTTATTTTAAACATTATAAGGAAATTGGGAGCAGGGTAATGTTCTTTCTTTCTGTATGTCACCAATTCTGCCTCCCCATATTGGACCAGTCTATTACAGCCCAGTCAATGGGATTTGATCAGATGACAAGATTAAAAAGTAAGCTTAGATCTAAAACAGATATTTTTTCACACCCAGTTTCATCTCCATCCATTTATTTGAAAAGAAGTTTTCTTGTGTTTAGTGGCATCTTTCACAAGAAAACATTTAAAAGTCTCTTCTCTTTCTCTATTAAGCTCTTGTTCAAATCTGTTATATCACTTCCTGTCTCCCTGTACTGTACTATTCTCAGAAACAAAATTCACAAATGTCTTTTTATGTCTTCTGTTCCTATGTTGTACTATTATAAAATAAAATAACATAAGATATAAATTCCCTTATATCTTTTAGTTTGCACAATAATCTAATGACAGCAAAATAATTGTTTGGTGTGTGGGGGGGTGCTAACATTGTGGTGAAACGACGGGCGATTCGGGGTCTCCTGGAAAGCCGTCGATATTGTGACAGCTGGTTGGTCCATTTGGATCTAAATCGTCCCGTAGAGATGATGAACAAGGGGAACGCACTCTGTTGATCCCAGGGAAACTGGAAAGTCCCTGGTTGATCCAGAGAAAGCTTCCTAAGCCGGCTGTAGTGGAAAGCGGCCATTAAAGCCGCTAAAAGGCTGAGACAGATCCGAACGGAAGAAGGAATGAAAAGAAAGTGTGTCTGGACTGGGTTAGAAACTTTGTTTTTTCTACTTAAACAATGAAAGAGCACCTAAAAAAAGAAAATTATAAGAGGGCTTGAAGATAAAAAGGAGTGGGTTTAAACCCCCTCTAGAAGCGGTAAGGACAGCATTTTTAAACTGTCAATTGAAAACGGAACTAATTAATTGAGACTGTAACAAAGGAGCAATATTTGGAACTGGACTGAATTTTCTTTTTGTTGTTGTTGGAGTTAGCTGGTCAGAGTCTAAATTGGACATTGGGTTAATTTTCTGTTTTTTACCTGTCAAATATTTTTTCTTTTTTTTCTAAAGTATAAACGGGATTTTTTGAAATACATTGAGGAGGCAAAGAGAAAGCAGAGCAATAGTGCCACCTGAAGGTCAAAGAGAAACATTTGGAAAATTAAGAGGATAAAATTTGTGGGAAAGGAAAAGAAGATAAAAAGTTGTTTTGACTAAGGCTGTTTTTGACTCAGAAAGAGAGATAGGGAGCTGGGCACTGGACTTTTGTTTTGAACAGGTGCAGCTCTTGGAATATAAATGAAACAGCTGGAAATGGAAGAGAAAAGATTTATTTTTCTCCTTGAAGAGATTTTGTTTTGTTATTAGTTAGTGGCTCAGACGTGCTTTGTGGATTTTTCTTTTTAAGAGAATATAAAAGTGGATAAGTTACTGCTGATTATTTTATTTTTTCTTTCTAGCGTGCACTTTTTGGGACATCCTTTTTTTCTTCTTTTTGACTAGCTTTTTGTTTTTGTTTTTGTTTTTCGTGTGTTCTTTTTTTACTGCTGGACTATTGGATTATTACTATTGGATTACTATTGGATTACTTTTTTTTCTTTTATCTATATATTTTCCTTTTATATTTTTATATTTTTGATTCCTCCCTTCTTGGAATTTTAATTTTTGTTTTTGCTAATACTGAGGATATTACCCCTATAAAATTGGATTAAGGTAAAGAACCTGAAGAAAAGAAGCTGGGCCTAGATTAATTGGCATCCACTCTCTGTTTTGGGATTATAATATAAATATTAAAAATGAGGAAGACAGTGACAACAACATCCTTGATTCCTACTTCATCTTCCTTGAGCCCAGCGGGTCAACGATCAATACAGGCTATGTTACAGCAGGAAAAGGAAAAGGAAGTTTCAATGCAAGATTTAAAGATGATGATGCAAGCACTTTAAGAACAAGGGAAGTGTGTAGAAGAAAAAGTGGAGAACGTACAACAGATGATGATGAAAAATGAAGAGAGGATGCAAAAAATCAAAGAAAGAGAAGACCAAACAGAGAAAAAAGTAGGAGAAATAGATTACAGGCTGATACAAGCAGAAGATGAGGGAAAGTCAATGATTTCACTGGAAATGGATCGTGCAGATTTCTATTTAAGATTCCAGAATGTGGAGGAAGAAAAGGAGAAAATCTTGCACAGATAATGGTGGAGATATTAGCAGAAGTTTTAGGGATACCTAAAGAAAAAATGATGGATGGAATTGATGAAATATTTAGAGTCTACACTAGATATGCAATGAGAAATAAGCTACCTAGAGAAGTGCATGTGAGATTTACCAAGAAGGAAACAAAAACAGAAATACTGCAGAGAATAAGGGATGACCCTTTGAAATACAAAGGGAAAACAATCACGGTGTTAAAACAAATTCCAAGAAGAGTGAGAGATCTGAGAAAGGGACATCAATTCTTGACAAAGATTCTAATTAAGAAAGGAGTAAATTATAGATGGCTAATACTAGAAGGCTTGATGGTTACTTGGCAAGAACAAAGATATAGACTGGACTCAATAGAAAAAGCAGAACAATTTTATGAAGAATATTTTAGAGGAAAGGAAGAAGAGAGAAGGAGAAATAATAAAATACCGAGAGGAAATGGCAGAAGAAAGAGAAAGACAACAAAGGAGAGAACAGAGAATACGAGAGGAAGGAGCAACAGGAGGAAGAGCAGAACCAAAAGAAGCAAGGGAGCAAAGAACGAGAGCAAAAAATCCTATTCATAAAGTATAAATGAAGGAAGAAGAGAAGTTAATATCAATAAATATAAATGGATTGAATTCAGCTACTAAAAGGAAATGGATTTTTAGTAAATTAAGAAAATTAAAAGTGGATATAATTTGTTTGCAAGAAGTACACATTAAAAACAACATATTAAGGTTTTGGACTGTCCTAAAATTGGCAATTTATACACTTCATTGGCACACCAAAACCTTCTGGTATTAGCCATTAGAGGAGTAATTTTATATATTAAAAATACAATAAAAGCCAAATTAATTGCTACCGATGAAGAAGGGAAGATGTTGGTGGAGATAATGGAGAATAGCAAAAAGATACTTCTAGTAGCAATATATGCTCCAAATGAGAAGCAAGAAGACTTTTATAATAAACTTCACAAGAAGATAATAGAATTGGAATATGATAATATATGTATCTTAGGAGATTTCAGTGCGATAGTAGATACAGAATTGATTACAAAATGCAGAAGATAAATAAAAAGAACAGAGAAACGCTACTGAGATCCTTCTTCAAAATGACAGAAGAACTAGACATACAGGATGCTTGGCAAGAAATGAATACTAAAAATAAACAATATACATTTTACTCAAATAGACATTTGTCATGGCCAAGGATTGATATGATTTGGCTGCCAGCAGAACTAATTTTAAACATACAAGAAAAACATTGAAGCAAACACCTGGGCAGATCATAATCCGATAAGGGTTATGTGGAAGGGACAAAAGAAAAGGACAAGATGGACACTAAATAATCTGAAAGAAAAGGAATTTATAAAAGACATGGGATTGTTTGGAATAAGTATCATACTCTTGTTAATATGTTCATTTTAATCGTCGCTATTCTCCCTATCAATGATAGTTGCAAATTTCCCCATTTTTCCAGGTCCATCTTAATCTGTTGTTTCAGTCTATAACAATTACCTTCTTTAAGTGTCCCGCATCTTGAAATATATATGGCAAGGGAAGAAAGCAAGGATTAAACTTAAACTGTTACAGGATGCAAGAATGAGAGGAGGATTTGGGCTACCCAATTGGGAATTATGTTATCAGGCTGTGGTATTGATGTGGATGAAAGAATGGATCATGTTAAGAGATACAAGGCTTTTAACATTGGAGGGACGTGATTTACAATTGGGTTGGCACAATTTTTTATGGTATAAGAAAAATAAGTACTTTCAAAGACATTATGTGAGAAATGCTTTATTGACAACATGGGAGAAAATAAGGGAACAACATTATATGAAAATACCAGTCTAGTTATCAATAATGGAGGCATTTATATATCCAAATGTTTTTAAAATGGGACATATTGTTCGGTATAATGATGTTTTAAATTAAAGGGGTGAACTCAAAACAAAGCAAGAATTGAACAAGCAAGGGATTGATATGAACTGGTACTCATATATGCAAATACATTCTAGATATGAAAAATATGTTAAAACAGATGGGTTTTATAATGAACTGACTGAACTAGATAAAATTTTAACAGGAATGGGGACTTCCGGTTTGTTCTTCATTGGAGTTGGTGCAGAATCACGCGTGGTTTCGTTCGAGCTTGCTGGAGGGTCCCAATTGGCACCGGAGCCACCTTGGTGAGGTGGTGAAGAAGGGGGAAATTGCCTGGAGGGTCGAGGGAGCCAATCCCTCCCTGACAGGAAAATCCCTCCCAAAGGCAAGTTGCAGTGGTGGTCCCAAAATGGCCACCATGAAGATGAAGAACACTCCGGGAAACTAAGTTTTATGCTGGAGCAGAGAAGTAGCGAGCAGAGTGTGAACCAGGCAAAGGACATCGCTGTTGAGGTACCCTGCTATCCAATTAAAGGGTTATTCTGGAGGAAAGTGTGTGAAAGCGGCGACCAGAGGAAGTGAGAAAGAAATTGGAGTTTATAAATTTGGATTGGATTATTGTATTGGACTAATTTGGAGGAGAATTTTAAAGGAAAATACTTTAACACAACAAAGGTTTAGAAATCAAACTGGACATATATTGAAACCACACTGCTTACCAAATGAGAATTTTTTATTTAAAAAATGAAAACAGGGAGGAAATTGAATAATGGAATTACTAGGTATGTTTAATTGATATGGTGGTAGGCATTTGGAGAGTAAGGTTGAAAATAAATATTGAAGAATTATGAATTAATATGAACATAGGTAATGAGAGATGTATGATATATTGATGCCACATTGTTAATGTATTGTTGTTATATGTAGATTGAAATAAAAAACTTTTTGGGAAAAAAAAAGGAACGGAAGAAAAGATGATTAAAAATTGTATGGTTATTTATTAGGAGTGAAATTAGAAGAACAAGTCAAGGAGACGATGATAGCCTGGGGGGAAAATTTGGTTATGGGATAGACTTGGATAAATGCCAGTAATTATGGGATAGAAATTATAAATTAACAATGTCAACAGCTTATAAAGAAAATTTGTATAAGATGTTTTACAGATGGCATCTTCCCCCGGCAAGACTGGCAAACATGTTTAAAGACAAGTCAGGGAAATGTTGAAAATGTCATCAGATACCCGGATCATATTACCATATGTGGTGGACATGCACAGAAGCTAAAAGATATTGGACAAAAATACATACATGGTTGGAAAAGATGATAAAACATATACACTTAAAGCCTGAGATATTTTTATTGGGGATATTATAGTAAAGAAAAAATATATTTAATTATACATATAATAACAGCAGCTAGAGTTGTGTTTGCTCAAAATTGGAAAAATGAAAAGATTCCGATGGAGGAGGAGGTGATTAAGAAAATATTGGAATGTGCAGAAATGAGTAGGTTAACATTGGCAATTAGAGAACAAGAAGAAAAGGAGTATTATATAATTTGGGATCTATTTTATAAATGGTTGGAAAATAAAGTAAGAAATTAAATGATATCGTTACAATGAGATATAATGTTGAATAGGTTGTAATATGAATGTAAACTTAGTAAGAAATGTATACAAATATTAATATGTACACAAGATATATGTACCGAGTTGACACACTGTATAACTGAAAGATAGTTTTATTTAATTTTTTAAAAATAAAAATAAAAAACTTTTTGGAAAAAAAAAGAATTGTTTGGCAAAGCTTTATGACAGGTATTATGTAAGAAACACTTTATATGGTACAGGTAGTCCTCAACTTATGACCACAATTGAGCCCAAAATTTCTGTTGCTAAATGAGCCATTTGTTAAGCGAGTTTTGCCCCATTTTACAACCCTCCTTGCCAGTTGTTAAGTGAATCACTGTAGCTGTTAAGTTAGCAACACGGTTGTTAAGTGAATCTGGCTTCCCCATTGACTTTGTCAGAAGGGTATAAAGAGGGAATCACATATAAATGTGAGTCAGTTGCCAAGCATCTGAATTTTGATCACATGACCATGGGGATGTTGTAATGGTTGTGTGTGAAAAACAGTTGTCACTTTTTTTAGTGCCATTGTAACTTCAAACGGTCACTAAATGAACTGTTGTAAGTTGAGGACTACTTGCATTACGAACATTTGTAAGTATTACATGTTCATAATCAAGACATAACTCCTTTGGCGCTTGTTCCATAACATCATATCAGTGTCTCTTTTTATCTGTACTGGAATCCTTACCAATTAAAATGCCCGTATAATTTTCTGGTATCAACTTATATGAAACCCACCTTATCCCACAAGTCTCTTCTACATTTATATTCTTATGTTCAGAACCAATATATCAGTCCCCAAATGTATAGAATGTCCCAACTGTAGCATAACACTAGAATTTGGACAGCCTAAATGTTTAGTAATATATCCATAGAGACTTCAATGTTAAAAAAAATCCCTTCCTGTAGGCCCGTGATGGCGAACCTATATCACATGTGCCGGAAGTGGCATGCAGAGCCACTTCTGCTGGCACGCGAGAGGTCGCCCGGAAGAGCCCCACTGCGTGCGCACCCCCTGCTAACCAGCTGATTGTCGGGTATCTGCCATGCATGCGCGGAGAGAGGCACGAGCACATGCGCAGAGGCATGCGCCGTGCAGGGGGATCACGTGCATGCACAGATGCGTGTGGTGCCGGGGGTCACGCATGCATGCAGAGGCATGCGGTGCACATGCAGGGGTTGCGCGCAGAAGTCGCGGCGTGCATTGCATCATGGGTGCAGGCATCGCCGGCGTGCATGCATCACGGCTGTAGGCAAAGCATTTACCTTCTACCAGAGTGCTAACAGCCATGAGGGCATCCTCTTGGACACCTCCTGATCCTGCCGTACTTTGGAACATCCTCAAAAGAGATGCCATCACCACATCTGAAATCTGCAAAGCATCATGGTGCTGGACTTTACGAAGGACGTTCTGTTTGATGAAAGGTAAGATGAAAATTTATGGGAACCTTTCTTGTAATGCTGCTTCCCCCCCCATCCCCATTTCACTTCGAGTCAGCCAATATTTTCTCTTATCTTGTGAATAGACATGAATTATGCAACTGGAAAAATCTACACGCAGATTTTTAATGACAACTATCTATCACCTATTCCACCATAGATGATACTCTGATAAATTCTTTTTAGCTCAGAAATAAGTCCTAATTTCTTTAGTATCTAGCAAAATACAATGGAAGAATGATATTTGCTGGCTTTTGGTGAGCATCAGCTACAATAAACTGACTTTATCTGTGCAAAAGCTCTTAAATTTCTTTGCTAAAGCAGTGAGAGATGCAACCTCTTTCTTTGACATACCAGTTCCGGAATCAGTTGAAGAGAGGTGTATATCCAAGGTATTTGTTGTCTTAAACAATAAACTATTTGTATTGCTTCATTTTTCTATGTACCATTGTTCTTCACAAATTCAAGCTTGAACCATGGGGCATTTGATTTGTAAAAAGTCCAATATAAATCTGTTTTCTCCTGAATATTACTGCTAGTTCTTATACTATGTGCTTTTGGAACATCTTTTCAATCAAATAATAAATGCTTACCTGCAACGTAGCACATAGCAAAGACTGAAGATCATTGAACTGGATTCTGTCACTTGTGCTCTGAATATGAGACTGGAGAGAAAATACTGTTTAGCATTTGAAATGTTTTTAAAAGCTTTTTATATCTATTGAAGAACTCATGTATATAAAATTAACTTGATTAGGAATATTAAGATCTACAGTCAGAACAGATTCCGATCTTAAGTGTGCATTTGAATAAGGATATCCATGGCCATCTTTCTAACAGATAGTCTGGTTTAAGAACTTGTGCTATGTTTAATTAGAACATAAAAGTGATGACCAGACTACAGGAAAGTCCCAATATAGGCAATATTTTCCTCCAGCAATAGATACTTTAATTTCAATGTTAGCAAATGAAATTTTACAAGAATCTCAGAAAGCATGCAAAACACCCACAAAACAAAACATAAAATACAAAACTCCCTAAGTTGAGCTTTCTTGTTCTAGAGATCAACCATTTTGGGGGATACTATCAACATACACATCTTTCAGCCATCCAAGCTAACCTCCATTTGGAGCACTTGTTGCAGCCGTTCCATGATAACTAAAGTTGTCTTCTGGACAGCAGGATAACAGTCCTCAGCACTATTTTTGACAATTTCCATTAGAGCTTCATATGCAGCACTCCTCAAGTTGTTCTGATGTCCATCAGGCCTGAAACAAAATACAAACAGAAGTTGCAAGAGTACATTAGAACGGTGGTCGCCAACCGGTGGGCTGCGGCCCGCTGGTGGTCCATGACAAAATTTTGGTGGGCTGCAGCATGCTGAACACCAGATGGCTGGTGGGGAGGTGGGGCAATCCTGCAGTCTCCCTAGCAAACCCGTGTCGTGGCTGCTGCCTCCTGCCTCAGCCCATCAATGAGGCCAAGCAGCAGCAGGAAGAGCACAGACCACCTGAGCCGCAGGAAGCGGCTGCCAGCGATGCCCTCAGGTGAAGATGTTGTAAGGGGGAGGCTCGACCCCCTCTTCCTCCTCGCCAGAAGCGCTCACACACCCAGTGGGAAGTATTTATTTATTTATTTATTATTTGAACTTGTATGTCAGCCCCATCTCTCTCAAGACTGGGTGGCTCACAACTAAAAACAGTAACAATAAATACTTAAAAAGAGATTAAACCAGATTTACAAGCCCAAATACAACACTAAAATTTACAATAGTTAAATAATTAAAACCCCCATCCCCCCGCCCAAAGGAGGGGTCACAGCCCAGGTTGGTCAAACAACCAGGTTTTCAAGTCATGGCAGAAGGTGTGGAGGTCAGGGGCCAGGCGGAGCCCCAAGGGCAGTTGGTTCCAGAGGTCAGGAGCCGCGAAAGAATAGGCTCATCACCGGGGGACTGCCAGCCGACATTGGCTTGCCGATGGGACCCCGTGGAGTCCTTGTCTATGTGCTTGCACAGGGCGTGGCATCGGCATGGCAGAAGACGCCCCAAATATTGAGGACCCATGTCGCGAAGGACTTTGTATGTTAAAACTAAAACCTGACTCACCCGAGTGCAACCGGCAACCAATGCAGGCAGCGAGAGGGGGTAACATGGGAGAATCAGGAAACCTATCACCACCAAGGCCGCCACAAGATTTTGCACCAGCTGCAGTTCCGGATGGTATACAAGGGCAGTCCCTAAATAGAGAGCTGCCAGTAGTCGAGTCTAGAGGTAACAAGGGCATGAGTGACTGTGCACAGGGCATCTCGGTCCAGAAATGGGCGGTTGATTAACAAGGCGAGCTGGGCAAAGGCCCTGGCAACGGGCCCCACCTGCTCCTCCAACCGGCCGCATATCCAGGAGGACCCCAGATTCCGCGCCATCCACAGGGGGCAACACCTCTCCCCTATGGCCAAAGATGGATATTCCTGATGGGCGAGATGCCGTATGCACAGCCACTCAAATGGCCGGGTTGAGTTGAAGCATGTTCCGGTCATCCAAATCCATACCGCATCCAAACACTGGGTCGCCAGGGAGAGGGATCACTGATCTGGTTTGGGGTGGAAATGTAGCTGGGTGTCATCTATGATGAAATCTCCCCCAAAACCCCGATGATCTCACCCAGCTGCTTCATGTAGATGTTAAATAGAAGAGGAGAGGACCCACCCCCTGAGGGACCCCACAAGAGAGACCACCTCGGGTCGACCAACCCACCCGCCAACACGATTGCACCCCCAGAGGTAGGAGGCTAACCACTGAAGAACAGTGCCCCCATTCCCAACCCCTCGAGACGCCGCAAAAAGGATACCATATGGTCGATGGTATCAAAGCTGCTGAGAGGTCTAATAGGACCAGGACAGGAAAACCCCTGTCCCGAAGCCCTCCAGAGATCATCCATCAGCCACCAATGCCGCCTGCTGTAACTGGTCAACCAGGTCTTGACAGATACGTGGATCCAGGTAGTCCGCTTGTGAGCCACCATTATTTTCAACAACTCTCGCCAAGAAGGAAGGTTGAGACTGGATGAAAGTTGTTCAACATGGTCGGGTCCAGGGCAGGCTTCTTCAAGAGGGGTTCACCACCGCCTCTTCTAAGGCGAGAGGAAACACCCTCTCAACGGCATTGACAACTGCCCGAGCCAACTGTAGGTGGCTCCTCTCCTGCATAAGCCAACCAGGAGGGACGGTCCAACAAACATGTGGTGGGAACTCAGCCGCCGTGATAATCCTGTCCACTTCATCCGAAACAGGATCGAACTCATCCCAGATCATACTGGCCAGACTGCTTGCACCCCCTGCCTGTTCAAACTGCAAATCAGAGGACAACGCGGCCCCAATCCAAGCCATCTTGTCTGACAGATGTTGACTTATACCTCAGCCCTTCCCCTCCACGGTCTGGCCCTCCTCCCATAAGGAAGGAGAGAGCTGGTAACCCAAAACAAGGCGTGCCGGCGGTTATTCGCGGACGCTATGAGGGTGGAGAGATAAGATCTCCCCGCCGCCATAGCTACCAGGTAAGTCCTAATATGGGCTCTTAGCTGGGCTCGACGATTGGGAACAGGTGTGACCTCCACTGTTTCTAAGCCCCTCCCGATGACGCTATCTCGGAGCCTCGCATATACCAAGGAGCCATCCGGATCCACACGGCATGTGAGGGGATTAATGGGGACAACTCTGTCGAGGGCATCCGACGCAGCCTGCTGCCAAGCCGCCGCCAGATCTCGGCAGAGCTGTGGGCAAGGGAAGAGGAAAAGACCCCAGTTCCGCCTGGAACCTCTCAGGGTCCATCAGGCTGCCTGGGGCGGAACCATCTAAGTGGCTCCTCATCCCAGCAGTGGGGGTGGCCTGTTGGAAGACCAGCTGTAGGAGATAGTGATCAGACCATGGAACGGGCAACGCAGAAATGGCTTGCCCTCTGTCACTACGCCACTGTTCAGAGACAAAAACTAGGTCAAGAGTGTTCCCCCCTCGTGAGTCGGGCCTGAATCAGTTGGGTCAGGCCCCATGGCCTAGCAGAAGCCATGAATTCCTGGGACAACTCCACGCCTCCCCCAGGGAGGGCAGATTGAAGTCCCCAGGACTATATAAGGCCCGAACTCCACCGCCACCCCGAGAGGAGATCGAGAAACCCAGGCAGGGCTGCCACACAGCTGGGAAAGGTATGCAAGCAGCAAGCCCACCGACCATTAGGCCCCCACCTCAAGAGGAGGGTCTCACTCCGCTTATCTCTGGAACCACCTTGGGTGCGGCTTGTTGGGTGCCAGAGGGATGGTGAGCGCTTTGTGTGTGAGTGCTTCTGGCGAGGAGGAAGAGAAGCTCCTGAGGGGAGGGGGTTGAGCCTCCCCCTTGCAACATCTTCACCTGAGAGCATCACTGGAAGCCACTCGACCTCCTTGATACACGGAGGCAGAAGGCAACACCAGTTCCGAGGTTCCTTTCCCCCCCCACTCAAGGCCAGTGTACACCCAGGAAGGGCTCCGATGCCACGATCTCCCGCGTGTGTGAGTCCATCTGCCACCTGTATTACCCGTTGCCCCACCTCCCTGCCAGCCATCTGGTGTTCAGCACATGGTTCGTCGGCCTCCAGACATCAGAAAGTGGGAGAAAGGCAGAAAGAGAGAGCAAGAAAGAGGGAGAAAGGGAGAGGGAAACAGAGGGGGGAAGAGAGAGAAAGAGAAAGGGAGAGAGGGGGGGGAGGGAGGGAAAGAGAAAGAGGGAGAAAGGACGGAGGGAGGGAAAGAAAGAGAAAGCAGGAGAAAGGGAGAGAAAGATGGAGAAAGGGAGAGAGGGAGGGAAAGAGAGAAAGAGATGAGAGATCCCGGTGTTTTGTTTTCTGTGGAAAATGGGTCCAAATGACTAAGGTTGCAGAAACAGGCAGCCAAGCTAAGTGCCTGAAGGACCTCATCCTCTCAGTGGGAGTCCAGGCGCTTCAGCGAGCAGTGTGTTGGATTCATATTAGTGGTCCATGGGATTTAAAATTTTGAGTTTGGTGGTTCGAGGTCCAAAAGGTTGGCGACCCCTGCATTAGAACACAGACACAATTAAATACCAACTATCCAGAAGACTATCCACTGAAGTGGTACAGCAATGGAAGGCGGGGTAAAATGTTCTGTTTGGGGTTTTTTGGGGGGGTGGGGTGGGGGGAATGTTAAGGATGGAAGCAAAGTAAAAAAAAAGAGTGAGAATTTTGTTACCTGCTACTAGAAATAAGGGCTAGACCTTTCTATCACTCTTAGCTTATTAGCAGTGGCCAAACAACAATCCTAATATGTGACTATTCTATTGGGGCAGTCATTAACTCACTGGGATTAGATGGTATAGCAATAGCACTTAAACTTATATACCACTACACAGTGCTTTACACCCCTCTCTAAGCAGTTTACAGAGTCAGCATATTGCCCCCAACAATTTGGGTCCTCATTTTACCCACCTCAGAAGGATGGAAGGCTGAGTCAACCTTGAACCTGGTGAGATTTTAACTGCCAAACTGCAGGCAGTCGACAGTCTGCAGAAGTAGCCTGCAGTACTGCACTCTAACCACTGTACTACCATGGCTCATGTTGGTTCTGAGGTCACATGATAGCATATTATAGGTAATTCAAGATGTCCAACTACAGAAAGATAAGGAAAGTCCTCTTCTCTGTGACATACTGTGCTACTTTAAAATTCTTCGGTATGAGAAAATTAATGGATGGAGAGTGGTGGCTCAGTGGCTTAATGACGCTGGAGATGGTCTAACACCGTGTGACAGGGAGAGCTCCTGTCACTCACCTCAGCTTCTGTTCCCCTAACAATTCGAAAGCATGTTTTATGTGAGTAGATAAACAGGTATCACTTCGGCAGGGAGATGAGCTAGTGCTCCATGTAGACAGTCAGATTCCTGCCAGCTCTGAACCTTCCCATTTGCAGCACCTGTTTATGAGGCAGCTCTGGGGAAGGGAAGGAGCCTAGGATGAGCTGCTCATCTTTCGTTCTGGTGCGAAGCCAGCTCGCCCTCCTGTGATGCACCTTGGGAAGCATGAGCGTGTCCCACAACAGAGCTGGTAAACTGGCAGCCATGTGGTCTCCTGGCTAATTAATGCCATATACTAGTAATAAAATTGTCCCTGTATATTTTTCTTTTTTCTTCATGAAGATTACCAGATATAAAAGTGTACATTGCACATGTACATTAGGAATAAAACTCAAAGTGTGTTTTTGTTAATTGTTCAAGATTGTTTTGTGTTGTTTGTGAAATATATATTCAGGAGAACTCAATCTTTTGCTCTTTTGTTGGCTCAGTTGTGATGGCTTGTGCAGGCAGACTATAAATGGTGGTCTTAACTGTGGTTCTGTTTACTAGGCCAATTTTTCTATAGATTAAGCACAGGTAGCACTTGGTATGGATTGTTGCCGCACTACTTTTAGGATCCCAGGATGAAAACTGGGGATGCTAGTTGTTTATTAATTGTTCTGCTCACATGATAGAATAGTCAAAATATTTTGGTTAGGTTCCATTGGAGTACAAGCCACAGAAAATATTCTAACACAATGTACCAAGTGGGCTATCTAGCTCCAAGTTCAGAATAAAATGTTTTGTTTTCTCTTGTATCACTCCAATAGAAATTAACAAGCTAGTAGAGAAAAGTGGAAGTCTTATCCAAACATTGCACTTATCACCTGTTTGTTGGCATTTATTTGGATATTGTGGAATAGAGGATATTGAACTAGATTTTAAATCTGATATAGAGTGGTGGGGGCTCCCTCATTCAAGGAAACTTTGGAAAAGGCCAGAGTTCATGTCCAATTTTGGGGAGATGAGACATGCTTGTGCCTATTGTTTCATAGTGATGTATTTTATCCTACAGCATTCCAAAGTATCCAAATTAATCGCTATATGGAAGCCTAATCACACATCCAACATAGTAGTTCAACACTTTACAATACACTAGGTTGGTAAGACTAGATCTAGAATATAAAGGTTCTTCTATAGCACAAAAGTAACAGTACGGGTAGTCCTTAGATTGCAACAGAAATTGCCATTACTGGGATTGAGATAACATGGTGGTCATATGTGCATATACAATGTAGATATGAGAAGGATGTTGCAATGTATGGTTTAAATAAAGAATTAACAGAACTAGATCAGATATTAACAGGGACAGATGAAAAATTAATAAAGAAAACATAGCTATTTGTTAAGTATCAAGATGGAAGAGGAACAAGTAAAAGAGACAATGATAGTATGGGCTAAACTTTTTAGCTATTTGATTGAGTTAGATCAATGGCAGAAATTATGGGATAGAAATTATAAATTAACGATGTCTACTGCATACAAAGAAAATCTTTATAATAGATGGCATTTTCCGCCCTCAAGGTTAACAAAGATGTTTAAGGATAAATCTGCAAAATGTGGGAAATGCCACCAGATACCTGGTTCATACTATCTTATGTGGTAGACATGACAAAAAGCGAAAAAATATTGGACAAAAATACATATATGGCTTGCAAACATGATAAAACAACATATAGATTTGAAACCAGAGACATTTTTGCTGGGTATTTTACCAGACAGGTACAACAAAGGGAATGTGATGACCTGGGACGTGACACAAAAATAACCAAGTCACAAAAATAGAAGAAAGTCCCTTTAATGCCTCCAACTTGACCCCAATGTCCAATTATCCTCAGCAGGATATCAAACTCTTAAAGAAAACAGTTTACGGAGGGAGTAAATGCAGTCCGCACCCAAAGTAAAGTTAATTCCAAATAAAAAACCCAACACACCACACTGAAGGAATTACTACAGCAGGCAAGGATGATTAATTGCAGACTTCTACCAGATAACGCAGCAACCATAGTTGGGAGGAAGCCAAAACACAGATAAGCTCTGACAAGAATGCACACTTTGCTTCCAGCATCTTTGCCATGTGCAGTTTGTCCTTTTAACCAGTCCTCCCAGCTGCAGCCCATGAAGGGGATCAGGGCCCCTTCCTCCCCCATAGACCACGCCACTCACATTTCTCCCTTATCCGCTCCTCCCTGCGTGCCCTAGAATGAAGAAGGGATGGGCCTGGGTCTTCCTCTGAATGTCCATCTGGCCTGTGCTCTTCCCCAGTTTCCTCCACAACCACCGGAGCCACACTCCTACTCCCTGTCAGCTGTTCCATCTGTCCCTCGGAATCAGACTCCAACAGGGGCATGACAGGGAACGTATATCTAATTTTACATGCATTGACTGCAGCGAGAATAGTATTTGCACAACAATGGAAAAGCAAAGAGATCCCAACAGATGAAGATGTGATTAGAAAAATATTAGAATATGCAGAAATGTATAAGCTAACACAATTAAGGAAAAGGAAGAAACTTAATATTTTTTGACTTGGGACTTATTTTATCAATGGTTAGCTGACAAAAACAGGAGCTAGAAACAGGGAAATATATGAAAGAATTAGTGATATAAGGAAGATACATTAACTTGGTTTAACAAATAGTATGATTATTATTATTAACATTAATATATTTGATATTAATGCAATTAATATTGTTGTAAATAGTATTATTTCCTAAAATGAATTTTTTATTTTTTTTATTTTTTATTTAATTTTTATTCGTATTTATATGCCGCCCTTCTCTGGAGACTCAGGTGACTTACAATTTTTGAGCGCAACCCAATGCACTCAGCAATAGCCTTCATTCCATTGTATATGCCTGCTTATTACTAAGCGGCATTTTTACAAAGTCAGCTTATTGCCCCCAACAATCATGGGTCCTCAATTTACCTACCCCGAGAGGATGGAAGGCTGAGTCAACCTTGAGCCTGGTGGGATTCGAGCCTGCAGTAATTGCAGGCAGCTGGAATTAAGTGCTAGGCATTTAACAGCCTGCACCACCAAGGCTTTTGTAAATTGTACCCAGACAACACATTGTTCAATTGAAATTGGAATTTTTGTATGTTATAAAATAAAATACTTATTACCCCCCCACCCCAAAGAAAATTGCCATTACTAAGTAAAGTGCTCATAAAGTGCAGCCTGTTGCTTAGTACAGCAGTACAGGCAGTCTTGGTTGCCATTGTTAAGTGAGGATTGCACGGGTTGTTAAGTGAGCTCATGTGAACACAAGTCAGACACAGGAGAATGCATACTGACTATAGTGATCAAGTGACTGAGGGCCACTGTGAAGGTCATAAACAGGCCATAAAGTTATTTTTTTCAGCACCGTCATAATTTTAAATGGTTGTTAAACAAATGTTTGGTAAGTGAAGACTATTTGTACAGTGATTGCACTCTAAGAATAAATTGAAAGCTAGCAAAGAACTACAGTAATAAAAACACATTAAATTATGCATTAAAACGAAGGGTATAAACACTGCAGAATTGGTTGAAGAATGTCTAATAGTGATCAAGTAATAGTATGCTCAGAGGGCAGTCAGCTTATAGAATCAGATAAATATAACAGAATCAAAATTACCTTGATTCTTGCTGAAAGGTGAAATTCCTCTTCATCTCCAGCATTTTAGCAGAGGCCTGAAGGTTTTGTGCCAAAATTGACTGATATTTGGAACTGTTCCCAATTCCCTTCACCTTGACTAAAGCCCCAGTTTCAACCAAAGAAAAGCAGCCCCAAAGCATAATGCTGCCATCACCATACTTCACTGTGAGTATGGAGTATTTTTGATGATGCATGGTATTGTTTGTACGCCAAACATACTTTTTGGAATGATGGTGCCACCAGCATGTATTTATGACAGTTGTACTGTCCTGGGGTCATGCAAACACCATTTGTAACCTTCCCAGTCGGCTTCCAACAAGCAAAGTCAATAGGAGAAGTCAGATTCGCTTAATAACTGCATGATTCGCTTAACTGCAGTGATTCATTTAACCACTGTGGCAAAAAAAGGTCATAAATGGGACAAAACTCACTAAACAAATGCCTTGCTTAGCAACAGAAATTTCAGGCTCAATTGTGGTTGTAGGTTGAGGACTACCTGTAAAAATCCTACTAGAACAGCTTAACTTTATATGGGCTTGATCAGTCACTTTTAATTGATGGCAGGTGTGTACTTACTATTTAACATCAGTTTGAATACAATTGGTTAACTCTGAACACTCTGAACTCTCATCCTTGCTTCTTATAAGCACCTCTTATAGGGTGTGCACACTTATGCAACCATGTTATTGTATTTTGTATTGTGATTTCCACCCTAAAAATTGTTTTTCAATTGAAGTATACAGCTTTTATGTTAAGTTAAAGGTGGAAAAAATTCTGAAGTGATTTATCTTGGTCTGATTTTTTACATCTCAAAAACCTGGTATTTTAACAGGGGTGTGTAGACTTTAGAAGCACTGTATATATAGTTAGGTTCGTATATATTGGGACAATGATAGGTTTGGGGGCATTTGGCCTCTCTATACCACCACACTGAATTTGAAATGAAACACTCAAGATGTGAGCAAAATGAAGACTTTCAGTTTTAGTTTGAAAAAGAGGTTTGAAAAAAATGTGGCATTCAACATTGAGGAATTACTGTCATTTTAATACACCCACCCCCAGTTTTGGTGGCTCATAAATGATGGGACAAATGAACATAATTACAAATATAAGGACTGTTTTTAATACTTGGATAAAAATCATTTGCAGTCAATGAGTGGCTGAAGTCTGGAACCCATGGACATGACCAAATGCTGAGTTTCCGTCTTTGAGATGCTTTGCCATCCCTTTACTGGTGCTGCCTTCAGCTGTTCTTTGTCTGTGGGTCTTTCTACCTTCACGTCTTGTCTTCAGTAAGTGAACACCATGCTCTATTTTGAGATCAGGTGATTAAGTGACTTGGCCAGTGAAGAATATCCCATTTCTTTTCCTTCAGAAATTCTTGGACTGGAGAGTCCCCAAGATGGCGTTCTGACCAGGAGGGTCCCCTCCCTGACAGACAGCTGCTTTTGCCACCAAAGCTGGCTCTTTGGCAGCACACTCCCCAGATTTGAATGGGAGCTACTAGGAATGACCCAAGACAACCCTCGAACTGTGGACCTACCCAAGGAGGATCTATAATGTTGCAATTTTCAGTGGGAGCAGTTGGAGGCTTGAGTCTCCCTTTTTTCCTTCCGTCTGTTGTTTTAAGAACTTTAATAGCACATTACCCTTTTTCCCCTTCAGAGTTTGTATTTAATGTTTTGAATAAAATAAAAATTTAAACTGCTAAAGAGAAACTCTTGGGTTGCTTTTGCAGTATGTTTTGGGACATTATCCATCTGCAATATGAAGCAGCTTCCTATCAGTTTTGCAGCATATGGCTGCATCTGAGCAGAGAGTATAGCCCTCTATACTTCAGAATTCATCCTGCTACTTTTATCAGCAGTCAGGTCATCAATAAACACCAGTGACCTGGATTCTTTGGCAGAATCTTATGCCCATGCCATAACTGCCTCCACCATGTTTGACAGATGATGTGGTATGCTTTGAATCACGAGCTATTCCTTTCCTTCTCCATGCTTTTCTCTTCCCCTCATTCTCGTACAATTTAATCTTGGTTTCACCAGTCCAAAGAATCTTATTCCAGAACTGGGCAGGCTTTTTAAGGTGTTTTCTGGCGAAGTCTAATCTGGACTTTCTATTCGAGTGTTATCAGTGGTTTGTACCTTGTTGGGAAGCCTCTATTTATATTCATGAAGCAATCTCTTGGCTGTAGACTTTGACAATGACACACCTCCCTCAATGAGTGTTCTTGACTTGGGTAGATGTTGTGAAAGGATTTTTCTTCACCAATGACCAAATTCTGCAGTCATCTACTTTAGTTGTCTTCCAGACCTTTTGGTGTTGCTAAGTTTGCCATTTTTCTAAGATGACCTCTTTCACTTGCAAAGACACCTCTTTGGACCTCATGTTGAGTGTTCCAGTGAACAGCTACTAAATGTAAATGTAACACTCAGAGCCCACTCCAGACCTTTATCTGCTTGATTTGTCATGGACTAACAAGGGAACAGGTGGCACCTGGCCATAAAACTGTTTGTCATCCATTTGTCCCATCATTTATGAGCCAGCAGAACTGGGGGTAGGTGTATCAAAATGGCTGTAATTCCTCAGTGGTTAATGCCACACTTTTGTCAAACCCCTTGAATTAAAGCTGAAAGTCTGCATTTTGCTCACATCTTGTGACTTTCACTTCATCTTCAATGTGGTGGTGTACAGAGGCCAAATGCCAAAAACTTACCATTGTCCCAATGTATACAAACCTGACTGTATTGGGGGCGGGGGAGAGAACCAATGAAGACTTAATATCAGATGTCTGGGGAAAGAATCACAAATCTGCTTCCAACTTAGACAATCAACTGCAGATTGACTGAAAGCCACATTAAAGATGGCCTGTAAACGAAGTTAAATTAAAGAAATGCTTGTTTGCAAGAAGGTACTGTAAGGATATATTATTAAACTGACGAAGTACATAAGAAGAGTAGATTTAATTAACTTCCTCAGAAAATTGAGGCTTTGCTTTTGATTTTTGGAAAGGAAATCATGAAATCTAGTCAAAATAAAAACACTACTATTTTATTCTAAATTGTTTTAACCTGTAGTAGTCATTGCTGTACATAATAAGAAACAGGGCAAATTATTTTACAGGATCAACTTCAGATATAGACAGTCTTTCAAAATGGCATATATAGAGATAATTCCAAGAATATGCAAAACTTGTTTAAAATATGCTGAATTATTTTAATACTATGTAGTTCCATACTTCATTCTGCTACAAAATTTACTCAAAAGTCAGCTAGCGTTTCTCCATATCAGGTAAAAGATTGAGCATTTGAAATCAGAGAACAGCAGAATTTTAAAAGTGCTTATGTTTTATTGCTGTATGCCTGAACCTGAAAAAAAACCCAAAATCCTGTCCAAGTTCCATATTCTATGGAAGGAGGATCATAATCCTGAAACCTAAGCAAATTTATTATCTTCAATAAATTTGCCTGATTTTTTCATATTGTCTCTTATGTAATTTATGCTGTTTCTCTTGTTAATTCTTAGAACTTCCAAGTAAATTCCGGAACACTTTTTTTCCCATTCTACTCTTTTAGTAGACAGTATTCATACTCATTTGACAATATCTTTACAACAATGTGGCTTTTGCCAAAATCCAGGAAGCCATGTCTGTAGCTTTTGTGCAATTCTATGGAATTATGGTACATGTAAGAGTTCCCAATCACTACAGAACTAACCTAGTGATAACATTACCCCTCAAAAATTTTGCAGATTTTATAAAATGAAACTCTTAAGGATATCCTGAAACTCACTGGTCAGCAGTCAAATGGATAAAGAATGACTAAGTTACCTGTCTGTGGTCTCTAAAAGCTTCTGAACAATTAATTCAAAGGATGAGGATAAGCAGTAGGTTGCAGGCTCTTGGTCATCAGCCACATCAGCAGCTTCATAAGCAGCTTCTGCCAAACCAGAGAAAGCCTGAAAGATATTAGGTGTCAATAATTTAGAAGCTGACAATTTCAGGAAGCTTCCTATTTAGGTAAGCTACTGTTTTCAACCTAATAAATTAATTTCCCAATGTTGACACCAACCTTCACATCCTTCTTTAACATCTCCCAATTCCATTATTTGATAAATAAGAAATCAAACAATAGGTCTATCACCAAACATTTTTTGTCTTGGTGCCAATGTTTTACCTGTAACTTTATACAGGTAGTCCTCAACTTATGATCATTTGTATAACGACCATCTAAAGTTATGAAGGTGCTGAAAAAAGTGACTTATGGCTGTTGCAGTGTCCCTTGTGGTCATGTGATCAAAATTTGGGTGCTTGGCAACTGTCATGCATTTAGAATAGTTGTAGCATCCTGGGGTTACCTGATCACCATTTACGATCCTCCCAGGGGGCTTCTGACAAACAAATTCAATGGGGGAATCTGGATTCACTTAATGACTGCAGTGATTTGCTTAACAACCATGGCAAAATTCATAAAATCATGTGCAACTTAACAACTGTATCACTTAGCGATAGAAATTCTGGTCCCAATTGTCATAGGTCAAGGACTACCTGTACATTTGGAACAACTGCAGATTCAAAACCATAAGCCTTTTTTCTAAATTATCCAGCACTCAAACATATATTCAGAATAAGGATTCTGACTTACCCAGCAGACATTGGAGGCCACTCTTGGCTCTGCACTCAAGCCTTCAATTAGACACTGCAGCAATGGAGCGAGGTAAATATCATTTATGGCTGCTTCAGGTAGCAGCTCGCAAATCCGACCCACAGTCCATGCAGTTGTATCTCTGACTACTACGCTGGGGTCCTTCATTAACTCTATAAGAGTAGGCATAGCCTAGGAGATAAATGGCCCATTAAATCAATCTGTTCTGGACATCTCATGTCTTAGAGACTGTTCAAGGCACTTTTCAAAACACTTATGTTTTCAATTGGTCCCTTCAACCAAAAGGGCTCAAATAGATCCGAAGTTGTAAGGTATGAAATTGAATCAACATGCTATTCTAGTAGGAGTTACCTTAAAATATTGTGGCTAAAATATATCACATAAAGATATTCAAGTTCACTGGTTTGCCATGAAACATTCAACAAACTTGAACAAATTTAACAATGTAGTACTGCTTTTGCATAACAAAAGTAGCACTCATAATTTAATGAATATTAAACAATATGCAATCAAGCACTGAATATTAGCATTTAATATGCAGGGTACTGAGATTAGTTATTAATAACCAAGCAAAGTGAAGGAAAGTCTAAGGATAGAATACAAGTATAGAGGGAAGACACTGGACATAATACTAAAGATAGCAGTACTATAGTGTAGAGGGGAGAAAAAGCCTCTCACCATATGTTGTGGACACTTATTTGCCAAAAGTAGATACCACCTATATCAGTGTGTCATGGCTCCATCCGATACCGGTTTGGAGGAGGAGAAGTTGGAACCGGGACCATCTGACGGGGATGGCATGTCTCCCCTGGAATGTTTGGAGAGACCAGGGGCTGAGGAAGCTGTCCCAGGCCCCTCAGGCACTGGGGGAGGTGGTCCACCGGATGGGGAGCTGCCTGCCCTCACGAACATGGGGGAGGATCCACTGCAGACAGGCAGTGGTGTTGAGAGGTAGCAGATCCCCTCCGATGAAGAACAGCTGCCTTCCCCACTCAATAGGAGGGCACGGAGAATACAGCTGAGGCAAGCTCAAAGGAGGTCTGCAAGGCTGCTCCTGAAAAGGTTGCCCCACCCCTCCTCACAAGGAACACCTGGCTTGGGTTGACTTAAGCAGAGGCAGGGGAGGGGAGGTTGTCTTTGTCAGGAACAATTGTTTTGCTTTGCCATGGCCTTGGGAAAAAACTGCCTTTTTTATATAATTTTTTAATTTTATTTTTACAAACAGTCCATTCTTTCATTTAAACAGTGTATCGTCTGGGTACAAATATCTTGTGCAATAAAATTTATAATTAATACAAATTCCTTACCATAACAACCATAATTACATTCTTATTTTAAACTACTATACATGATATATCTTATAGTTATAACCATTCCCTTAACTCCTTCCCCTCTATCTTCATATATTTCTAACTTCCATTTTTATTTTCCAACCATTGATAAAATAGTTCCCATATCATATAATATTCCGTTCGTTCTTTTTCTTTGATTGCCAGTGTTAATCTGTTCATTTCTGCACATTCTAATATTTTCCTGACCACATTCTCTTCTATCGGAATCTTTTCACTTTTCTAGTTTTGAGCAAATACTATTCTAGCTGCAGTTAATATATGAATAATTAAATATACCTTCTCTTTGCTATAGTTTTCAGGTATCATCCTCAACAAAAATATTTCAGGTTTTAAATCTATATGTTGCTTTATCATCTTTTCCAACCACGTATGTATTTTTGTCCAATAACTCTTAGCTTCTACACATGTCCACCACATATGATAGTATGTTCTGGGTGTCTGATGGCATTTCCAACACTTAGCTGATTTATCTTTAAACTTCTTTGCCAGTCTTGCCAGCGCAAGATGCCATCTGTAAAACATCTTATACCAGTTTTCTTTATATGCTGTTGACATAGTTTATAATTTCTATCCCACAGTTTCTGCCATTTATCTATCGCATAGCCAGAATTTTTTGCCCATGCTATCATTGTCTCTTTCACTTGTTCTTCCAATTTGATACCCAGTAAATAGCTGTACAACTTTTTAATCAATTTTTCTTCTGTTCCTGTTAGTATTTTATCCAGTCCTGCCGGTTCTTTATAAAAACCCTCTGCTTTAACATCTTTTTCATATCTAGACTGTATTTGCACACCAAACCATATCAATCCCTTGTTCATTTAATTCTTGTTTCGTTTTGAGCTCACCCTTTTCATTCCAGGTATCTTTATATCTAACAATATTTCCCCTATTAATAACATTTGGATGTATAAGCGTTTCCATTGTCAAAAGCTGGACTCTTCATATAATGTTGTTCTCTAGTTTTCTCCTATATTAACAATAAAGCATTTCTTATGCAATGTCTTTGAAAGTAACCATGTATCTTACTTTTCCCGTACCAAAAAAAAGCATGCCAGCCCAGTTGCAAATCATGCACCTCCAACGGCAATAACCCTGTATTCCTCAGTACAATCCATTCTTTCATCCATGTTAACACCGCAGCTTGGTAATATAGTTCCCAATTAGGTAATCCAAACCCTCCTCTAGTTCTTGTATCCTACAACATTTTTTAACTAATTCTTGCTTTTTTCCCTTGCCATATATATTTTAGCAGTATTATTCTATTAAGATCTTCAAAATATTTTTTCTCCAGTTTTATTGGAATTGTTTGGAACAGGTACAATAGCCTAGGCAGTATATTCATTTTAATTGTTGCTATTCTCCTTATTAGGAATAATTGTCATTTTTTCCATTTTTCCAGATGTATCTTAATTTGCTGTTTCAACTTGTAATAATTATCTTCCTTAATCATTACACATCTTGCTGTTAATTGAATTTCTAAGTATTTTATTTTCTTGGTGATCTGGACTAATCTTTCCATTAATTCTTTTTTCTGTTTTTCTGCAACATTTTTCACTAGAATCTTAGTTTTTCCCTTTTATTTTCAGTCCTGCCACTTTGACATATTCTTCTATTTTTTAAAATTAATTTAGGTCCTGTTCCTAAAGGTGCTTCTAGTATAAAAACCAAATCATCTGCGAATGCCTGTAATTTATATTTTTTCCTTTTGTATTCCATGCCCTTTATCTCCCTATCTTGTCTAATATTTCTATTTAATACTTCTAATGTCAATACAAATAGCAATGGCAACAAGGGACATCTTTGTCTTGTTCCCTTCTTAATATTAACCTTTTCAGTCATATCTCTATTTATTATCACCTTTCCGGTTTGTTTATGATATATTGCCTTAATTATCTTGATGAATCTCTCCCCAAAGTACATTTCTTTCAATTGTGCTAGTGTAAATTGCCAGTTCACGTTGTCAAACGCCTTCTGCGCATCCAAGAAGATCAATGCCATTTGCTTCTCTGGATGTATTTCATAGTATTCAAAAGTATTCAAAATTACTCATATTTTATTTGTCTCTTAGGTAAAAAAGCCATTTTGATCTGGATGTATAAATTGTAATTGGGTTTAATCTCTTTTTAATTATTTATTGCTGTTGTGTCTTAGTTGTGAGCCTCGAGTCTTCGAGATGGGCGCATACAAGTCACAATAATAAATAAATAAATAAATATAGTTTTTCATAATATTTTTGAACTATTTCATTTTTATCCTCATTTCTATAATAAAGAGTTCCTTCGTCATCTGTTAGTTGGTTAATCAGTTTCTTTTCTTTCTCTTTTTTCAATCTGTATGCCAGCCATCTTCCTGGGTTATTTGCGGTTTTGAAAAAGTTTTGTTTGGATCTTTTAATTTTCTGTGCTAATTCTTCTTTATCTATTAAGTCCAATTTGTGTTTTGCTAAGTTCATTTGGTTTTTTATGTTCTTTTTTGTGAGTTTTTATGCAGTTCCTTCTGTAGGTTTTTATGCAGTTCCTCTTATATTCCTCTTCTAGTGTCTTTTGTGTTTCTTTTTTTTTCTTTCCCGTGTATGTTGTTAACCCTCTAATGTATGCCTTTGCTGTGTCCCATACATTTTGTAGTGAAGTTTCTTCTTTTCTATTTTCTTTGAAGAAAAAGTCCATTTCTCTTTCCATAAATTGGATAAATTCCTTTTCTTTCAATATTGAATCATTCATTGTCCATCTTTTTTTGTCCCTTCCATATAATTTTTATCGGATTATGGTCTGCCCAAGTACTTGTTTCAATACTTATTTCTTGAATGTTAGGTATTAATTCTGTTGCTGTCCACATTATATCAATTCTGGACCAAGACAGATGTCTGTTTGAATAAAATGTGTATTGGTTGTTCTTGGAATGTATTTCTCGCCAAACGTCCTGAATGGCTAATTCTTCCACCATTTTAAAAAAGGGTTTTGGTAATTTTCCTGGATTTTTTGTTTATTATTTTTTAGTTTTATAGTCCAATTGCATGCCTACTATTGCATTGAAGTCTCTTGGGATACATATATTTTCATATCCCAGTTCTGTTATTTTCTTGTGAAGTTTATCATAGAAATCTTCTTGATTATTATTTGGCGCATATATTGCAACTAAAAGTATCTGTTTGTAATTCATCATTATTTCCACCATCAAAACCCTCCCTTCTTCATCCATGAAGATATGTTTTGCATTTATTGTCTCTTTAATATACAGTGCTACTCCTCTTTTGCTTTGTTTTGGAAAGGAGGTATATAATTTCCCAATTTTAGGATAGTCCAATACTTTGCTATGTTGTTTTTTAATATGAACCTCTTGTAAACAAATTATATCCAATTTTAATTTTTCTAATTTGTTAAACTTTTTTTATTGCCAAATTCAGAGTCACGACTCCAAGACGAGGTCCATGGAGCCGCAACACCGGAGTCCATGATCTTACCGTGTTGTGCCTAATCCCCTCCGTGGCTGCGATACTTGGCGTTTCCCTGGTGTGGATCAGCGATTGTGGATAGATGCAGCCTGATGACACCACTGGCTAACAATATGCCGGCGGCTGAACGTGGAGTGCTACACGATATGAGACTCTCCGGGGGCGGGGAGCTGTCAGGTGCTGTGGGTGATGGGTGGTGTTGGTGAAGGGGATATGGGTAGTTATGGCACATGACCGGTGGGTACATAATCTGTATATATCATGGTGAACAGTCCCCTAATAGAAATGCAAACTGGGATAATAGGCATGATGGCTAGTTATGATAGTGTTTATTGGCGGATATTGGGTGCTTTCATGATTAGTTAATGCTTTAATTGTTAGTTACTGTACAAACTGTATAAATACAGCTCTGGCTGCAGATGAAGCCAGAGCTAACTTTACATTATCATACTTAGTTGTTACCTGATGCTTTGGAACAGATGAAGAATAAAAAGCGTGAGTTGTTTCTTTCATCACTAAATCCAGAGGAAGAGCTGAGAGGAAAGTTAGCTCTCACAAACCCACATTCACGCCCTTTGTCTTCTGTCCTTATTGGGGTAAGCAGCAATGGCTGAAGGTACAGATATTGATGCTGAATTTCCGATTGAGTGTGGAGTGGATGAGGAGGAGAGACCCCGGGATGAAGGCATGCGTGAGCCATCAGCAGGCACCAGAAGGGATGACATGCCACCTGCTGGCGGCACTGGGGGTATTAAAGGCGAGACTGATGAGGAATTGCAACGAGTAGTGAGAACCAAGGATTGAAAGGAAAGGAAAAGTGGTTTGGACTTCCATGAGGAGTTGGGAGACAAAGGTGTGAGAGGGAAGCCACCTGCTTTTGCTCCTGTGACTACTGGAGTATTTGATAAATGGAGGGAAAGGAGGATAGCTGATGATGAATGGAGCACCTCCACCTCTAGTTTGGGGGCAAGTACTCTAGAACTTCTTCGTATGAAGTATGGGGAACTGAGTATAAGGGATCACACCCCCCAAAATATGTGGGACACTATAAGGGGGAGTAGAACAGAGGACACTTTTTTTAGCTCTCTCCCACGAGAAGGGAGGGAACGTAGTAGTAGTAGAACAGGGAGTGAGAATGCAACCGGGTTTGACTCCTCATTAATCGATGTGGTCGGAACATCGGAACCCCGCGCAAAAGGAGCTACACAATTGCCGTCCAGTACGGGACGGGGAGAATTGTCACCCCACCATCGACATGACATAACTTGGGGACCCCAAGGAGTTCCCGGCCAATGGCATCAACGTATGGTGTGGGGACCTCCACCATTACAAACATCTTTCGACGGGAATCCTGATCGTGTTGCACTATTTCTCAGTCAAGTGGTCAACCATTTGGAGTTGTACGCTAACTACTACTCTTCTCGATGCTCCATTGTGGTCGCTATCACAGGGGTATTGACTGGGGATGCAACTGATTGGGTGGCTGAACTGCATAGCGTACATGTGTGAGAGTTGGTTGATGTCAGTTTGTTCTTGGATTCCTTCCGAGGGCAATTTTGAGGATAGGTCCAGAGTGCACCAAACTAAGGAAACTTTAATGGAGTTAAAACAAGGACGGCCAGCTGTTGAGTATGTGAGGGAGTTCCGGAGGTTGGCTGGGAAATTACGCTCATGGCCTGAAAGACTGTTAATACGAGAATTCAGAGCTGCTTTAGACTGAGGTTTACGACAGGCCTGTTTGTACAGAGGCGTTCCACAGCGCCTCACAGACTGGTACAAGATGGTAGTAGAGTTAGATGTAGAATTGAAGGAGTTTAGATCTAAACCAGAAGCTCCATGGAAAAGTATGGGAAATCCTAACATAGTAGCAGGAAGGAGTGCTTCGGGAGGTATCAATACTAATGGTAGGGGTCGATCAGCTATAAGATGTTTTAGGTGTAACATCATTGGCCACAGAGCATTAAAATGCCCTTCAATTACCACAGGGAGTATGAAACAGACAGCAAAAGCTCCTGCTGGGGCTGTAGCACAAACTGAGTATTTTGGGAAAGGGGTTGTTGGCCGTGAGCAATTGCAAGGACTCATGCAGAAGATGACAAGTGTCTCCTTCAGTTCAAGGGAAAAAACAGTACGATGATCAGCAACAACCTCATGTAGTTTCGGGACTGTACGACAGTGGTGAAGACAGCCAGGAGGACACCATGGTAAGCGCTCCTGTCTGACCATTTGTGATACCCAGTGTTGGCGAATGGAAACACGGGGCTCAGGGGCAGATATGGGGCGTTGATTGATACAGGCTGCACTCGTTTAATTAGTCAGAGAGTGGTTGATGAACTAAAATTAAAGATAGAACCCCTTCCTGCACCAATGAGATTCGAACAGGTTGATGGGTCGTTACTAGGAGGAGCACCGATAGTGATGATGACTGTTCCTATTCGTTTAGAGATTGGAGCCCACTGGGAATGATTGAGGTTCATTGTGATACCGGAGATGAGAGAGGCAGTCATATTAGGACTAGCGTGGTTGGACAAATGGGTTGGACAAATGGGTAACCACCATATCAGAAACCAGCAATTTGTCTTATCCAGATGTTTACCAGGATTTAGCAGAAGTATTTAGTGAAAAGAAGTGTGAGACTTTGCCACCCCATCGTAAAACAGACTGTGCAATTGAGCTGATCCCGGGGGCGAAATTCCCGAAACCTTGAATGTATGCTATGACACCAAAGGAAATGGAGCAGATGCGGAATTATTTGGATAAAAATTTGGCCCGGGGGTTTATACAACCTGGACGGTCGCATATAGCTGCTCCCATGTTATTTCGGGAGAAAAAGGATGGCAGCTTATGTCTGTGTGTGGATTTCTGAGGATTGAATGCAGTGTGCGTGAACAATCTGTATCCCCTACCATTGATCAGTGAATTGTTGGCTATGTTGGCTACAGGGAGGTTTTTTACCAAACTGGACTTACGTGAAGCGTACTATCAAGTTCGTATACCACCAGGAGATGAATGGAAGACCACATTCAACTGTCCACTTGGTAGTTTTTATTTTAAGGTTATGCCTTTCGGATTACAAGGTGCCCCCGCGGTATTTATGTACCTTATTAACGAAGTATTGCACCAACATCTATACTGTGGGGTACTTGTGTATTTGGGTGATATATTGATCTATACACAAACTATGGAAGAACACATGTCGCTAGTCCGAAGTGTATTAACGAAGCTCCTGCACGCTAAATTATTTGTAAAGTTATCAAAGTGCGAATTTCATTGCACAAAACTGGATTATTTAGGCTATAGAATATCCAACACAGGATTGGAAATGGATCCTAATAAGGTGAAAGCAGTGTTAGATTGGGAACCCCCCCAAAACGAGGAAACAAGTACAAAGTTTTCTGGGTTTTGCTAACTTCTATCGGCAGTTTATACCCCAATTTGCTCGTATTGCCTTACCCTTAACCGAGTTGCTGAAAACCAAAGGTCAAGCATTGAAACCAAAACCTAGCCAACCGGTTGAGTGGTCCAAAGACTGTCAGCAAGCATTTGACAATTTAAAAGCACTGTTCTCTCAAGCCCCTGTCTTGCGACATCCGGATCCACAGGGGAAGTACATTGTTCAGGCAGATGCTAGCGACGTAGCTGTGGGAGCTGTTTTGTTACAAGAGAATGAACAAGGAGTGTTACAGCCCTGCGTGTATACGTCACAAAAGTTCACAACTAGAGAGAGGGACTGGGCCATTTGGGAGAAGGAGGCATTTGCTGTCAAATGGGCACTGAGCACATGGAGACATCTGTTAGAGGGAGTAAAAAACGAGTTTGAAGTATGGACTGACCATAAAAAGCTGGAGGCATTGAAAAAACGAAGAAAGTTATCTCCCAAACAAGTGAGATGGGTTTTATACTTCAAACGTTTTCAGTTTCAATTACGTCATGTACCAGGGGGAAAAAACTTTATGGTGGACACCTTGTCTCGGTTGCCACAGTATAATTCAACTTGCGAGATTGTAGTTCAGCCCTTCATTGGCAAGACCTCATATGCAGACACGGGGCAAGCAATACGAATAATGGACCTCAAACGAGACACGAGGCTACTAAACAAGACGAGTGGCTAGCTCAGAATAAGACTCTGGTCTTGTATAAGGATGGTTTGGCATTGCAGGGGGACAAACTCTATGTGCTAACCAAGTGTAGAGAATACATCTTAAAAACATATGATGTGAAACATGCCGGATATTTCGGGTTTGTGAAAGCTCTGCATCTGGTAAGGCGTCAGTTTTGGTGGTCAAAAATGAGATCTGATATCAAGAGTTATGTGAAAAAATGCTATACATGTGCTATTTCAAAACCAAGAGGTGGGAAACCATTAGGATTATTGCAAACCATGTCAGAACCTCAGCGTCCATGGCAAGACATTGCCATGGATTTTATCGTGGAATTGCCGATTATATTATATTATATTTATATTTTATATTTTATTGGACTTATATGCCGCCCCATCTCCGAAGACTTCAAGGCTCAATAAAACATACAATACAATAAATAATTAAAAAGAATTAAACAATTATAAAGCCCAATAAAACCAAATTAAAATACTTTAAAACTATCCCATACCCCCCGTGAGGTAGTCACAACCCGACTTGGTCGAATAGCCAGGTCTTCAAATCGCGGCGGAAGGTGCAGAGGTCAGGGGCCAGACGGAGGTCCAGAGGCAGTTGGTTCCATAAGTCGGGGACCGCCACAGAATAGGCTTCGCCGGGGACCGCCCGACATTAGCAAAGGTTACACAGTAATATGGACCATAATAGACTTGTTTTCTAAACAAGCACATTTTATTCCCTGCAAAGGTTTCCCTTCAGCAAGAAAATTAGCGAGTATGTTTCTTAAACATGTATATCGAATACAGCTCTATCTGCTCTATCTGCCAAGGGTCCAACCGCCCTCCTCTGGGACTATCGTTTGCCGGAATTTGGCCTCCCCTACTGGTCTCAGCCACTATTTTTTTTCCATCTTATCTCACGTGTTGCCCGTCCTTTTGCCATCCTTTGTCATCTGTCTGGAACCTTAAAGTACTCTTCCGCTGGGAAGTGAACTATCTATTTTCAACCTCAAGTCATGGAAGGGTGAGTTTGGGCACCCTGGTGACGGGGTTTGGAATCCCAGCTGGCTCCATACCCTTCAACTTGGTTTATGGCTGTAGGGTCTTATTGTGCCCATTGCTGGAGTGAGAGACCAGCAGGAGGGACACACTTTCTCCCTGTGCAGCCATTTAAGATCTTTGTCTCGGTTTACATTGGAGATGCCGTGGTGAGGCGTGGCCTATTCCAGATTGAGGTCTGAACATCTGCCGGGTCTGCCGTGAGAGGGCAGCCTGGTTTGAATCAGGACTCTCTAATGGACAATATGATATCTCGGACTAGACCAAGTTATACACCAGACTTTGTTGCCGCTATTGGTGTTGTCATCTCTTTTAACCCTTATGTTCATTTCAGATATGCTCTTCTGCTATACAATCTTACGGTAGCAGGGTGCAGGCCCTGGAGGACTCCCTCCCTCTCGGGTTTGCCTTATTGTACTATCTCTGGCCTACCTCGAGGGATGGGTTATGGAACCGGAGAGATGGCATGGCAGAGGGTAGGGTGGGGCTCCAATAAAATGCAAAAAAGAAGTCACTAGGGCCCCTTTATTTAAATTTTAACCAAATTTTTAAGAAGGTTAGGGAGGAGGGTGGGAAATGGTGTTGAAAGGGTAGGTGCAGCCCGTGGCATGCGAGTGGGAGGCGGGGCTGAGGCCAATGGGGGCGGAGAGTGCAGGCGAGGACCGCAATCCCCAGGGTGGCTGGGATTGGGAGGCAAGGAGGCATGGGGCCAAATTATGTGCTGGGGGCAGCGCCCTCGCTATCTTCGGCGGTGGCGCTCCGACCCTATGACCTCCTCCCTTGGGGGCATGGGAACTGGGCCCCTGGGCTCAGACTGGTGTATTTTAATGCCAGGTCGTGGCTAATAAGTCTTCCCTCCTCCGTGAGGTGATGAGGAGGAGGCTGCGGAACTGGCCTGCATCACGAGAGACCTGGTTGGGGCCAGAGGGAGGGTCCCTCTGGTTGATCTATGCCCCCAGGTTTTCAAATTTTGCACCTGTCGGGCCCAGGGGAGGGTGGTGGAGTGGCGTGGTTATTTGGGAGACCTTGATTCCAAGGGAGGTCACCGTTCCTGAGATGGCGGTAGTGAGACTCTTCTCTTGAGGTGGGGGCCTGGTGGTCGGTGGGCTTGCTGCTGACATACCTTTCCCCAGCTGTGTAGCAGCAGCCCTGCCTGGGCTTCTCAGCGTCCTCGGGGGTGGCGGTGGATCTCCCAGCTTATGGTCCTGGGTGATTTCCTACCCCTCCCTGGGCGTCGGGTTTGGCCAGGAATTCATGGCCTCCATGGGGCCATGGGCCTGACCCAGTTGGTTCAGGGCCCGACTCATGAGGAAACACCCTGACCTAGTTTTTGTCTCGAGGCGGTGGCGGGGTGATAGGGCAGGCCAGTTATGCGACCCTGCCCGTCCCATGGTCTGATCACTATCTCCTTGGCTGGTCTTCCAACAGGCCACTCCCCACGCTGGGATGAGGAGCCACTGAGATGGTTCTGCCCCAGGCAGCCTGATGGACCCTGAGAGGTTCCAGATGGAACTGGGGTCTTTCCCTTCCCTTGCCCACAACTCTGCGAGGACCTGGCGGCCGCTTGGCAAGGCTGCTGGGCTGCCCTTGACAGAGTTGTCCCATGCATCCCCTCAGGTGCCGTGGATCCCGGGTGGCTCCTTGGTATACAGAGGCTCCGGGAGAAAGCGTCGGGAGGGGTTTAGAGAGCAGGTGGAGGCCACCCGCTCCCAATCGATCGAATCAGTTAAGAGCCCATAGGACTTACCTGGTAGCTATGAGGGGCCGAGGGAAGCTCTATCTCTCCACCCTCATAGCGTCCGCAGATAACCGCCCGGCAGCCCTGTTTAGGGCCACCCGCTCCCTCCTATATCCGGGGAGGTGGTGGACCCTCTCGAGAAGAGCTGAGGAATTTGGTCAATATCTGTCGGATAAAATCACCGCGGTTAGTGGGTTGTGTTCCACCTTGCAGTGGTCTGAGGATCGTGGTGCAAGCAGTCTGGCCGATGTGATCTGGACTGAGTTGATCCTGTTTCGAGGGATGAAGTGGACAGGATTATGCAGTCTGAGTTCCACCACATGTTTGTTGGACCCGTGCCCTTCTTGGTTGGCTTATGCCGCCAGGGAGGTCACCTGCAGTTGGCTCGGGCAGTGGTCAGCGCTTCGTTAAGGAGGTGTCTTTCCCTCCGCCCTGAAAGAGGCGGTGGTGAGGCCCCTCCTGAAGCTGCCTGGATGGACCGTGTTAGACAACTTCCGTCCAGTCTCCAACCTTCGTTTTTGGAAGGTTGTTGAAAATGTGGCTCAGCAGTTTCCACTTTTCCTGGATGAAGCGGACTACCTAGATCTGTACCAATCGGGCTTCGGCCTGGTTTCAGCATGGAGACGGCATTGGTGCACTGATGATGGATGATCTCTGGAGGGCCGGGACAGGGGTTTCCTCTGTCCTGGTCCTATTAGAACCTCTCAGCGGCTTTCAATACCATCGACCATGGTATCCTTTTGCAATGCCTGAGGGCTGGGGTGGGGGCACTGTTCTTGGGTGGCTCTCCTCCTACCTCTCGGGGCAGTGCATGTCGGTGTTGGCAGGGGGACAGAGGTCGGCCCGAGGGCACTCACTTGGGGGTCCCTCGGGGTCGGTCCTCTCCCCCTTTATTTATATCTACATGAAACAGCTGGGTGAGATCATTCGTGGTTTTGGGGTGAGGTACAGCAGTATGCTGGCGATACTCAGCTATACATCTCCACCCCAGGCCAGATCAGTGATGCCCTCTCGTGATGACTTCTGTCTGGATGCAGTACAGACCTGGATGGGCGGAAACATGCTGCTCAACCGGGCCAAGACTGAGTGGCTGTACATACGGCATCTCGGTCCAGTCAGAGTGTCCATCGTTGACCATAGGGGAGTGGTGTTGCCCCTGTGGATAGGCTGGCGGAACCTGGGGTCCTCCTGGGCTCCAGTTGGAGGGAGGTGGGGGCCGTCGCCAGGGGGCCTTTGCCCAGGTCTGGCTGGTTGCCAGCCGCCCGTTTCTGGACGAGATGCCCTGCGTACAGTCACTCATGCCCTTGTTACCTCCTGACTTCGACTACTGCAATGCTCTCTATTTAGGACTGCCCTTGCATACCATCCGGAGGTGCAGCTGGTGCAGAATGCGGCGCCGCGGTGGTGATGGGAGTTACCGATTCTCCCATATTACCCCCCTCCTCGTGACCTGCATTGGTTGCTGGTTGCACTCCGGTGAGATTCAAGGTCTTGGCTTTAACATTCAAAGTCCTACACGACATGGGTCCACAATATTTAAGGGGCGTCTCCTGCCGATATCAAGTGCCAACGCCCTGTGCGGGCACACAGGCAAGGGCTCCTTGGGGTCCTGTCGGCAAGTCAATGTTGGCTGGTGGTCCCCTGGCGGCGAGCCTATTCTGTGGCGGTCCCGACTTATGGAACCAACTGCCTCTGGACCTCCGTCTGGCCCCTGACCTCCGCACCTTCCGCCGCGATTTGAAGACCTGGCTATTTGACCAAGTCGGGCTGTGACTACCTCATGGGGGTATGGGATAGTTTTAAGTATTTTAATTTGGTTTTATTGGGCTTTATAATTGTTTAATTCTTTTTAATTATTTATTGTATTGTATGTTTTAATTGTGAGCCACCCGAGTCTTAGATGGAAGTGACATATAAGTCAATAATAAAATAAAATAAAATAAATAAAAGCCCTTTTAAGGGCATAAATCATCCAGCAAGGCTCAACCAAGCCTGGAACTCAGGACAGCCTACAGAGTTGCCCCTCAGCCCAGAGTCTGACAACCAATTAGAATACAAGCTCCAATTCAAATCCCAACAGAGGGTATAAAAGCCAGGCACTCTCAGCACCTCAGTCCTTTTCTTGATTGCTTCTCACCTTGAAGCATGAATATCCCTTCTCTGGGCTGAGCCATATTCACAATACACCATTTATTTATTTATTTATTTATTTATTTATTTATTTATGATGGGATTTATATGCGCCCTATCTCCCAAAGGACTCAGGGGCAGCTCACAACTGTAAAAGAAGACAGAGTACAAAATTAAAATTATTAAAAATATTAAATAAAATCCCAACAATAATTTAAAACCCACAACAAGCAATAAAACCAGTAAAAATAACCCCCCCCTCAGTCCAGGTCAGCCTGCTGGAAGAGCCATGTCTTCAGGTGGTCATGACGAAGGATCGGGTCAGGCCATCCGCAGCCCAAGGGCAGCTGGTTCCACAGGGTGGGCACTCCCAGAGAAGCTCTCTCCTGGGGGCTGCCAGCCGACACTGTCTGGCGGTGGCACCCTAAGGAGGCCCTGTCTGTGGAGCGCACCGGTGCTGGGAAGTTGCTGCTGGCAGTAGATGGTCCCACATATACATTCCCGGCCTAAGCCATGTAGAGCTTTATAGGCAATTACCAGCACCTTGAATCTCACCCGGAGGGCAACCGTAACCAATGCAGTTCTCACAGGAGGGGTGTAATATGGGAGTATCGGGATACTCCCATCACAACCCGCGCGACCGCATTCTGCACCAGCTGAAGCCTCCAAATGGTCCTCAAGGGCAGCCCCATGTAGAGAGCATTGCAGTCTGCACACGGGAGGTAACGAGTGCATGAGTAACCGTGACGTAAGGCATCTCGGTCCAGATAGGGGCTAGCCACACCAGGCTAACCTGAGCAAATGCCCCCTGGCCGGGGCTCCCACCTGCTCCTCTAAGCTGAGCTGTGCATCCAGGAGGACACCCAAGCTGTGCACCCTCTCTGCAGGGGTTAACACCTCTCCCCCCAGAACCAAAGGTGGAACATCCTTGACAATCTGAAGTGCCAGTATATACAGCCATTCAGTCTTGGCCAGGTTGAGTCAAGCCTGTTCCTCCCCATCCAGACCCGGTACCACTCCAGGCATCGACATCACATCGAGGCATCACTGGGTTGATCTGGGGTGGAGATAAAAAGCTGGGTATCATCAGCATACTGATGATACCTCACCCCAAAACCACGGATGATGTCACCCAGCGGTTTTATATAGATGTTGAACAAAGGAGAGAGGACCACCCCTGGGGCACCCACAAGAGAGGGCCTGCGGTTCCCTCTGTTCCCCCTGCTAACACTGACTGTGAGCGACCTGAGAGGTAGGGAGGAGAACCACCAAAACAGTGCCTCCCACTCCCTACCCCTGAGACATTTACAGTAAGATACCATGGTCGAGGTATCAAAGCCTCTGAGAGGCTAAAAGGACCAGGATCGAGGAATAACCCTTATCCCGAGCCTGCCAGAGATCATCCACCAGTCGCACTCAATGCCGCTCGTGCTGTACCCGGGCCTGAAACCCAATTGATATGGATCCAGATAATCAGTTTCCTCCAGGAACACCAAGAGCTGTCGGGCCACTGCACGTCTCAACAACCTTCGCCACAAAGCGAAGGTTGAGACAGACGAAGTTGTTCATAACAGCTGGGTCCAAGGCAGGCTTCTTGAGGAAACCTTCCAAACAGCCTCCATATTTCCAGTGTCTTTTCCCCACTTGGAACTGAACCCAGAAGGATATTTCTTTCAACAGGAGAAATGTGTGGAATTTTGGCAACTTTTTTCCAAAACAAATTAAGTGTCTCATTCATCTACACCAGCCATATGCAATCAGTATAGCTATTTCCACCTGGAAAGGACCATATCATACAGTACCTACCTCCCATTTAGCTTTTAAAGCAGGCTGAGGCAACTGTCAGCTTCTGTCGTGTACTGGATACTTTCCACAACACACCACATTACTCACAAATAAAGATGTGTGAAGTTAGAGTTTGTTGCAGTTCCTCCAATCACGATCAGCAACAACAATGGCACTCCGTGCAAAGTCAGCGTTGAGAGCAACTGCCTCTCAACGTTATTTATCTGCACCCCTCCCAACTAACCTAACATCCGCCCATTAACTACTCCCCACCTGCCCTGTGCCTAATCAATTACGCCTATTGTCAGCTCCTCTGAGGCAGAATGGAGGCAGTATGGAAAAACACCATTACTATATTACTATAATCAGCAGAAAATGTTAAGCAGAAGTGGCTTAGTTTTAAAATGCAAGCTTTACAATAATACAGGAAAATTGCTTAATGTATGATATATTTGTACTGATGAATGTAACATGACCTACATACCAGATATTGTCTGCAACGCGTTGCAAGAGGTGGTACCTGAAAGAAGCAGATGGTGTAAGATAATATCGTATATAGAAAGGGTTGCATAACAGCTATAGGAGCACTTCTCCTTTTCTTTGTCATGTTATGGTATAACTAGATAACAGTAAACGCCCTAGGCGAAGTCTGGGGTTGTGAGCTGCATAAAAGTCACACCCTGGGAGTAGCCCGGGGTTCAGAATTTGTCATGCTAATGCTCTGAACCTGTGCACAAATGAACCTGTGTTCTCCAACCCTTCATGGTCTTGTGTCCTACTTTGGTAACAAGATTTGCTGCAACATTTTTGGTGACTCCAATGGGACCCAAGGAGCCATTGGGGCTCTCTGGGGGGCCACCCCAGTTCTGGGGCCCTGTTGAGTTGGGGGGAACTTCCCAGGTGCCATCGGACCCTTCGTTCTGAGGGACTTTCCGGTGACACAGAGCTCCGGCGACGGCGGTTGACACCTCCAAGAACCACCTGTGAAGGGAAAGGAGACCAGGAAACTCTCCAGCCGGTCGGTGGACGTAGAGTTCACCAAGAGGCAAGTATTGGGTGAGGAATAATCCCTCCCTGTAAGCAGGGACGGAGGAGATGACTGATCACCCAAAGGTGGGAGGATTGTTGAAAGTGTTTGAAGTGAAAGGCTACTGCGGTTCCCAATGGTGACTGTGAGTGTCCAGCACCCTGGGCCAGTAGAAAGCGAGTGGCGTTCGCAGTTCCCATCGGAGACCGTGCTCATCCAGATCCCTGGGTTGAACGTGAAAGTGTGAAACAAAACCCTTGGTGTTACCTTGAGAGGAGGGACCCCATACCCTCCTCTTGGACCCCTTTTCCCTCATTGTCTTGTCTGGTGCCCTAGGAGGATCATGGGAGGGGGTGGTAGCATGCCACTTACCCCATTGGGGTGCATGTTAAAGAATTTTAAGATAGCTTATGAGTCTCAGGACTACGGTATTAAGTGGAGTAGACAGAAGCTGAGGACCCTTTGTGAGATAGAGTGGCCATCCTTTAATGTAGGCTGGCCAATAGAGGAACCCTAGATCCCTCCACTGCTGTGAAAGTACACCAGATTGTGTTTGACCCCACCATAGGGCACCCAGACCAGGCTCCATATATTGATGTGTGGCTCTATTTAGTTCACAAACCCCCACCTTGGCTTCAAAAGTGCACGGTAGGACAGTGCAGGCTCTTTGTAGCAAATACTCTTCCATCCCGAAAAGAGAAAAGGGCCATCCCAGTCTTACCCAGCTGCCCTGAAGAATTACCACATCCACCACCATATGTGCCCCTACTGGGGTTAAGGAGAACCCCCCAGACATCTGTTGGCAGAATACCAGTGATTTACTTCACCTTTTGCAAGAACGGGGTTACAGGGCCTCCAGAAAGAAAGCACAACTAGTATTAACCACAGTTAGATATTTGGGGTGAAGTTGAGAAGGGAAAACAAACTCTTGGCCATGAAAGGAAGGAAGCCATATGCCATCTGCCACCTCCGAAGAATAAAAGGGAATTAAGAGGATTTTTGGAGGCTGCTGGGTTTTGTCGCATATGGATTCCCAATTTTAGCCTAATTGCAAAACCCCTGTATGAGGCAACCAAAGGAGCTGATAAGGAACCATTACAATGGGAAGACCAGGAAAGGAAAAGTTTCACAGCCCTCAAAGAGGCTCTGTTACAAGCCCCGAGTTTGGGTCTACCAGATTTGGAAAAACCATTTCAGCTGTTTGTGGACACCAAACAGAATGTGGCCATTGGTGTTCTTACCCAGAGGATGGGGACTTGGCATTGTCCGGTGGTTTATCTGTCAAAGCAGCTTGATAATGTAACCAGGGGTTGGCCTGTGTGTCTTAAAGCTGTTGCAGGGACTGCAATGTTAACGCGGGAAGCTAACAAGCTGACTTTCGGCCAGGAGTTAGAAATTTACACCCCACATGCTCTCAAAGCTGTTTTAGAAACAAAAGGACATTTATGGCTCACTAACCCAAGAATGCTGAAATACCAAGGCTTGGTAACGCATAATCCAGTGATTACTTTGATACAATCAAATGCATTAAACCCAGCCACACTGCTGCCAGAACCAGACCTGGAAGCCACACGTTGTTGTATTAAGACAATTGAGGAAACATATGCCAGCCATCTGGATATGTCTGATGTACCCCTCCTTGACCCAGACTTTACGTTATACATAGATGGTACCAGTTTTGTGCAAGATGGCATTCATAAGGCAGGATATGCTGTAGTGACTTTGAAGGATGTGTGGGAAGCTGAACTCCTCCCGCCTGGCACAAGTGCTCAGTTGGCCGAATTACATGCATTAACTAGAGCCCTGGAACTTGCAAAAAGCAAATGTGTAACATATATACTGACTCTAAATATGCATTTCTGACAATACAAGTTCATGGTGCGCTGTATAAGGAAAGAGGCCTTATAACAGCAGGGGGAAAGGACATTAAGTATGGGCCTCAGATACTGCGTTTATTGGACAGTGTATGGGCACCTACCAAAGTAGCTGTGATGCACTGTAAGGGACAACAAAAGGGGTTTTCTGATATCCAACAAGGAAATAATTGGGCTGACAGGGAAGCTCACCTGGCAGCGCAGAAACCATTGACTATGCAGGCAAATTGTCTAACTGTGTGGGTCCCTGAAGATTTATTTAGACTTGTATGCCGCCCTTCTCCCTAAGGACTCAGGGCGGCGAACATATAAAAAGAATACATTTACAATAAAAAATATTAAATAAATACAAGTCTATAAATTACTAAAAATGAATTAAAACAATTAAAACTAGACAGTAAACAATACAATTAAAACAACCCACCCGGGTCAATCCAGGCCGGCCTGCGGAAACAGCCAAGTCTTCAAGTCTCGAAAGGAGCCGGAGATCAGGGGCCAAACAGAGATCCGCTGGGAGCTGATTCCATGGCGAGGCTCACAGAAAAGGCCCTAGCCCTGGGGACGCCAGCCGACAGTGCCTAACCGACGGTATTCCCAGGAGGCCCCTCCTGTGGGAGCTGACGGGCGATCGGAGTGTGATGCTGGCAGGAGGCATTCCCACAAATACCCTGGACCCAGGCCATTTAGGGCTTTATAAGTTGTTACTGACACCTTGAAGGAAACCCGGAAGGCAACTGGCAACCAATGCAAGTTAGAGGTCACAGCCCGTGCGCGCCGCATTTTGCACCAGCTGCAACCTCCGAGTAATCCGCAAGGGTAGCCCCATGTACAGAGCGTTGCAGTAGTCGATTCTGGAAGTGATTTGCATGAGTGACCGTTCGAAGGGCATCTTGGTTCAGGTAAGGATGGAGCTGGCGAACCAGCTGAACCTGGGCAAAAGCCCCCCTGGCCACAGCTCCCACTTGCTCCTCCAGATTGAGCTGTGCATCCAGGAGGATGCCCAGATTCTCCTCACATCCATCGCGGGAAACACCTCCCCCCCCATGACCAAAGATGGCACGTCCACTTTATACACCCTTGCTGGACTGTGAACCTTTTACCATTTTTAAAACTGCTTTGCTTTGGAGTTATGAAACATTTTCATTTTTTGCCACATGGAAGCTGACAGTGCAAAGACTTTCTCCATGGTAGTGAAAGTAATCTGATTTGATTTACATCAGATTTCTAGTGCAAGTATTCTGTATTTTACTAGTTTTTAAAATAACTTTATTGTTTTATTCTTTTTATTTCTGGTCTTTTTTCTTTTTCTCTCTAAAGAGATGGAAAATTTCCTTTCTTTTCTATTCTGTTGTGGGAAGTAATATCTTAATTTTTCTTGTGGCCATTTTGTTATGGAATATCTACTTCTTTTGTCCTTGAGAGAAATTGCCTACATTTTGTTGTGCATTCTCAGCTATAAAAGAAATTTGGATTATATTAAAAATGGAAACAACAATAAATCCAGATCAACTTAATGTCAAAGCCTTCTTGGAAGCCTTTGAAAAAAATGCTAATTGATAATTTAACTGCAGTTATAAATCAACCCAAGGATGATACTCAGATCAGAGGTGGTATTCAGCAGGTTCTGACCAGTTCTGGAGAACCGGTAGTGGAAATTTTGAGTAGTTCAGAGAACCGGCAAATACCACCTCTGACTGGAGATTTTACAGTATCCTTCCCTGCCACGCCACCGCCATGCTCACAGAACCGGTAGTAAAAAAAATTGAATCCCACCACTGACTCAGATACAGGTAAATATCAGCCAAATCAGACTTACAATTGAGTGGATTGGAAGTCAATTTGCTGCTGATGGAATTGAAGGAGAAAGAGCTTTGTTTGAGAATTGCAGGTTTAACAGATAATCAGAGTTGGAAGGGACTTTGTAGGTCATCTAGTCCAACTCCCCACCCAAGCAGGAGACCCTGCCTACACCATTTCTGACAAATGGCAGTCCAATCTCTTCTTGAAAGTCCTCAAGTGATGATGCTCCCACAACTTCCAAAGGCAAGCTGTTCCATTGGTTGATTGTTCTCACTGTCAGAAAGTTTCTCCTTATTTCCAGGTTAAATCTCTCCTTGTTCAGTTTCTATCCATTATTCCTTGTCTGGCCTACAGGTGCTGGAAAAATAGCTTGACCCCTTCCTCTCTGTGGCAGCCCCTCAAATATTGCAACACTGCTATCATGTGTCCCCTGGTCCTTCTCTTCACTAGACTAGCCATGCCCAGTTCCTGTAGCCGTTCTTCATATGTTTTAGTCTCCAGTCCCCTAATCATCCTGGTTGCTCTTCTCTGTACTTTTTCTAGAGTCTCAACATCTTTTTATAGTGTGGTGACCAAAACTGGATGCAGTACTCTAAGTGTGGTCTTACTAAGGCTTTATAGAGTGGTATTAGTACTTCCCTTGATCTTGATTGTATCCCTCTGTTAATACAACTTAGATTGCATTAGCTTTTTTTGGCTGCTGCTGCCACTGCTGGCTCATATTTAGCTGGTTGTCCACTAAGACTCCAAGATCCCTCTCACAGTTACTGCTATTGAGCCTGGTTTCACCCAGTCTATATGTGTACTTTTGGTTTTTCGCCTAATGTAGGACTTTACTTTTCTCTACATTGAATTTCATTTTGTTAGATACGGCCCAGTGTTCTAGTCTGTCAAGATTCATCTGGATCTTGACCTTATCTTCTTGGGTGTTAGCTATTCCTGCCAGCTTAGTATCATCTGCAGATCTGGTAAGTTCCCCTTCTATTCCGTCATCTAAGTCATTAATGAAGATATTGAAAAGCACTGGGCCTAAGATGGAACCTTGTGGCACCCCACTGCTTACTTGCCTCCATGTAGACTTAGACCCATTAAGGACTACTTGCTGAGTATGGTTTGTCAGCCAGTTGCGAATCCATCTGGTGATGGTGCTATCTGTTAAGTTTGCATGAAGAGTCAGACGCGAGGAGTTCCAGCAAAGAGTTTATTAAGTGACTACAGCTCGAATAGACCCGTTTCTGGTTAGCTACGGTTGCTTATAGCCTGCAGCCGTAGCTGCCAGCCATGGGAGTGCAGGGTTTCTTCCACTATTCAAACCAATACCATTTGACATTTTACAAGAACAGTTCAAATAAACCAATAACATTCAAACCTACATACATAACACCCCTCCCACTAGGTTCAGTCCATACCAAACCCCAACCTATCTAATGTATTCCTTTAAATAGGTGGGGATCTTCATGTAATGCTGAGACCTTCGTGGTTCAGAAGTTTTAACTCACCCAGTGAGAGGAAATGTCTACTGACATTTCTGTTGGGACTTCCTGAGGAAGAAGACCCCAGACTGTTAGAGTCTGGTCTCTCCTCCCAACCCATCTCCATTCCAATGTCAGCACCCAAGTCAGGTAGTGATGTGCAATCTTCCACTTCTAAGGATGGATCTTGGCTTTGTGACAGGGTTTGGGATGGTTCCTGTCGTAATGGCTCGTTACACATGGGGTTGAGTCCTGTTTGCTGATTTTCCTCCTGTTCCCCTCCTTCCCCCCTAGAAGCAACATCAGGTGAGGGACCTAGAGAGGGACAGGGTCGATGTTCCTGAGGGAACCTGGATCTAAGTTGGTCAATGTGCCTGCTCCAGAGGAGACCATCCTCTGTTTGTACCCTGTAAGAACGAGGGCCCATGATGTGAGTTATTTCAGCAGGAATCCACAAAGGTTCACCTATAATGTTCTTAGCATAAACAGAATCACCCACACTGAAAGAACTAACTTTGGAAGTGGAATCCAGTGGTGCTAGGTGCATAAGTGGGATGAAGGTGGTCAAGGAAGACTGTTTCCTACCCATCAACAACTCTGCTGGGGACAAGTTATTTGATGGGCTAGAGTGATGTGCTGAACACTAAGAAGTTTTCAAGCTTCTCAGTGATATCCCCAGGACCCAGCTGAAGCTTTTCTTTGGTGAAGCGCGCATCATGCGTTCAGCCCGCCATTGGCGAAGGGTGCCCAGGGGCAGTGAGGGCATGTCTGATGCCCTGTTGAGCTAGAAAGGATTCAAAAATGTTAGATGTGAATTGAGGGCCATTGTCAGAAACAAGGACATCTGGTAACCCATGGGTGACAAATAATTTTCTGAGCTGCTTGATGACAGCCTCAGTTGTAGTGGATGTCATGGGAATTACCTCTAGCCATTT
>SOZL01000024.1:969772-993400 GCA_009733165.1 Naja naja | reverse complement strand
AGGAAGGAATATAAGTCACTTTTTTCACTGCTGTTGGAACTTTAAATGGAGGCTAAACAAATAGTTGTAAGTCAAAGACTATCTGTATCTGCTGCTTTAACCTTCCAATTAACATCTAACTAGATTTCAGCTGTATCTCTGTACCAGGCACAATAGGATAACTTCCTTATTCCCAAAATGCAGGAAAATAACCCAGGCTCACAAGAAGTTGTACTTCTGAGTGTTTTTCAAGCTTAGCAACTTTAAGACATGTGGACTTCAATTCCCAGAATTCCCCAGGCAACATGAGACCTGATCATTTGATTACTCCCAAGTCAGTAACGTGAAAGAATTACCAACTTTAAAGATACTGAGCACTGTGTCTCTGCATGAATTGATTTAATAAGTTTCCATACTTACCACGCCCATGTCTCTGCTTGGACAGAACCATCAAGGCACTACTGGATTGCCTCCGTACCAAGGCTCTGATTTAATATTGCCACTTCTTCCTCCCTCCTCCTCCTCCTCACTAAATGCATGGATTGACCTCAAATGGATGTTAACTATTTTCTACTGATGGATTAATCTATAAAATGTAATATAAACTGCCCCTGCATCACAAGGACACAGCTTTAAAGAGTAAAGTCCCCCCCCCCACCTTAAATGTCTCTTCCAGGATGGCTGTTCCTAGTCCATTAAAATGTTCTAGGGTTAGTGCTGTCTTAAATTTAGAGATAGGTATTTGGTTTAATTATATTAGTAATGTAAAGCAGCAGAGACTGACTACTGAAAAACATACCTGGGAAGGCCAGCAAATCTAATTGCCTTTCTACCTCCATAACATATTTTAAGGCTGAGTATTACCTGTTTATAGCCCATCATAAGCACTACATCCCATGAAAAGCCACAACACAGCAATTTCCAATGAATTAGTCAATTAAATAATGATGAACTACTTTCTCTCCAGCAATCTAGGCTGAAGCAGAATTAAACCATATCTGCTCCTTTGTTTTCTGAATGGATTTTATAGGAAGGCGGCTTAATTTCACATGCACACACTCCAGCCATTTCCCACTCGATCTACCTCATTTAGGAAGCATGGAGAACGAAATCAGCAACAGCAAAACTATCTATCTTCCAAATGGGATAGGTACAGATGGGGGCGGTGGGGGGTGGGGAGGAGAGAAAGGGATTCTTGCTCCAGGCTTAAAGCCCGCCAACTCCAGCAACATATCTTCAGCCTCATCAGAGGCCAGGGGGCGAGGGAAGGGGCACAGCCAGGGCACAATTTGCCAGTTCTCCGAACTGGGCAGAATCTCAACATCCAGTTCTATAGAACCAGTGGGAAGTGGTAGAATCCCAAACCTGTATTTATCCCTTCAACTGTAGTAAATTAAGGAGGCACATCTCAGATTGGATTAAGTTCTTTATGGAATAAAGTTAAACACATACTGCACTTGAGTTTTATTTGTTCATTCAGAATCCTTTATAAATTAGTGAAGCTCTGGTAAGAGTATCTACAGACAGATGCTTTAAGGACCAAAAGGCCAAGTCAGGTTTACAGGTAGTCCTCAACTTGCAACCATAACAGAGCCTGGAATATCTGACATAAGTCATGACGATCATAAATTGAAGTACCCACATGAACAGTCCCGATTTTCTGACTTTTTTTTGTAGCAGTCATTAAGTGAACACTGTGGTTAAGTGACTCCATGTATTCCTATGTATGTTTTTTGCCAGAAACCAGCAAGAACACCGCAAATTGTGGTCATGTGACTGTGGAATACTGCCACTGGCCGTAAAGGTGAGCTAGATGCCATGCACCTGAAATATGTTCATGTGACCACAAGGGTGTGTGCAGCCGTTGGAACTCCAGAACTGGGTCATAAGTAGCTTTTGGGAAGTCTGTCATAACTTCAAATGGTCACTAAGGAGCTGTCATTAAGCAAGGACTTAATGCAGAAATTACATATACTTAGAATGCCTGCATCTTTACCATTTTGATGAAAGGAAAAAAAATCAGAGGAAAGCAGAATTAAAGAAACAAAGAGAGGACTTTTGGTTGTTATCCGTATTCCTAATGCCATTAGTCATCAATAGGACAGCATATGCAAAGAACTGATGATACTGGAGCTGTATCTTTCAACAGAGCAAATGGTGTCCAAATGGTTCTTGGGCTGAATCTATATGTAACTAATTGTTCCTTGCCTTTTCTTGCCCTTAATAGCATCTGGTCAGTGGCAGTTGGGATGGGACTTTGTCTTATTTATTTCCTAGTGCAGTGGTGGCTTACCTTTTTGGGCTCCTGTGCCAAAAATTGTGTGTCTTGCTTGCACACTTTCACTCAGCGTGCCAGCACCCAGAAGAAATCTAAGCCCCCCCTGTCCCCTATGCATGCATCCCACCCCCACCCTTATCTACACACTGTGCCTCACAGCTGATTTGGCCAGTTTGAGGCCTTTTTGACCTCCCAAAGCTTGAGGAAGGCTTCCAGGCTTTGTGAAATCTAGCCCGTTTCATCACTTCCTGTTTTTCTGAAAAACGGAAGTGACAAAACAGAGCTGATTTCAGCCTACAAAGCTTTAGAAAATCCTGCATTTCCTCAAGCCTCGGGAGGCCAAAAAAGGCCTCAAACTGGCTGAAAACCAGCTGTGAGGCACGCATCTTGCCAGTGAGGTAAGTTTGCCTGCAGCTCGCGTGCCAGCACAAATGGCTCTGCATGCCACCTGTGGCATGTGTGCCATCGGTTCACCATCACGGTCCTAGTGCATCATTCCTGAATTCTTAGTGATATTACCACTATGTCAGAAGCACCTTTGTTCTTTACACCCTCAAACATAAAGAGGATTCGGATTAGTACTTTATTACCATGATAGTGTCATACCAGATAAACTTCCGTCAGTCTTTAAATTACTTTCTATACAGAAGATTAAAGTAATGTATTTGTAATATAATTTGGTCTGTTGCATTTTCTTTTTCAGGTTTGCTAAATGCAAAATTATGCACTATGCATGGGCTTTAAGCAGGCATTTATCTTGCTATGATGCTAAGTATTCACTGTGTAATTACTGTGCATGTATTTTTAAAAAGTCTCTAACCAATAGTTAAAGTATTTTTGCAATTATGCTGTTGATGGCAGCCTTGAAATAAAGCCATTGCATATGTTTTGTTCATACAGGCACATCAGGTTCTGGCTACAAAAAATGTGCTTAACTGTTTCATCCTATGATGAAAAACAAAGGAACAAAAAACTTAACAGATATCAAGTTTTGTTCCCTATAGCAGAAAATGGAACATTTCATTAAACAGGAATGTGCACAAACTGATGGCTTGTTTCAAACCAAAAGCAAATATTTTAGTTGTTCTAGATTTTGAGGAAACAAAATTTGAAGAAATTCCAGAGTGTATTTATGGGGTGAGTAGGGTAAGGTTGATGAGCACTGCTCGCTTGCTCTTCCCTCTTCCTCCACGCTGTTGATCTTCCTGTGCCAATTTCCCAGAACTTTCCATACCTTGCCTTACTTCAGTAAACATGCCTATACGTCAGCGCAGCATATTCCACCATTCCCCGCTTCCCCAATTGTTCCAGCACTTATCCCACCCCACCACTTCTGCCTTGAACAATCACATTTTCCATGCTTGGAAGAAATTTCATGTGTCCTAACAGGTGGGGACACAATTGGCTCTGAGGTAGACGAAAATAAGCTTATTTTGCATGCAAACCTAATTGTTATTCAAACAACAAATAAGAACGGCGGCAAAAAGACAAAACGAAACAAAAACAAAACAACCAGACCCAAACTGTAAGGGTTAGCTTACAAAATCATAGCATAGCCACAAAGAAGAGGGGTCAACCTATTTTCCAAAGCACCAGAAGGCAGGACAAGAAGCAATGAATGGAAACTAATCAAGGAGAAAAACAACTTAGAACTACAGGTGAAACTCGAAAAATTAGAATATGGTGCAAAAGTTCATTTATTTCAGTAATACAACTTAAAAGGTGAAACTAATATATGAGATAGACTCATTACATGCAAAGCAAGATAGTTCAAGCTGTGATTTGCCATAATTGGGATGATTATGGCTTACAGCTCATGAAAACCCCAAATCCACAATCTCAGAAAATTAGAATATTGTGAAAAGGTGCAATATTCTAGGCTCAAAGTGTCCCACTCTAATCAGCTAATTAAGCCATAACACATCCAAAGGGTTCCTGAGCCTTTAAATGGTCTCTGTCTGGTTCAGTGGGAATCACAATCATGGGAAAGACTGCTGACCTGACAGTTGTGCAGAAAACCATCATTGACACCCTCCATAAGGAGGGAAAGCCTTAAAAGGTAATTGCAAAAGAAGTTGGATGTTCCCAAAGTGCTGTATCAAAGCACATTAATAGAAAGTTATGTGGAAGGGAAAAGTGTGGAAGGAAAAAGGTGCACAAGCAGCAGGGATGACCGCAGCCTGGAAAGGATTGTCAGGAAAAGGCCATTCAAAAGTGTTGGGGACTTTCACAAGGAGTGGACTGAGGCTGGAGTCAGTGCATCAAGAGCCACCACACACAGACGGATCCTGGACATGGGCTTCAAATGTCATCAGAAGCGTCTTACCTGGCCTAAAGAAAAACAGACCTGGTCTGTTGCTCAGTGGTCCAAAGTCCTCTTTTCTGATGAGAGCAACTTTTGCATCTCATTTGGAAACCAAGGACCCAGAGTATGGAGGAAGAATGGAGAGGCACACACTGCAAGATGCTTGCAGTCCAGTGTGAAGTTTCCACAGTCTGTGTTTATTTGGGGAGCCATGTCATCTGCTGGTGTTGGTCCACTGTGCTTCATTAAGTCCAGGGTCAACGCAGCCATCTACCAGGAGATTTTGGAGCACTTCATGCTTCCTTCCACAGACGAGCTTTATGGGGATGCTGACTTCTTTTTCCAGCAGGACTTGGCACCTGCCCACACTGCCAAAAGCACCAAAACCTGGTTCAATGACCATGGGATTACTGTGCTTGATTGGCCAGCAAACTCACCTGACCTGAACCCCATAGAGAATCTATGGGGCAAAGAGAAAGATGAGAGACATGAGACCGAACAATGCAGAAGAGCTGAAGGCCGCTATTGAAGCATCCTAGTCTTCCATAACACCTCAGCAGTACCACAGGCTGATAGCTTCCATGCCACGCCGCATTGAGGCAGTAATTGCTGCAAAAGGGGCCCAAACCAAGTACTGAGTACATATGCATGTTTATACTTTTCAGAGATCCGATATTGTTCTATGCACAATCCTTGTTTTATTGATTGCATGTCATATTCTAATTTTCTGAGGTTGTGGATTTGGGGTTTTCATGAGTTGTAAGCCATAATCATCACAATTATGGCAAATCACAGCTTGAACTATCTTGCTTTGCATGTAATGAGCCTATCTCATATATTAGTTTCACCTTTTAAGTTGCATTACTGAAATAAATGAACTTTTGCACCATATTCTAATTTTTCGAGTTTCACCTGTAAGGAGAAATTTCCTGACAGAACCATTAATCATTGGAATGGCTTGCCTTCAGAAGTTGTGGTTGCTCCATCACTGGAGGTTTTTAAGAAGAGGTTGGACAGCCACTTGTTTGAAATGGTATAGGGCCACGGTGGCAAACCTATGGCACGCATGCCACAGTTGGCATGCAGAGCTCTCTCTGTGAGCACATGCACCATTGCCCCAGCTCAGCTCTACCATGCATGCGCACGCATCTCCCACTAGCCAGCTGCTCTTAAGATATGGTTAGATGTATGCTGCTTTTATTATTCTGACTTGAATAAATACAAAAGGAGCAAGTTTTTCAAAGCAAGTTCTAAACACATCCAAATCCAAGTCTCAACCAAAATGGGAGTGCATCAGAACTCAGTGTGGTACCTGGCTTCTCATCACAGACACTGAATTTATTATTATTCCATTGGTTTCCTTTTCAACCCATTTTTTTCCTCATACCCCAAAAATGTGACCACTTACCTCTTTGTCAAAGTTTGCTTTTGTAAATTCCAAAGAGTTCAAGAGTGCATTAGTAGCCGCTAATTTCACATTATTACTTGGCTCTTCTTTCCTCATGCCCTGGATAATGGCAGTCAAAATCTCATTGGATTTATCCTGAAGCTGTTCTGGATCCTGAAAAAAAATACTGTATAAACTATGCCTGGATTCCCATGAAATGCACAACCAGGTCAAAAAAGAACCCTAGAATGTTGCCTAAATTGAGAAACCCAAGCATTTCCAAGTAGAATAGAGGTGGCTTATCACCACACCTCATGTCAGTCACTGAGTATTTTACTTTCTGGGGATCTGCATGTTATTTGGGCACAGAAAGATGAATTCAAGTGCTAATTTGAATTTAGTCCTCTGTTCCAGCCTCCAGCAGAGATAGGTGGGCTAGATGGAACCTACCAAAGTACTGTATTCTTCAGAATCTTTGAATCTCTTTCCAATGGTAAATGCACAATTTCTGATGAAAATAATTTGCATTTATTACAGTCAGAGTAGAACCAATGATAGAAAAACTGGGCAAAAACCTGGTGGCTTATATTTCTTTGTTCTGCGCATGCTTCATGCCTGAAGCTGCAAGACTTAATTTGCTTTGTTCCTTCAAACAACAGTACTTACGCAGTTATATTCCAGGAGAACAAATGCTAGGATCTCCAGTTGGCTTGACAGATCAAGCCTCTAATACTCAATTTGTAATAAGCTATAATCTTGTGAGAAAAATTTAGCACATGTTTAGGAACAGTACAATTGTGCACTGCTCCCTGACTTTGTTAACAAAATTGGAGACTGAGCCCATTGTAGAGTGTTTGAGTCAAAGTAAACCATGGAGAGCAGGCGGATAACAAGCACAAGAGGAAAGAGCAGCATTTGAACAGTATGTTGAAGGCAACACTTACAATATCCTGACAAATATAGCCAATGGCTTCCAATGTCGATTCTTTCATATGCTCTGTGCTGTGTTGATTTGTAACATTGGCTACTAGCTGAGGAATAAGTTCAGGCCACTGATTCATGGGGATCTCTGCACAGGCGATGCCAGCAACACACTGTGATGCTGAGCTGGGTCTGTAGGTTTCTGTACCCAAGGTTTGCAAAACCTGTGAAGATAAGATGATCATCTTATCAGTAGGCAAGATCACAAAACTGCAACACTGTTAGCACTAAGCAATGGACTGTTGTGTCTTCCTGTACAATTTTTGAGGTTGAACAAAAACATAATATTGAACTGTATCACTCCTAAAATAAGGCATACTTCCCTTCCTTTAGGATCAGGGGTATCAAACTCAATTTCATTGAGGGCCACATCAGGGTTGTGTTTGACCTCGGAGAGCCGGGTGTGGCCATGGCAGATGTGGCATTGAAGTTGTGTCGAGGGCACCTGTGGTGGCAAAGTGCTAATGCAGGACTTCCCTGAGACCCTCCCTCACTCTTATTATAATCTCCTTTCCGTCCCTTCTTTTTCTTTCCCTCTTCATTCTCCTTTCTTCTTCCTTCTCCTTATTTTTCCTTCCTTGCTCTCTTCCCATCTTTTTGTCTTTCCTCTTTCCCTTTCTCCTTTCCTGTCCCTTCTAGCATGCTCAAATGCAAAAGGGGAAACATTTCTCCTTTTTTTTTAGTTTGTTTTGCTAGCACTCTGCCAGTGAAAATGGGGTGTGGGGGGGGCATACACGCCCCCCATGCCCCATTTTCGGCCACAACAGCCTCCTGCAGCCCACCTGCCAGCGAAAACAGAGCTGCTTTGCTGTTTTCCAGCACACCACGGGCTGGATCCACCCCCCGGGCCTTGAGTTTGACACTCCTGCTTTAGAGGTTGTAAGAGATACTTTTCTCAGCTTGGGAACAAACAGGAAGAGAAAAGTAAATTGAAGAAACAGTATTCAAATAAAGATATCCAGTAGATGCATTTACTACTGAAAAACATCCATACTGATAAATAAACAGGACTAGGAAGTAGAACTAGAAATGCTAAGTTAACATACATAATTTTTGACTTCTCTGCGAGCATTGGCATCAATTGCAAGCCACCTCTGTTGATGTTGGGTCTTTACATCAGGATCTTTAGATGTCAGAGAGTTTTTGATCTGCAAACCAGCTGCAACTCTTGCAACTTGGCTGTTTCCTGGATTTGCCAGCACTCTCGACAGTTCCACAAGGAAAGTAGGCTGGTAAAGAAAGAAATGTCAGTAACCAAAACTCATATCTTTCTCTTTTCAGTCAATGCAGAAATATACATCTATGATCTAGCTCAAAAACATTTTTCAGTTCTGGTCTAGGCAACACATACCTCATCCACACTAAATTCCTTATCTTTTATATACTACTTTCAGGTCTCTATTATAGTACTCTCTGTCTTCTTCATATATTTCATTTTGTTCATCTCACTTTAAATTGAATGGAAGGTATTCTGTACTTGTTTTCAAAGATTCAAACTTCAAAGCTAACACAGAACTCTAGGAGGTAGGAACAACTAAGTGTTTAACTGATGGATAGCAACCACAAACACAGCCAACTTGACTTCTTTACATTCAATTCTCAAAGAGGTGTGTGTGTAATATCCATCAATTTGTATTTTGAAACACAGAAAACTGACAGCAGGAAAAAACCTAGAGGTCCACAAAGTCTGCCCTGAGTTTTTTCTTTTTAATTGATTTATTTATTCTTTAATTTTAATTTTTGTAATGGACATGTGTTTATCCCAAATGTGTTTAAACTTACTGATGATTAACCTCTGCTGGAAGTTGGTTCCAAGTTTCTACTACTCTTTCTGTGAAGTAATACTTTCAAACATTACTTCTGAACTTCCCTCCTGTCAGTTTGAGGTTATGCCCGTGTTCTGGATTTTTGCTTAATATTGAAAACACTGCCTTCTAAAACCTTATTCACATCCTTAACGTATTTTTTTTAAATTAAACAACAACAAAAAAAGAAACATTTAAAAACAGTGAACGTGGTCTAATCATCCTGACACACCTGGTTGTCTTATATGGCTAATTCATATGGTGAATAATACATATTTACATACTATATACATAATACATAATATATAATATATACATCAATATCAATCATTTTTAATAATCCTATTCTATCATTTTAACATCCTTATCTTATTTTCATTTACATTTTGAGTCCTTCCTTTTTTCCAACCAGTGGTAAAACTTTTCCCATACTTTATAGTATTCAGATTCATTTTTATTTTTTAGTTGTTGCGTCAATTTGTCCATTTCTGCGCATGTCCATATCTTTTTAATTATCTCTATTTCATCTGGAATTACCTTAAGTTTCTTGCAGCTGTAATTACATGTATTATTAGATACATCATATCTTTATTATATCTCTCTATATTAATTCCCAATTTCAAAAAATCCAGTTTGTATTCAATTTTGGTTTCACACATTTCTTCTAACCAGCTCTGGATTTTATGCCAGAAATTTTGGGCTTTCCTACAAGTCCACCATACATGATAGTACAATCCATTTTCCTGGGAGCATTTCCAACAAATAGGGGATAAGTTTGGGTACATTTTAGCCAATTTTGTTGGAGGAATGTACCATCTATAAAACATTTTGTATACATTTTGTTTATACGATGTGGCCAATGTTATTGTTTCTTTCCCATAGAATTTGCTGTTTGTCCAAATTAATACCATGCCCAGTATCTTTCATCCATGCCAATATCATTTCTTTTACTTTTTCTTCCTCTAATTTACATTCCAATAGCACTCTATAAATTTTCCTTATCAATTTATCATCTGTTCCCAATAATATTTCATCTAATTGCGTTTTTGTCTGCTAATTCCCCGATCTTTCATGTCTTTCCTATAACTCGATTGGACTTGTAGGTAAGCCCACCATTCTAAATCTACTCCTTGTTCTTTCAATTCTCACCTCGGTTTTAATTCTCCTGTCTCGTTTAAGATATCTTCATAAGCAATAATTTTCCTTTGACGAAGCAAATGTGGATACATCAGAGCTTCCAGTGTAAGATAGCAATATTGGTGTTTCTACATATATTTGTTGTCTAGTTTTATGCCATGCCAGTAACAAAGCCTGCCTAATCTTATGTCTTTGAAAGTATCTGTCCATCTATCCTGCCATAAAAAAGCATGCCATCCTGCCTATAGACTGTGGCCTTCTAAAGCTAACGTTCTTCTGTTCTTAAGGTTTATCCAATCCTTTACCCATGTGAGAGCTGCAGCCCTATAATAAATTTCCCAGTCAGGCAAGCCAAATCCACCTCTTTCTTTGGCAACTTGCAGTAGTTTTAATTTAATTCTGTTTTTCCTTTTGCCATATAAATTTCAGTGTTAATTTATCCAAATCATCTAAGAATTTTTTTTCTAGTTTTATAGGGATGTTTTGGAAAAGAAACAATAATTTTGGTAGTATATTCTTTTTTATAACTGCTATTCTGCCCATGAAGGGTAATCTTAATTTACCCCATTTTTCCAAATCTTCTGTTATACGTTTAGTTAGTGGAGTGTAATTGCCATCTTTAATTGTTATGCATCTCGCAGAAATTGTAATCCCCAAATATTTTACTTTGTTATCTGGATGTCCATTATCTTGGTCAGTGCTTCTTTTTGTTAATTTGTCATATTTTTTGTAATTAATTTTTTCCCCTATTAATTTTCAGCCCTGCAACTTCTCCGAATTCCTCTTAATTTTCTATAAGTTTCAGTCCCAAATCTTGTGGATCTTATAAAATAAAGACCAAATCATCTGCGAAGGCTTGTAATTTAAATTCTTTATTAATTTTTAATCCTTTTATTTTTGTTTCATTTCTAATTGTTCTCGTTAATACTTCTGTCAAAATAAACAAAAGTGACGATAATGGACATCCCTGCCTTGTTGCTTTTTGTATTTTAAATTTGTTAGTTGTTTCCCCATTCATTAATACTTTGGCTTCTTGATTATTATATATTGCTGAAATCACATTGAAAAATTTTTGTCCAAAATCCATATATTTCATTTGTTGCAGAATAAAGTTCCATTTTATCTTACCAAATGGTTTTTGAGCGTCTAGAAACAATAATGCCACCTGCTCACCACTATGTTCTTCATAATATTCTAGTATGTCCAAAATTGTCCTTATCTTATTTTTAAGTTGTCTATGTGGAAGAAATCTGTTCTGATCCGTATGAATAAATTCAGTTAAAATTCTTTTAAGTCTGTCAGCTATTATTGTTACCAAATTTTATAGTCCACATTTAGCAGGGATATTGGTCTGTAGTTTCTAATGTTTGTCTGATCATTATTTTCTTTAGAAATAATTGTAATTGTTGCTTCATTCCAGGATTGTGGGACTTTTGCCTCATCTAAGACCGCATTACATATTTTAAGCAATCTATTACTTAATATATCTTGTTGGTTCTTATATAATTCCGCTGGTAGCCCATCTGGCCCTGGCGCCTTGCTATTTTTTTGTTCATTTATCGCCCATATTACTTCTCCTAAACTTATTTCTTCATTTAACATATTTTTATTTTCTTCCGAAACTTTTGGGAATTTTGCTTGCTTGCCCTTCTTTCCTTCCTTCCTTCCTTCCTTCCTTCCTTCCTTCTTTATTATTTGGTCTTATATGCTGCCCTATCTCCCGAAGGACTCAGGGCAGCTCACATAAAAAACACCCAATACAAAAGTTAAAAGAGATTAAAAAATATTAAATCAATTAGGACCAAATAAATATTTAAAACCCCACCAAACATTTAAAACAACCCCCCCCTTAGTCCAGGCCGGCTTGTTCAAATAGCCAAGTCTTTAGGCAGCGAGGAGGTCAGGGGCCAATCATAGCTCCAGGGGAAGCTGGTTCCACAAAGTGGGCGCCTCTACAGAGAAGGCCCTCCCCCTAGGGACCGCCAGCCGACACTGTCTGGCCGATGGTACCCCAAGGAGGCCCTGTCTGTGGGCGCGCACCGGGCAATTGGTGTTCGATGCTGGCAGGAGACGTTCCCGCAAGTACCCTGGCCCTAAGCCATGGATGGCTTTATAGGTAAGCACCAGCACCTTCAATCTCACACGGAGGGCAGCCGGCAACCAATGCAACTCACGCAGGAGGGGTGTAATATGTGAGTATCGGGATACCCCCATCACAACCAGCTGCGCATTCTGCACCAGCTGAAGCCTCTGTGTGGTCCGCAAGGGTAGCCCCATGTAGAGCGCATTGCAGTAGTCGATCCAGGATGTAACGAGCGCATGAGTGACCGTGCGTAGCGCATCTCAGTCCAGGTAGGGGCAACTGGCACCAGGGCACCTGGGCAAATGCCCCCTGGCCACGGCTCCCACCTGCTCCTCCAAACTGAGCCGTGAATCCAGGAGGACACCCAAGTTGCAAGCCCTATCTACAGGGGGCAACACCTCTCCCCCCATAACCAAAGGTGAAACATCCTGGACCACCCAAGATGCCGGTACACATAGCCACTCGGTCTTGGCAGGGTTGAGCTGGAGCCTGTTCCTCCCCATCCAGATCCGCACCGCTTCCAGGCAACGAGACATCACGGAGAGGGCATCACTGAGTTGGTTTGGGGTGAAGATGTAGAGCTGTGTATCATCAGCATACTGATGATACCTCACCCCAAAACCACGGATGATCTCGCCCAGTGGCTTCATATAAATGTTGAACAGGAGGGGAGAGAGAACCAAACCCTGGGGCACCCCTCGAGCAAGGGGCTGCGGAGCCGACCTCTGCCCTCCTGCCAACACCGATTGCAAGTGCCCCGAAAGGTAGGAGAACCATCGAAGAATGGTGTCTCCCACCCCCAACCCCCCGAGGCGCTGCAACAGGATACCATGTTCGATGGTATCGAAAGCCACTGAGAGATCTAATAGGACTAGGACAGAGGAATATCCTCTGTCCCAAGCCCTCCAGAGATCATCCATCAGCACGACCAATGCCGTCTCCGTGCTGTACCTGGGCCTGAAACCCGATTGGTACAGATCTAGGTAATCAGCTTCCTCCAGGAACCTCGGAAGCTGGGATGCCACCACATTCTCAACAACCTTCGCCATAAAGCGAAGGTTGGAGACTGGACGAAAGTTGTTCAAAACAGCTGGGTCCAAAGCAGGCTTCTTGAGGAGGGGCCTCACCACCGCCTCTTTCAAGGCAGCCGGGAAGAACCTCTCACTCAATGAAGCGGTGACAACTGCCTGGAGCCAGCCTCGTGTAACCTCCCAGGCGGCATACACCAGCCAGAAAGGACACGGGTCCAATAAACACGTGGTGGAACTCAGCCTCCGCATGGCCCTGTCCACTTCATCCAGAGTCACAGGGTCAAACTCATCCCAGGTCATAACAACCAGACCCGACGGAACTCCATCAGACTCTAGCCAGTCGGAGTCCAAGCTGGCCTGAATCTGAGTGATCTTGTCCTGCAGGTGATCACTAAATTCCTTGGCACATTCCTGCAAAGGGTTGCCCCGATTCAAGAGGGAGCGGGCAACCCCAAACAGGGCGGCCGGGCGATTCTCTGCTGACGCAATGAGAGCAGCAAAGTAAAAGGACCTCGCTGCTCTCATCGCCACCAGGTAGGTCCTAGTAAAGGACCTCAACTGGGACCAGTCAGATTCGGAACGGCTGGACCTCCAACTGCTCTCTAGGCCCCTCCTCTGTCGCTTCATCTCCTGGAGCTCCACGGAAAACCAAGGAGCTAACTGGGATCTGCGACGGGTCAGCAGCCGCAAAGGGGCAACTCAGTCAAGAGCCGAGGCAGCCTGTTGCCAGGAGGGCTTTTGCCCAGGTTCGCCTGGTTCGTCAGCTCCGCCCTTACCTGAACCGAGATGCCCTTCGGTCACTCATGCGCTCGGCACTTCCAGAATCGACTACTGCAGCTCTCTCTACATGGGGCTACCCTTGCGGATTACTCGGAGGTTGCAGCTGGTGCAGAATCTGACCCGGGCTGTGATGGGGGTATCCCGATACTCCCATGTTACACCCCTCCTGCGCAACTTGCATTGGTTGCCGGTTGCCTTCGGGTTTCCTTCAAGGTGTTAGTAACAACTTATAAAGCCCTAAATGGCTTGGGTCCAGGGTACTTGCGGGAGCGCCTCCTGCCAGCATCACACTCTGATCGCCCGTGCAGCTCCCACAGGAGGGGCCTCCTGGGAATACCGCTGGTTAGGCATTGTCGGCTGGCGGTCCCCAGGGCTAGGGCCTTTTCTGTGGGGCGCCGCCCTATGGAATCAGCTCCCTGCGGATCTTCGTTTGGCCCCTGATCTCCGCTCCTTTTGTCGAGACCTGAAGACTTGGCTGTTTCAGCAGGCTGGCCTGGATTGACCCGGGGGTGGGTTGTTTTAATTGTATTGTTACTATTGTAATTTTAATTGTTTTTAATGCTTTTTAGTAATTTATAGACTTGTATTTGTTTAATATTTTTTTTATTGTAAATGTATTCCTTTTTGTATGTTCGCCGCCCTGAGTCCTTAGTGAGAAGGGCGGCATACAAGTCTAAATAAATAATAATGATAATGATAATGATAATAATAATTCACCAGGGTCTTGGCCGAGTTGTGAGTAAGGGAGGCAGGAAATAACCCAAGCGCCGACTGAAACCCCTCTGGGTCCATCAGGCGCCTGAGATGGAACCACCTGGTTGGTTCCGTGTCCCAGCAGCGTGGAGTGACGTAATGGAAGCCTAGCCGAAGGAGGAAATGATCGGTCCATGACAGGGGTTGTGAAGTTAATAAACCCCCAGATCATTATACCACTGTCCGGAGATAAAAACCAGGTCGAGTGTGTGTCCACCCTCATGGGTCGGACCCTGAACTATTTGGGTCAGGTCTACAGCTGTCATGGAAGCCATGAACTCCCGCTCCAACCCCGACGCCTCACCCAGAGAGGGGAGGTTGAAGTCCCCCAAGACCATAAGCTTAGGGAACTCCACCGCCACCACCGAGAGGACGTCGAGTAGCTCGGGCAGGGCTGTTGTCATGCAGCTGGGAGAAAGGTACGCGAACAGGCTCAACTGACCCCCAGGGCCCAGCCTCAGGAGAAGAGACTCACACCCGCCTATCTGCGGAACAGTGACCACCCTCGGACAAAAGGATTCCCTAACAACCACCGCCACTCCCCTGCCCCTACCCTGAGCTCGAGGTTGGTGTAGCACCCAGAAACCTGGGGGGCATAAATCACACAGAGGGACCCCTCCCTCTGGTCCCAACCAGGTCTCCGAGATGCAAGCCAGGTCCGCAGCCGCCTCCTCAATCAATTCCTTGAGGGGGGCTTTATTCACCATAGACCTGGCGTTGACATAAACCATCCCGAGCCCAGGAACCTGACCTCCCGTACCCCCGGGGGTGCGGGCAGAAGCCAGAGGGTCGGAGCGCGCCACCGCTCGTAAATAGCGAGGGCCTCCTACCGCTCGGCCCTCTGTTTGATAGTCCTTGCCATACCCAATTGCTGTGGAGATCTTAAAACCAGCTCTCTCGCCTGAAGCCCCAAGCCCCCCACCCCGCCTCCACCCGCCTCCCGCAGCCCCACCAGGCCTGGACAACAATCGAGAGTGCGCTGGGAGAACCCCCCCCACATTCCCACCCAGATTCACTCTCTCCAACCCTCCCTGTAAAAGTTTGATTAAAAATTTGTGTAACCCACCCCTTATCCCCTTAAAACCCTGTTTTGCAGCATGCCACCTCTCGGGATTCCAAAATCCGTCATCAAGGTAAGCTTTTGACAGGCTGTCGGGCCACTTGCGGGATAGGGGGGCCCTCCCAAGGGCCCGCAATTCCGATATTGAATAAGAGAGTGAGACCATTCTGTTAAAAAACCCACAGAGAGAAATGGGGACGAAAACGCCTGATGATAAAAGTAACACCCCTGAACAGGTGTAACTCTCAATAAATGAGAGTACACCGACCACCCACGATAGCTCTCTCACTGCTGTCGTGAGGGGAGGCAGAATAGAAACAGCCTCTCCACCATCCTCCCACCACGGTGGGAATCCCCCTAAGGCCAGGATCAGGTAGGATAGGCAATCCACGCTGCCCTCTCACAGCAGCAGGGTAAAAGCCAACCCCCATCACCCTCTCACCACAGTGAGGGACCCACCTAGATCCCTGTACAGGGAGATGGAAGGGAGAGAATAGTCCAGTTGTTAAGTTCTCCAGGCAATTAAAAAACAATAAAGTCAGCAGAAGTCTAAAGCCGTAAAGGTCAGTAAATCTCAGGACAGAGTCATATATAGTTCCAGACCAGTGTGGTCTCTTAGGTTCCAGAACATAAATCTACAAATAGTACACATGGGCAGGAGACACAATACAACCATAGCTCTCACCTGGCGGGGCCTCCCTGGTCACGCCCATCAAAGTGCAAACACAATGCACTCGATAGGCTAACCGACGGGCTCTCCGCCAGGGCAGTCGTTGGATCTTCCTCTTCCTAATATGCACCCCCACCCCCTCCATGGCGCTCACAACTATCGGTCCACCTTTATTTCTTTTGGGAGGAGTTCTTTCTGCAAATTCTTCTCCAATTCTCCTTCTAATGACTACAGGCTCTAACATCTGTAGTTATGAAAATCTTTGAAAGCCTTGTGCTGTCCCACCTGAAAACCATCACGGATCCGCTGTTAGATCCCATGAAGTTTGCATACCGAGCAAATAGACTGACAGATGATGATGTTAATACGGCTCTGCATTACATCCTACAACACCTTGAATCAATCTCCAAATACCTACGCAAAGGTCCTCTTTGTGGACTTCAGTTCAGCATTCAATACCATCATTCCAGACATACTTCTAACTAAATTAAACCAACTAGCAGTACCTGAACACACTTGTAAGTGGATCATAAGCTTCCTAACAGACAGGAAGCAGCAGGTGAAGCTAGGCAGAATCACATCTGGTACCTGTACAATTAGCACAAGGCCCCCCAAAGGCTGTGTGCTTTCTCCACTTCTATTCTCCCTGTATACCAATGACTGCATCTCAAATGATCCATCTGTTAAAATACTGAAGTTTGCAGATGACACAACAGTGATTGGTCTCATTCGAGACAACGATGAATCTGCATACAGACAGGAGGTTGTACAACTTGCCTGGTGTAACCGGAACAATCTGGAACTGAACACACTCAAAACCGTAGAAATGGTGGTAGACTTTAGAAGAAACCCTCCCATACTACCACCTCTTACAATACTAGACAACACAGTATCAACAGTAGAGACCTTCAAATTTCTAGGTTCTACTATATCACGTGACCTAAAATGGACACCTAACATCAAAACGTCATCAAAAATGCACAACGAAGAATGTTCTTTCTGCGCCAACTCAGAATGCTCATCTGAACCTCTGTAACTGTCTGGTTTGGTTCTGCAATCCAACAGGACAGACACAGACTTCAGAGGATAATTAGGACTGCAGAAAAAAACAATTACTACTAACCTGCCTTCAATCAAGGACCTGTATACTGCACGAGCCAAAAGGACAGCTGTGAAAATATTTATAGACCCCTCACATCCCGGACATAAACTGTTTCAACTCCTTCCCTCAAAATGACGCTATAGAGCACTGCACACCAGAACAACTAGACACAAGAACAGTTTTTTCCCGAAAGCCATCTGTCGGGCTTCAATGATGCCGCCAACACCGTCTGATGGAATGAAGCCCAACACATTACCCTGGTTGGGGGCGAGGTTCCTGACGATCCCGGGTCCTGACGCTCCATGCGCAACACCCCTCCCCGTGCCGGCGCGACCAACTGGGAGGCGTTTCAACCGATCTTGTCAGCTGGCTGGCGGGGTGTGTTTCCCTGGGTATGATGCTCCCAGTGCATCACCAAACAGACTTGCCAGCTGTTTGGCGGTGTGTGCTTCCCCAGGCACAACGCCTCTCCCTCTTTCTGGTGTGACCAGCCAGGAGGCGTTTCGGGCTGGTGTCTCAACATACACATAGTGGCTTTTGGGTTTTGCTGAACTGGGACTGGCGGCACATACTATGGGGTGGGATGATGACAAGGGAGGTGTTGGTGCACATGGAGAGGGCTAATAATATTGCGGGGTGGGGGCGCGCAGGGTTGCTAGGAGCGTATGTTAGGTGTTTACTGGGGCGGATGTTAGGTAATTAGTGGAAAAAAATTATAAAAAGCGCTGAGAGGCAGACATTCTCAGTGCTGGCTTTGCTTGGAATTGCCGTTTGTTGCTGTTGTTGGAGGAAACAGATCATAATAAACACGTCTTGCCACAACAGACCTGTCAGTAAAGTGGTTTATTTATAAAATTCCATCGTACTCCAACAGAAGCTGACAGAAAGCCAGCATTCACCAGCATCTTATCCCCTTGTGAGGCTGTTACTTGAGGCATTATGGCAGAAGGTAAAGACCCAGAATGGTTGGAGACAGAGGGGTCTGAGGAGGCTGAAGAGAGTGATGGGAAGAAACATGAACATGAGGATATGGGGGAAAAGAGGGATTCTATACCTGTGGCAGCACAGCAGCCAGCAGTGAGACCAAAAACAACCAGAGAAGTGCGACTGAGTGATCGGAGTTACGTTCCTAAAGGGGATAAGCCTCAACATATGGAAGGAACATTAGACTGGAAAGTCAAACGGTGGCCTGGAAAAGAAGACAGCCAATGGGTGGTGCCACGAAGTGATACAATGGAACTTTTATGTCATCAGTTTGGGAAGATGACATTGAAAGGGCCGATGGATAGTGGCTCTTCAAGTCGTAAACAAGGATTGGTTTCTGACAGTGGTTCTTTAAACACATCTAGCCCAATGGGTTTTCGAGAATCTGACGTAGGGAGAGGATTGGAACGGTCGGATTTGCATTCTAGGGACTTGGAAGAGAGAAGTGTAGGGGCTGAGAGTTATTCCATGAGATCTAGTACAATGGAAAGGCGAGATATCTAATATGGGCCTCGTTGGGAGGGGCAAACACAAGCAAGGTGGGGACTACCTCCTCTGGCAGCTACTTTCGATGGTTCTGCCCATAAAGTAGCTATGTTTCTGGGTCAAATCCTGAACCATTTCGAATTATATGGCCAATGTCTAATTATATGGTCTATGATTATTGCTGTTACTGGAGTGTTGGTGGGGGAAGCCTACGAATGGGCAGCTGATTTATTTTGCACTAGAGCAGAACAGTTGTGGGATATAGGACAATTTTTAGCTGCCTTAAGGACTAAATTTGAGGATACCACTGCAGACAAACGAGCAGATTTGTTGGCTATGAAGCAAAAAGGAAGAATGGCCAGGGAATATGTAAATGAATTCCAATGGGTGGTCAGTAAACTTCCTTTATTACCAGAAAGCCTGGTGATACATCTTTTCAAAGAGGGTCTGGACCCTAAATTACATCAAGCTTGCCTTTATAGGGGTTCGCATGTTCATCTGATTGGTATCGAGTATCCATAGAATTAGATGATGGACTTCGGCGTTTGAAACCAAAACTCGAAGGTGCTATCCAAGCGCGCAAGACTATGGATCCGGTTATTAAACCCCAGCCCAGAGGGGTCTTAATGCCAAGTGGTAGGGGCATACTGAAATGTTTCTGGTGTGATAGACTGGGACACAGAGCTGTGGCATGTCCATACCACCTTTGACACTGGAAAGAACACCTCACATGGGTCCTGAGAGTAGCCGAACCAGATCAGGCAGAAGTTAGTGGCGTGGACAAGAAAAAGTGAGGTGTGTAAAAGGCAAAACACCAGATAACCACATCAAAGAAGGTAGTTCCAGTATGCCAACTACGGTTTTGGTTGACAGTGAATTCAAAGGTGAGACGCCTGATGATCCAATGATGAGTAAACCCATCCATCCTTTTATTCTGCCCATTTCATTATGGAACAAATGGACTGAACAAGGAATCAAGGTGGGGGCACTAATTGATTCTGGGTGCACAAGGTGTTTGATAACTAAAGCGGTGGTGGAGAAATTAGATTTGAAAGTCATCAAACTGGGGGTTCCCATTAAATTTGAATAGGTGGATGGGTCTATATTAGGTGGGGTTCCAGCAACCCACAGAACTGAATATGTTAAAATGGTAATGGGTGAGCACTGGGAGTGGATTTCTTTTGTGGTGGTTCCTCATATGAGTGAAGCAGTAATTCTGGCTTGATACATGAGAGCCGACTATAACATGGGAAGGAGGGTATTGTAAGCTAAAACTGGTACTTGGTCCTCATCCACCAAGTCATAGTGAAGTACAGCAAACATCTCAACATGCATTGAAAGAGGAATCACAACCAGTACGACCCTATCCACTTGAATATGAGGATTTGGCTGATGTATTTAAGGAAAAGAAAACTGATTGTTTACCACCGCATCGCACTACGAATTGTGCCATAGAACTGATTCCAGGAGCACCTTTACCTAAGCCACGAATGTACTCTATGACCCACAAAGAATTAGAAATGAGGAAATATATTGAAAAAAAATTAAAGAGGGGTTTTATTGCCCCAAGTAGGTCCCATATGGCAGCACCTGTGTTATTCCGTGAAAAAAAAGATGATAGTTTACATCTCTGTGTGAACTATTGAGGGTTGAATGCCATTTGTCAGGAACCGTTATACCCATTACCTCTAATGAAAGGCTTGCTTACTACATTAGCACAAGACCGCATATTTACAAAACTCGATCTAAGAGAAGCATATTATAGAGTACGAATTCGAGAATGAGACAAATGGAAGATGACGTTTAATTGTCCACTTGGTAGTTATTATTATAACATGATGCCATTCAGGTTGCAAGGAGCTCCAGCTGTATAAATGCAGCTGATAAATGAAGTGTTATATGAACATTTGTATAGAAGTGTTTTGGTTTATTTAGACCATAATTTGATTTATTGTAAGTCTGAACAAGAACACATTCAATTGGTAAGGCAAGTGCTCGAAAAACTATTAAACGCTCAACTTTATGTGAAACTCTCGAAATGTGAGTTTCATACTCAACAATTGAATTATCTGGGTTATTGTATTTCTGAATGAGGTATTGAGATGGACCCCAAGAAAGTAGAAACTGTATTAAAGTGGCAAGCCCCTGCCACCAGGAAACAGTTGCAGAGTTTCTTGCGGTTTGCAAATTTTTATCGACAGTTCATCCCCCATTTTGCAAATATTGCCTTACCTTTAACAGATTTATTAAAGACCAGATCTGTTGGAATTAAATATCCAAAATCGGGTGCTAAGTTACCATGGACAGATATATGTCAAAAGGCGTTTAACAACTTAAAGGATTTGTTTGCGAGAGAACCCGTGTTGAAACATCCAGACATAAAATTACCATTTGTTTTCCAAGCAGATGCCAGCGACATAGCAGTGGGAGCTGTATTACTGCAAAAGAATGCAGAAGATGTTTTACAACCGTGTGCATACACTTCTCGGAAATTCAGTTCAGCTGAACGTAATTGGGCGATTTGGGAGAAGGAGGCTTTTGCAGTTCGTTGGTCATTATTGACCTGGAGACATTTATTGCAGGGCAGTCCAAAACCGTTTGAGGTACGGACAAACCATAAAAATTTGAAAGCATTCCAGAATCCACATCGCTTGTCACCAAAACAAGTTCGCTGGGCATTGTTTTTCAGCAGGATTCAGTTCACATTGAAATATGTTCCATCAAGAAGAAATTTTATGGCGGACGCTTTATCCCGACTTCCTCAATATCATAGCCAACGTGGCCCTTCTGGTTTGGGACTCTTCGGAGACAGACCGAAATCCGTGACTATGCGTGGTTTTGATCTGTGCTCACTGCCGGAGCGCCCCGAGCCATCTGGCTTTGGGGCTAAGCCACCTCATAGAGGTGATGAAGAGGGGGAGAGACTACTAGCAGGGTCGAGGAGAGCCGCATCTCTCCTCCCCAGCTGGCTTTAACTCCCTTTCCCGAAGGTGGCTGCAGCGGTGGTCAGAAATGGCCACCTCAAAGAAGAACCCGACCGGACAAGATCGTGCAGGAGGAAGTTGGAAAGAGAAAGTTTGACTGACCGGGCTGAACAGAGAAAACACCCATTTAAGGTACCTGGAATTTGAGCAACAAAGAATAATACTATCCCTAAAAAAGATTTTTTTAAAGCAGCAAAAGGAAAGTGAAAGGAAAAAGAATTGTTTTTCTTCCTCTTTAAAATTGACAGCTCTAACAGACCTTAAACATTAAGAAGAGATTGGAATAAGAATCGATATTAATCCTCTTTGACATCAATAGGCTATTCTTAGCTGAAAATCAGATGCCTGATGGACCCTAAGAGGTTCCAGGCAGAGCTGGGGTTTCTGTCCGCCTCCCTTATCCACATCTCGGCCGAGGTGCTGGCGGCCACCTGGCAACAGGCTGCCACTGAGGCCCTCAACCGAGTTGTCCCCTTGCGTCCCCTCACTCGATGCAGATCCCGGGTGGCTCCTTGGTTTACAGAAGAGCTCCGGGAGATGAAGAGGTGTAGGAGGGGTTTATAGAGCAGATGGAGATCAACCCGTTCCGAATCAAGACCAAACCCAGTTAAGAGCCTACATTAGGGAAACTTCCGGTGACGCCTCGGTGTGGCGAGGTAGGGAGAAATACTTCTCCTTCTCCCACCTCGGGTTTTCCACTCTAGAACAGCGTTAGGTGGCAGGGTGAGTCTAAATCAACACCCTTGTGAGGGAAAACTTGGAGCTGGTTTGGGAAGTGCGATCCCAAACAGCCAAGAAGAGTTCCCAAGTTCAGAGTGGAAGAAGCCAGGCTGTCAGAGCCTGCTCAAGACGCGGCCATTAGCGGGAAGCTGAAAGTGAGAGTTGCTGATCGGAAAAGAAAGTAAGAAGCTTGGTGAGAAGTTAGAAAGACTGGAAAAGACTCTGTGGGGGATTGTTTAAAGGATTGGGCTTAAAGCGAAGAAAGCGGCACAATCTTAGTGACTATCCCACAAAAAAAAAAAAAAAAAGCAGAAGACAGTCTCACTCAGAGATCAAGAAAGTTAAATAAGAAAGTGAAAGTCCTGCGAAAAGACTGAGAATACCCGGCGAAAGAGATCTCATCCAACTGGAGAAAGTGAGGCTGAGGTTGGAAGAGATTGGAAAACGAAGTGGGTGGCAGCTGAGAGAGCTACTGGACAGCGGGAGCGATAGAGTCCCAGCAGAGGCAGCCACTGTGACAGAAGATTTAACGGAAAGAAATCAGACCAGAAGGGAACGCGGCTGGGAAAGGAAGGAGAAGGGAAAAGTGAGCTCTGTGAATCTGAAAACTGTTAAAGACGCTGTGGTGTGACAGGGCATAAAGAAAAGAGACGAAGCAAACTTTCACTTACTTTAGAAAGTGAGCAACACTGCGAGTATCTAGCAAAACCGCAGAAAAGGGAAAGTTACAAAACTAATTCAAATCAATTAACATTTGGAAACTTTGTTGCTTAAACTTTGCTGCTTAAAGAGAAAGGAAAACAGAACGCTTTTCGAGGCAAGGACTGCGGTTTAAATCAATCGGAAGGAAGATTAAGGGAAGTTCACCATTGTGACAGTGCATTTTTGTTCTCTGGCGCCATTGACATTTGGACAATTGGATAACCCGAAAGTGAAGAATAGCAACCCAAAGACCGAAGGAGTTCACTACACGTGATACCACATTGTGTTTAATTTTGTACTTCTTTTCATATATTTTAAACGACTTATATTACTTTTAATATTATACTTATATACAGATATAGTTAGACTTAGAGTATAATCTGGGAAAAGCTTATAGGGTA
>SOZL01000024.1:918609-968772 GCA_009733165.1 Naja naja | reverse complement strand
TGGAACCAACTACCTCTGAAGTCCGTTTGGCTCCTGATCTCCGCTCTTTCTGCATGATTTGAAAAAAGCTGGCTGTTTGAACAGGCCAGGCTGGACTGACTTCCTGGGGGGGGCATTTTAATTAGTTTAAATTAATTTCTAGTTATTGGGCTTGTTTAAGTTTAATTCTTTTTTAAATATTTGTTGTATTTTAGTTGTGAGCAGCGTCCTTCGAGAGAGGACACTCTAAAGTCAATTATATATAAATAAATAAAATAAAGTGCCAAAGTGATAAAGATTTCTGAATAATCAAAAAGCCTTATAAGAAAAAGCAGAGGAGGAAGGAAACAAAAGAGGGTGGAATCTGGAAAAATGGAGGATACCAACTGGAGCTAAAAAGTATTGAGAGTGAATTTTAACAAGACTTGAGAAGGATACATCCTAGCTGCAATCCTGTTACAAGATAACGAAACCCCTCGAAAGAGAAAGTGAGAAAAGAAGCAAGAAACAACTATATTGTATGATTCCTGGAATTCTGACAGTGGATCCTAGTGAAATGGACTAAAATTAATTGGGAGTTGTTTAAAAACCAAAAAAACTTTTCAAAATGCCATCACTCCTGGAAGAACTAAAAACGATACTTAAAGAATAGAAAGAAGAAGCACAAATTAAAGGAGACACTTTTTGCCTCGCATTCCAATTTATTGAAATGGAGATTTTGAAATATCAAAGAAAACAAGAGACACTTGCTAAACAAGAAGGGCGGGACGAAGAAACCATCTTTAATGAGCAAGCAGTTTTAAGTGTGGTAAAAAGGAAGAAGGGGGGAAAGGGAAAGGGAGTTAAAAAGTTAAGATCTGAAGCAATAACCAAAAAAAAGTGCAATTTGAAAAGTAATTATAATGTCAAAGAAACAGAAGGGGGGATCTCAAAAGGGAGATTTGGACAGAAAAGGGAACAAAGGGGAGGGGGGATGGAAAAAAAAGAAGCTATGAAGGACTGGAGCAAGATAGAAACAGGAAAAGCACATAAAGATTAAAGGGATAAATTTATTTGAGAGACACAGAGATAATGGTTAGAAGTTTAATTTAAAAAGAGAATTCTGCAAGGGTACATGAGATAATATTGCTATATTATTAGAAAATGTGTTAGATGATGGAAGTGATATGTAATGGAATATTCTTTTTTAGTAATTAAATGATGTAAAGAAGATAAGAAAATAAGGTTTTTAATGATTTAAAAATTCAAAAATTTAAAAGAAACATGAAAGGCTTTAATGCTGTTTTTTAAATATAGTAATAAGTTAATATGAAATACAGATGATTAAAATGAATGATAATTGATGTTATTTGCTAATAAGAGGGATATTAATATCAAAGGTGGAGCTGAATTTGAAATAGAAATATGTAGTTTATATATATGTATATCTTCTTTTTTTGTTTCTCGTTTAAAGAATTTAATGTGTATTTGTAAGGGAATGTACCAAGCAGAATTCGGTTGATAGCTATGTTAGAAAATGAATGTCATATTTGTGAAGGTGTACTTTTAGTGTTGAGTAATAATTGAATAGATAATAGTTAAAATAACATTCAAAGTCCAGGATGGCATGGGTCCAGGTTATTTACGAGAACGGCTCCTCCCAACATCAAATACTAACCGCCCTGTACGGGCTGCAGGCGGGGTCTCCTCGGGTGCTGTCTGCGACTCAATGTCGCTTGCGGCGACCAGAGCCCTACTCTGTGGCGGCTCCCACTGTGTGGAATCTTCTTCCGCTGGAGCTCCGCCTGCCCCGATCTTCGCACCTTCACGATTTGAAGACTTGGCTCTTTTTACAACCTGGGCCGTGCTGTTTCTCTGGGGTTGGTCCTATTTTAACTATGGGTTTTAATTTTCAATTCGGCTTAACTTGTTTAATATACTTTTAATTAATTTATTTATCGTTGTATTTTTAGCTGTGAGCCACCCCGAGTCCTTTTTGGAGAGGGGGCGGCATATAAGTCGAATAAATAAATAAATAAATAAAAGATATAAAGGTGTTATAACTCCAGCCTTAGCAACTACAGGCCAAAATATGTACAAGGAAAAAAAAGAGTATGAAATTGTAAACAGGACAGATGAAAGTGTTACAATGTTAAATGGGAAGATATGGAAAATTAGAAAAAGAAATGTAATTGAAATTAGAAAAGAATGGAATAATTAAAAATAAGTTTATAGAAAGCAGAGAAAGGGAAAAGCTATGGAAAAAAATTGTGAAAATGGATATAAGATATGGATTAGAATACATAAGGTGAGTATGTAATTGAATTTATGTCTCTATGAAGAAGTGACAACCCGGGAGCACACTGTTCTCAAAAAAAGATGTTTTATGTTCTTTATGTATTTGTCTATGTTTCTCTTTAAAAAATAAAATTAAAATTAAAAAAAATCATAGCCAACGTGAGAACACAATTCAACTGCTTATACCAATAATCAATCGAGCCGAGTCATTAAAAACCACTATACTAGCACCAGATCTGCCTGTGTTGCTAACAGAAGATGAATGGTTCACACACAACGTAAACCAAGTAGAAATGAAACATGGTATTTTGCCTGGTGTGGAAACAAAATTTATGTACCAAACGTGTTAAGATCAGTGGTGCTAAAACGATGTCATGATGTGAAACAAGCAGGACATTATGGTTTTTTTGAAAACATTACATTTGGCAAAACAATTTTGGTGGCCAGGCATGCAATCGAATATCCGAACTTATGTGAAATCATGTCCAGTGTGTATGGTAAATAAAACCAAAATAGGAAAGCCAACAGGGTTATTGCAATCTGTCTCTGAATCAACAAAACCCTGGCAAGACATTGGGATGGATTTCATAGTTGACCTACCCGATAATAACGGGTAGTTATATGGACTATTATTGATTTGTTCTCGAAACAGGCACCTTTTGTACCTTGCAGAGGAATACCATCAGCTAGAAAGTTACCACAGTTGTTTATGCAACATATATATCGGTTACATGGAGTGCCCAAAAACATTATATCCGATAGAGTGCAATTCACATCAAAATTTTGGCGTGACTTCATATATGCAATTGGCTCAACACAAGGCTTAAGTACAGCGTATCATCCAGCAAGTAATGGAGCAGCCGAAAGAGCCAATGCTGCCATTGAGCAATATCTCCGGTGTTATGTTAACTATCCACAAAGCAATTGGATGAATTTACTACCATATGCTGACGTCGCATATAATAATGCGATGCATAGTAGCACCGGTTACTCTCCCTTTCAAATAGTCCATGGTATGGAATTTGTACCTATCCCGGAATGGCCCCATGCCGAACAAACCCAGGAGACACCTAATACGACTACGTGGACAGCCAATATAAAGAAACAATGGGACTCAGTTTGAATTGCATTACGAAAGGCACAGGAAGCACATAAAACTCAAGACAACAAAAAACGGTCTGACCAGAAACCATATAATGTGGGAGATTGGGTTTATTTGTCAACAAAATACATACGCCTGGGTCTGAATAAGAAAAAATTAGGACCGAAATATATTGGACCATTCCGGATATTACGAATTATCAATCCGGTCACGGTGGGTCTTCAACTGCCGTCTCGCTTTAAACGAATTCATCCCGTATTCCACATCAATCTACCAAAACCAGCTGATATGGTCAGACAAGAACCTAGAGTGACTGCACCAGGACCAATTAGCAACGATCATTATGAGATCGACAAAATACACAACTCACGTCGACGACGGGGCATATTACAATATCTAGTTAGCTGGAAGGGGTACCCACTATCAGATGCAGCATGGATACCATGCACCGATGTTTCCGCTCCCCGATTGTGGCGGCGGTTCCATAAAAAGTACCCCACAAAAGCGGACGGGGAAGGGGAGAGTGTACATACCAGATAATGATTATATATCTTTTGTTTCAGAGAGACACATGGTAGAGAGGGCCGCATGTCGGGCTTCAACGACAGCGCCAACACCATCTGATGGAATGAAGCCCGACACATTACCCTGGTTAGGGGTGAGGTTCCTGACGATCCTGGGTCCTGACGCTTCACACTCAATGCCTCTCCCCGTGCCGGCGCGACCAACTGGGAGACGTTTCGAACGATCTTGTCAGTTGGCTGGTGCAGTACGTTTCCCTGGGTACGATGCTCCCAGCGCAAAGCCGAACGAACTTGCCAGCTGTTTGGCGGTGTGTGCTTCCCCAGGCACGCTTCCCTTTGTTTCTGGTGCGCCCAGCCGGGAGGTGTTTCGGGCTGGCGTCTCAACATACACATAGTGGCTTTTGGGTTTTGCTGAACTGGGACTGGCGGCACGTACTATGGGGTGGGATGATGACAAGGGAGGTGTTGGTGCACATGGAGAGGGTTAATAATATTGCGGTGTGGGGGCGCGCAGGGTTGCTGGGAATGTTAGGTGTTTACTAGGGGCAGATGTTAGGCAATTAGTGGAAAAGGATTATAAAAAGCGCTGAGGCAGATGCTCTCAGCGCTGGCTTTGCTCGGAATTGCCGTTCGTTGCTGTTGTTGGAGGAAACAGATCATAATTAACACGTCTTGCCACAACAGACCTGTGAGTAAAGTGGTTTATTGATAAAGTTTCATTGTACTCCAACGGAAGCTGACACCACCACTCTGCTAAACAAATTCCCTCAACAATGTTTAACTATTTACGAAGTCTGCATTACTATTACTATTCATCTTCTCATCACTCATCACCCATCCCCTCCCACTTGTGACTGTATGACTGTAACTTTGTTGCTTGTATCCTTACAATTTATACTGTTTCCTAGTATGATTTGATTGCTTATTGTACCCTATGACTATCATTAAGTGTTGTACCTTATGGTTCTTGACTCTTGACGAATGTATCTTTTATGTATACTAAGAGCATTTGCACCAAGACAAATTCCTTGTGTGACCAATCACACTTGGCCAATAAAGAATTCTATAATGTTCGTCATTGCATTTTTCTCTTTGTTCTTTTTCGCCATATACGTTATTGCCTCCCCTCTCATAAATGCTTTTGCTGTGTCCTAAGTATTTTGTGGAGATGTATCCTCTTCCTCATTTTCTTTAAAAAAGAACCTCAATTCCTTCTCCAGTTTGGACCTGAAGTCCTCTTCTTTTAAAATTGACCTTTGCAATGTCCATCTTGGGGTTTTTCTTTGGCCCTTCCAACTAAATCTAATATAACTGTAATCCGCCCATAAATTAGTCTCTATTTCAATTTGTATTATTTCTGAGATGAGTTTTTTGGACATCCATACCATGTCTAACCTCAACCAAGTCCAATGTCTATTAGAATAAGAAAGTAAATTGCTTTTTCCCTGGATGTCTTTCTCTCCAGGAATCTTGAATCTTAACTTCCTTAACTAAATCCTGGAAAATTTTGGGTAGTGTTCTTTTTTTTCTTATATTATCACTTTTATAATCAAATGTTTTGTCAATAATTGCATTAAAATCACCTAAAAGACAAATTTCCTCGTATTGCATATCTTCAATTTTATTATGTAATTTTGGGGGGAAAAATTTCCTGTGGTCCATTTGGTGCATAAATTTCAAACAATATCTTTCTATTTTCTAATTCAATCTCCACCATCAATATCCTACCTTATTTCTAAAAATTTCTTTAGCTGAGATCCAATCTTTTATAATACCACACCCGTTTTCTTTTCCTCATCTAACGACGAAAAGATTTTCCCTTTTTATTATCTAACAGGTATTTTTTTCTTTTATGTGTACTTCTTGTAGAGCTATTATATCTGCATTTAAATGTTATAAATTATTAAAGATTTTTTTTCTTTTCACCAGAGTTTATACCATTAATGTTCATCGATACCATCTCACACCTTTCTCTTCTCTTATCTAGTTCTTTGTCTGGTACTTCTTGTCGTTCTAATTTCTTTAGGCTCTTTATCCTTTCTTCCACTTTTCTTCGTCTTCCATATTATCTATCTTTAATATTTAGTAAACTTCCTTCTATGTCCGTTTCTATTTTTCTTTCTTCCGTTGCCTCTTTTTCTTCAACTGCTTCTTCCGACTGTTCTTCGTAGGTGAATTGTTGGTCAAAAAATTCTTCTGCTTTATCAACTGTGTTTAATCAGTATCTTTTCTCCTGCCAGGTGACCATAATTCCCTCCAGTGTCAACCATCGAAAGTTCACGTTATATTTTATCAATTTTGTCATTAAAAAGGGATAGGGTTGTCAAGCCCGAAATTGACTTATGTGTAGACATTTTAGTTAGGCTTAGTATATATTTTTCTTACTTTCTCTGTGGCAGACATGGGGGGAAGGTTTCCGGCTTGCCACATTCCTAAATGGGGAGGAGTGGAGATAGAGAGAGTTGTTTTGGCTAGGTGATTCTTCTTCCTGTGGGAAAACGAGCTGTCCATGCTTAAGCCCCTTGAAGTGGAGATTTATGACATCAAGCAATGTTGAATTACTTCTATTGGAGAATATAACTTTTGGGGGTTGTTTCTAACTTTTAATATTGTGGGGTAATTCTGGGTTCTGTCAGATCCAGAATTACCATGGACTTTGCCAATTTGATGCTTTCCTAAATAAAAGAAATTGTCTTGGAAGATGCACTTTGTTCTTTTCTTTTTAAATGGATTTCATCACTTGGAAACCTGACAAGAGTCTTCTTAGATCTCTTATCCTCCTCGGTACTTGTTTCAAGACAACAATCTGTTTTCCACCATACTCTATTGGGTCATCTCTTGTTCTGTGCAGTATTTCATCGTGTATCAACTTTTTGACCAGTCGGACATGCACTTCTCTTGGGATTGAGATTGTTCCTTCTTGCATAGTTCGTCTGCACCCTCTACAGTTCATCCATCTCTGTCAGCATTTCTTTTTCCATCCCCAATGCTTTCGCAATCATATCCGCTATCACGTCCAGTAGGTCTTCCCCTTTTTCTTCCTTCATGTTTTGAAACCTCAAGTAGTGAGCTGCTTTTTCTGCCTCTAAAAAGATTACTGTTGTTTCTAGCTCTTTGTGTGCTTGTGCCAATTTTCCGGTTAGGTCGTCAACCCTTTTTTCCTCCTTCTCCATCCTTGTCTCTATTTCTACTAGTTTCTGTTGACTTTTTTTGCACCTCTTGTTGAAAACATTCTAATTTTTCATCCATTATTTGTATTTTTTCTTTTAATTCAGTATTCACGACCCCTATCTTTTTTTTTTCATATCTTCATGATTTTTCAACATCATTTCTTGCATACTTACCATTAGGCCTTGTAGGTCTTTTATGGAATTTGATCTTTCTCTTGGCAGCATTTCATCAATGGATCTCTGCGTGGAGGAACTTGCCGATATCACCATTGTCACCGTTCGTGTGGGTATTGTTTTCCCCATTCCTATCTTAGTCAGATTAGTGGTGCTAGTCGTTTTTAACAGCCTTGTCACAATATTACTTTTAATCCACCACTCCCAATTCTTTTCTTCCCTTCTTAAACCCTCCACTTCTATAAACCTTCACTTTCCCTTTGTTTTATAACACAATATAACACAATATAAATCTTCCATTTTAAATCAGTAATAAAGAGGATAAAGATAACCTCAGCTGTCACTTGTATCAATTTTCTAGTGATAGTAATAGGTTTCTACTACTACTCCCCAATATTCAATAATCTATAATTCAGTAATCTATAATCAATAATTACTTAGTTACTTAAACACTTATTAGTTACTCAATAATCTCAGTTTATCAGTTGTTAAAGTCAATACTATCTATGAAATTGTATATTAATATACTAATAAATTTATATTATTAGTTACTATATAGCTTTTCCAAAAATTAATTCTTAATCAAACTAAAATAACAGTATCAATAAAATAAAATAACAGTATCAACAATATATTAATATAAATATCAGTATAAATATTGTATATTAACAAAGTTAATATATTAGCTAAGTTGAGTAATGATATACAATATATAGTAATGTGATATAGAATACTTTATTGGCCAGGTGTGATTGGACACACAAGGAATTTGTCTTGGTGTAAATACTCTCAGTATACATAAAAGATACATTCGTTAAGAATCAAGAATCATAACGTACAACACTTAATGATAGTCATAGGGTACAATCAGCAATCAAATCATACTAGGAAACAGTCAATATAATCGTAAGGATACAAGCGACAAAGTTACAGTCCTACAATCACAAGTGGAAGGGGATGGGTGATAAGGAGTGATGAGAAGACTAACAGTAATAGTGCAGACTTTGTAATAGTTGAACAGTGTTGAGGGAATTATTTGTTTAGCAGAGTGATGGCTTTCGGGAAAAAACTGTTCTTGTGTCTAGTTGTTCTGGTGTGTTGTAGTTGTTCTATAGCATCGTTTTGAGGGAAGGAGTTGAAACAGTTTATGTCCAGGATGTGAGAGGTCTGTAAATATTTTCACAGCCCTCCTTTTGACTCATGCAGTATACAGGTCCTCGATTGAAGGCAGGTGGGTAGTAATTGTTTTTTCTACAGTCCTAATTATCCTCTGAAGTCTGTGTCTGTCCTGTTGGGTTGCAGAACCAAACCAGACAGTTATAGAGGTGCAGATGATAGACTCAATAATTCCTCTGCAGAACTGTATCAGCAGCTCCTTGGGCAGTTTGAGCTTTCTGAGTTGGCGCAGAAAGAACATTCTTTGTTGTGCTTTTTTGATGATGTTTGGTGTCCATTTTAGGTCATCTGATATAGAAGAACCTAGAAATTTGAAGGTCTGGTTTTTTTTATTACAAACTTTATTTACATACATCAAGAAAAAACACACAAACTTTTAAAAACCATTAAAATACAAACATCAATAATTGCATTTTGTGTCAAAGTTGAATAGTCCTGGTGCGCATTTAAATCAAAATCTGGCACGTCTTCCTTGACATTCGAATATTTGTCTACCAAAAAACACAATGTAACACAATAGTATTATATTTTTGTTATAAACTATTTAAATACTTGCAAGATTCTGCGTATTATCTAAACACATCGTCATACTAAACAACTAGGAAATTTCTAGTTATTTTAAATATATGAGTAATTGAATAAATATTACCTTCATAAAATATATCAAATATGATATAGAACTAAAATTAGTACAAACTAGAGGTTATATTGAAAAAAGTATAAGAAAACTTCATATCTTTAAATAACAAGATACCTTTAACTATTTCTTATAAACTCTACCTTTCATAGCTCATTACAATCTGTCTCCTTTGGTCCATTATATTAACTAGCTTTGGGTTTCCCTTTTTGTTCTGCCCAATTATACCATTTATTCCATATCCTATAATAGTCTGTATCCTCTTTTCCATTGATTTTTAATGTAAGCCTCTCCATCTGGGCACATTCATAGGGTTTTGTATAACTACTTGAATCAGGGGTACCTCTGAGTTCTTCCAATATTGAGCGAGTGCAATTTTTGCCACTGTTAGTAGATGTATCAGCAGATATCTCACGTCCGTGGGAAACTCCCCTCTTGTTAACCCTAACAAGAACAGTTCCGGTTTCAACTCCAGCCCACAATTTATGATCTCTTTGATCCATTCCTTAATTTTTAGCCAGTACTTCTTTATTTTGGGGCAAGTCCACCATGCATGGAAGTAAGTGCCTAATTTCTTTTTACATTTCCAGCAATTTGGGTTAGCCGACGGGAACATTTTAGCCAGTCTGGAAGGAGCCAGATGACACCTGTACATCATTTTGTACAAATTTTCCTTGTGAGCAACTGATTTTTGGTTTTATGTAAGATTTTTATGCCAAATTTCTTCCCATTCATCCAACTTTATACTATGACCAAGTTCTTTTCCCAGGCTAACATGGGTCCTTTGATTATATTCTCCGCTAATTCATTCTCGAGTAGATAATTATATAATTTGGAAATCAGACCCTTCTCAGGGCTCATAAAAATCTTGTCTAACTGTGTATCTTTTAATTCAATTCCGGCTTCCTTTACATCTTTATTATATCTTAATTTGATATGAAAGTAAGACCATTTATCAATACAAATTTCTTGGGTCTCTAATTCCTGCAGTGATTTAAGTTACCCTTCCTTATCTAAAATTTGATAGTACCTGAGTTTTTTAGAAATTTCCATGGTATTGGGGTGGAACATCGCTTGCATTGTTGAAAACCATCTTGGGATTTTATTCATATGTTTTCTCCTAATATTAGTCCACGTTTTAATTAAGGATTTTCGAACGACATGTCTTCTGAAATATGAATGACTTTTGCTGTTAGGGTTCCACAGAAATGCATGCCATCCTATCTGTAGGTCATGGCCCTCCAGTGTTAAAATTCTTTTATTTCTCAAGTTTATCCATTCCTTTATCCATACTAAGGAAGCCGCTTTATAGTAAGTCTCCCAGGCAGATAGTCCGAAGCCACCTCTGCTTTTAACATCCTGTAATTTTTTTTTCTTTTTTTCCCTGTCCAAATAAACTTCGTGACAATTTTATCTAATTCCTTGAAAAAAAAATTAATAATATGGGGATCGTTTGAAATAAATATAAAATTTTTGGTAGTACGCTCATTTTAACTGTTGCAATTCTACCTAGTAACAAGATCTGCAATTTGTTCCATTTTTCCAGATCTTTCCCAATTTGCTTCAACAATTTAACATAATTGTCCTCTCTCAAATTTAATGTTCTTGCTCTCATCCATATACCTAGGTGTTCTGTCTCCCCTTCCCTTCCCCAGAAGGTAAGGAACTTGGCAGCAACACTAGCACAGAGTCACACTGGCCTGTCTCCAAAATCCAAGTTATCTCTCCCGATAAGAGTGTTGGCAGTCACCCAGGCTCTCACTGCCAAACTCGGAGCTGACAAGAAATGAATTACTCACAGAAGGAATGATTTATTCCCAAAGTCCATAAACCAAAGCAGGCACCACAACACAGATGGAAGAATTCTCGCTTATTCCACACTTTGCCACGCACAGAGTTTCCAACGAGGGCACACCCACTTTATACCTGGTGGGTGTGGTCCAGCTCAATCTCTGGCCCTCCCACGCCTCCTATGTTGCTGCTGATGTTTCTCCCTCCGACGTTGCCTGGGATCAAGCCAGGAATCCTCCTCCTCACTCCCCAGCCGTGGCTGCACTGATACGCATCTCTCAGGCTGTTCCTCTTGGCTTTCCCAAGAAACCCGAGGCATTGCCAGGGGGAAGGTCCTGGGGAGGGGGCCTTGCCAGGGAGGAAGGTCCTGGGAGGGAGGCCTTGCCAGGGAGGAAGGTCCTGGGGAGGAAGGCCCTGGTGAGGAAGGCATTGCCCGTTCCTCCTCTTCTTCATCCAGGTCCTCTTCCTCTGTCAGCAAAGGCTCACGAGGCGGGGCCACAACAGATAGATATTGCCAGGGGGGAAGGTCCTGGGGAGGGGGGCCTTGCCAGGGAGGAAGGTCCTGGGGAGGCAGGTCCTGGGGAGGAAGGCCCTGGGGAGGCAGGTCCTGGGGAGGAAGGCATTGCCCGTTCCTCCTCTTCTTCATCATCCAGGTCCTCTTCCTCTGTCAGCACAGGCTCACGAGGCGGGGCCACAACACCTAGGTACTTAACTTTATTTACAATTTGTAGCCCCATTTTCTCTTCTAAAATCTTTTGTTTACTATTTATCATATTCTTAGCTAATATTTTAGTTTTTTCTTTATTAATTCTTAATCCCAGCAATTTATCAAATTTATCTATTTCATTCAATAGTATTGGGCCTGTATCTAGTGGGTCTTCCATAATAAACACCATATCATCCGCAAAAGCTTGCAGTTTATATGCCTGATTCTTAATTTTTGTTCCTTTGATTTTTTGATTTAATCTGATTCTTTCCAATAGAGTTTCTAATACAGTTATAAAAAGCAAAGGAGACAAAGGACATCCCTGCCTGACCCCCTTCCTTATCCCAAATGGTTCCGTTGCTTCACCATTTATCAATATTTTGGCTTTCTGTGTTGTATAAACTACTTTTAACTTATTTACAAAATTGTCGCTGAATTCCATCATTTTAATTTGCATCTTCATAAAATCCCAGTTTAAATTATCAAACGGCTTTTTTGCGTCTAAAAAAAACAATGCCACCTGACTTCCTGGGTGCTCCTCATAATATTCTAAAATATTTATTATTGTTCTTACATTGTGCCTGATTTGTCTTGTAGGGAGAAATCCATTTTGGTCAGAATGAATTTTATCACAGAGTATTTTCTTTAATCTTTCAGCCATTATTGCCATAAAAATCTTGTAATCTGAGTTTAGTAATGATATTGGTCTATAGTTCTTTATTTGGGTGACATCTGCACCTTCCTTTGGAATTAGCGTTATATAGGCTTCCTTCCATGAATCTGGCATTTTTGCCCTCAGTAATACTTCATTGCAGACTTCCAATAGAATACTATCTATACCTCCCCATCTCCTTGTACAGTTCATTGGGAGTCGATCTTGGCCTGGTGTTTTATTTTTTTTGGTTTTGTATCGCCCCTCTTAGTTCTTCTAAAGTTATTTATTGAGTAACTCCTTTTGGATTTCCGATATTGTATTCACACTTCCCTCTTTCAGATATTGTTCTATTTTGCCTAATTTACTTGTTTCTTGTTCGTAAAGATTTTCAAAATATTTTCTTGCAATTTCCTTTTTTTTTCTTGAGTTCTGTTTCTATTACTCCCTCTCTATTCTCTAATTGATATATCATTCTTTTTTTATTTTCCTTCTTTAACTTGCATGCCAACCACCTTCCCAGTTTATTCGCATGCTCAAAATAATTTTGTTTTATATATTGTAAATTTTGTGTTACTTCTTTTTGATCCAAAAGATTAATCTCGTGTTTAAGTGAAGCTAATTCCTTTCCATTTTGCTCATCCTTTTGCCGGTTCTCCAGCTTCTCCAATCTTTCCATTAAGGTCCTTCGTTTCCCCTCTCTTTTTTTCCTATTAGCAGTGTAGGCTATGGAGATCCCTCTTACATATGCTTTCATTTCATCCCACAGGTTCTGCAATGAGGTATCCTGTTTTTTGTTAAACTGAAATAAGGTTGCTAGTTCTTCCCTGAGCTTTAGAACATCTTCTTCTTTGATTATCTGCACATTAAGTGACCATCTACCTTTTTTGTACAAATTATTTTTCCAAGTTATCTGTATTGGCTTGTGGTCTGCCCATATGTTAATTAAGATCTTTGCATCCTGTAATTCCTTGTGTAGCTCACTAGTTACCCAAGCCATATCTATTCTGGACCATGATTTATGTGGGCTGGAGTAGAAAGTGAACTGTCGAGTATCTGGGTTTCTCTTTCTCCATACATCTAGTAACTCAAATTCTTCCGCCATCTCCAAAAAATTTTTAGGCAATATGTTCCTTTTCTTATGATTATGATCGCTGTTATAGTCTTATTCGTTGTTACTTATTGCATTGTAATCCCCTATAATACACATTCTTTGACTGCCAAATTCTAATAATTTCTCATGTAGATTTTTGTAAAACTCATTTTGACACTTGTTTGGGACATAAATTCCAACTAATAATATTTTCTTGTTCTGTATCTCCACCTCTACCATAAGTATTCTTCCTATTTTATCCTTGTAAACCAATTTAGATGCTATGTCCTCTTTCATGCACAGAACTACTCCTCTTTTTTTTCTTCCACTAACGCTACATACTTTTTCCCTAATTTTTTATTTTCTAGGCATCCTTGCTCTCTTATTTTGATATGGACTTCTTGGAGGCAGATTATATCGGCTCGTAGTTTTTCTAATTTAAGAAATGTTCTTTTTCTTTTTACTGAGTCATTTAATCCATTAATATTTATGGATATTAAACTTACTCCCTTACTTATTTTCTTCCTTACTCTTATCCCACTACATTCCTGTTCGTCATTTGGCTCCTAGTTCTTACTCCTATTTCCTTTTCGGACACCTCCTCAGAGTCTCCCTCCCTCTCCCTCTTTTTCCCTCCCACTGTTTCTGAGTTGTACTTCTTCCTGGCTCTCATTTTCATCTCTACTGCTTAGCTCCTCTATTGTTCCCCCCGTCTGTTCAAAAAACTCTTGTGCTTTGGTCAAGGTGTCAATCCTCACTCTTTTTTCTTTCAAAGTTGCCAATATGCCTTCCGGGGTGATCCATCTGAAGGGGACATTTTTCTTGTTCAAAAAATTTGTCAGAAAACGATATTCTTTTCTTAATTCACGGATTCTTCTTGGGACCTGTTTGAGTACGATCACCTCCCTACCTTTGTATTTTATCCCTTCGTCTCTTGTGATTCTATAAACTATATCCTTTACTCTTCTTGCAAATCTGATGTGTACCTCCCTAGGTAGTCTGTGCCGTCTTGCATAGCTTGTGTGAACTCTGTATACATCGTCTAATTCATTTATTATCTCATTCTTGTCCCTTCTCAATAATTCCGCTAATAGCTCATCCATAACCAGTGGTAGATTCTCCCCTCTTTCCTCCTCCACATTTTGGAACCTAAGATAGTACAAAGCTTTATCTAACTCCAAATACGCCGGGGTCTCGTTTGACTCTTTCTTCTGCTCGCTAAGCTTTTGTTCCATGTCTTCCATTTTTTTCCGTTTTATCTGCCTGTTTCTCTATTACATTGATTTTTTCTTCATTCACCTTGATCGCTTGCTGTAATTGACCTATAGTTCCTTCCAAGTTCTTAATCTCATTTTTAATTTCCCCTATTTCATTTTTTATCTCTTCTTTTATAGCCTGTCTCTCAGTTACAGAGGTTCAGATGAGCATTCTGAGTTGGCGCAGAAAGAACATTCTTTGTTGTGCTTTTTTGATGATGTTTTTGATGTTAGGTGTCCATTTTAGGTCATGTGATATAGCAGAACCTAGAAATTTGAAGGTCTCTACTGTTGATACTGTGTTGTCTAGTATTGTAAGAGGTGGTAGTATGGGAGGGTTTCTTCTAAAGTCTACCACCATTTCTACGGTTTTGAGTGTGTTCAGTTCCAGATTGTTCCGGTTACACCACGAGGCAAGTTGTACAACCTCCTGTCTGTATGCAGATTCATCGTTGTCTCAAATGAGACCAATCACTGTTGTGTCATCTGCAAACTTCAGTATTTTAACAGATGGATCGTTTGAGATGCAGTCATTGGTATATAGGGAGAATAGAAGTGGAGAAAGCACACAGCCTTTGGGGGGCCCTGTGCTAATTGTACAGGTATCAGATGTGATTCTGCCTAACTTCACCTGCTGCTTCCTGTCTGTTAGGAAGCTTATGATCCACTTACAAGTGTGTTCAGGTACTGCTAGTTGGTTTAATTTAGTTAGAAGAATGCCTGGAATTTCATTTCATTTCATTTATTGGATTTCTATGCTGCCCCATCTCCCAAAGGACTCAGGGCAGCATACAATCATAAAAACAATGCAAATACTATACAATTAAAAATGAATTAAATATGAAACCCAATCAATTTCAAATAAGAACAATTCAGTAAAACCCCCATCCCCTCCATCAGTCCAGGTTGGCGAGTTGGAACAGCCATGTTTCCAGGCCACGACAGACGGACTGGAGGTCAGGGGCCACCCGAAGCTCCAGGGGCAGCTGATTCCATAGGGTGGATGCTCCCACAGAGAAGGCCCTACCCCTAGGGGCCGCCAGACGACACTGTCTGGCCGACGGCACCCCAAGGAGGCCCTGCCTGTGGGAGCACACGGGATGTTGGGAGGCGGTTACTGGCAGCTGGGTCCCCCGCAAGTATCCTGGTCCTAAGCCATGTAGGGCTTTATAGGTCAACACCAGCACCTTGAATCTCACCCAGAGGGCAACCGGTAACCAGTGCAGCTCACGCACGAGGGGTGTAACATGGGAGTATCAGGACACTCCCATGACAACCCACGCCGCTGCATTCTGGACAAGTTGAAGCCTCTGGGTGGTCCTCAAGGGCAGCCCCATGTAAAGAGCTTTGCAGTAGTCCAGAAAGGAAGTAACGAGCGCGTGAGAGACCGTGTGTAGGGCATCTCGATCCAGATAGGGGCGCAACTGACGCACCAGGCAAACCTGGGCAAATGCCCCCCTGGCCACGGCTCCCACCTGCTCCTCCAAACTGAGCCATGCATCCAGGAGGACACCCAAGTTGTGAGCCCTATCTATGGGGGGCAACACCTCTCCCCCCATAGCTAAAGATAGAACATCCTGGATAACTCGAGATGCCAGTACATACAGCCACTCGGTCTTAGCCAGGTTGAGCTGGAGCCTGTTCCTCCCCATCCAGACCTGTACCGCCTCCAGGCACCTGGACATCACATCGAGGGCATCACTGGGTTGGTTGGGGTGGAGATAAAGAGCTGGGTATCATCAGCATACTGACGATTCCTCACCCCAAAACCACGGATGATCTCGCCCAGCGGCTTCATATAGATGTTGAACAGGAAGGGCGAGAGAACCGACCCGAGGCCCCCACAGAGGATGGGCCTTGGGGCCGATCTCTGCCCCCCCGTCAACACCACCTGCATACGACCCGAGAGGTAGGAGAACCACCGCAAAACGGTGCCCCCCACTCCCAACCCCTCGAGGCGTCACAGTAGGATACCATGGTTGATGGTATCAAAAGCCGCTGAGAGATCTAACAGGACCAGAACAGAGGAATAACCCCTATCCCGCACCCTCCAGAGATCATCCACCAGTGCAACCAACGTCGTCTCCGTGCTGTACCCAGGCCTGAAGCCTGATTGGTACGGATCCAGATAGTCGGTTTCCTCCAGGAACACTGGGAGCTGTCGGGCCACCAGCTCTCAACAACCTTCGCAACAAAGTGAAGGTTGGAGACAGGATGGAAGTTGTTCAAATTAGGCGGGTCCAAGGCAGGCTTCTTGAGGAGGGGCCTCACCACCGCCTCTTTCAAGGCGGGGGGAAATGATCCCTCACTCCAAGAAGCATTACTGCCTGGAGCCAGCCTCGTCTAACCTCCCGGGTGGCATAAACCAGCCAGGAGGGACATGGGTCCAATAAACGCATGGCAGCACTCAGCCTCCCCATGATTATGTCCACTTCATTTGAAGTCACGGGATCGAACTCCTCCCAGATGGAATCCCTAAGACCCATCGTATTACTCCCATCGGACTCTGACCAGTCAGAGTCCAAGCTGGCCCAGATCTGAGCGATCTTGCCTGTCAGATTCTGACTAAACTCCTTGGCACATCCCTGCAGAGGGTCCTCCCCCGCCTCTGGTTAAGGAGTGAGCGGGTGACCCTGAACAGGGCGGCCGGCAATTCCCTGTGGACGCAATGGGAGCAGAGAAGTATGCACACTTCGCCGCTCTCATCGCAGCAAGATAAGATCTAATATAGGATCTTAACTGCGATCGGTCAGATTCGGACCTGCTGGACCTCCAGCAGCTCTCTAAGCCTCTCCTCCAATGCTTCATTTCCCGGAGCTCCGCAGAAAACTAGGGAGCCGACCGGGATCTGCACCGAGTCAGAGGCCGCAAAGGAACAACTCGGTCAAGCGCCCCGGAGGCAGCCATCTGCCAGGCGTCCACCAGGGTCTCAACCGAGCTGTGGGCAAAGGAGGCCGGAATTAACCCAAGCACCGTCTGAAACCCCTCCGGGTCCATTAGGCCCCTGAGGCGGAACCATCTCGTCGGTTCCACCTCCCAGCAACGAGGAGCGACATTTTGGAAGGTCAGCCATAGGAGGGAATGATCGGTCCATGGCAGGGGATGGATGGTTGGGGAGCCCCCACCCAGATCATTACACCACTGTCCCGAGATAAAAACAAGGTCGAGCTTGTGTCCGCCCTCGTGGGTAGGGCCCTGTATTATTTGAGTCAGGTCCATGGCCGCCATGGAAGCCATGAACTCCTGATCCATCCTCGACGCCCCCCGCAGAGAAGGCAAGTTGAAGTCCCCCAACACCATAAGCTTGGGGAACTCAACCATCACCCCCGACAGTATGCCAAGCAGATCAGGCAGGAATGATGGTATTGAATGCTGAACTGAAGTCTACAAAGAGGACCCTTGCGTAGGTATTTGGAGATCGATTCAAGGTGTTGTAGGATGTAATGCAGAGCCATATTAACAGCATCATCTGTCAATCTATTTGCTCGGTATGCAAACTGCATGGGATCTAACAGCGGATCCGTAATGGTTTTCAGGTGGGACAGCACAAGCCTTTCAAAGATTTTCATAACTACAGATGTTAGAGCAACTGGTCTGTAGTCATTCAGTTCCTTGATGGAGAGCGTTTGAAGCAGGAAGGAACATAGCACATCTCTAGTGATCTATTGAAGATTTGGGTGAAGGTGGGGGCCAATTCGTCAGCACAGACTTTTAAGCAAGAAGGAGTTATCTTGTCTGGCCCTGGTGCTTTTCCTGGCTTTTGTCTGTGTAATAGATCTTGCACTTCTTTTTCTGTGATCACCAGAGGTTGTGAACCCAATGGATTGGGGCCAGTTGTAGGAGGCTTGGCTGTTGTTGGTGTGTTTTGAGATGTGGGTTGTGGAGATAGGTGGCTGTAGTTTCTTTTCAAACCTGCAGTAAAACACATTGAGGTCATCTGCTAGTTGTTGATTTTCTTCTGCCTGGGAAGGAGGTTTGCTGAAGCCAGTGATATTTTTAAGAGTTTTCCACATTCGCTGGTTCATTTGTTGAGAACTGATTCCTTAACTTTTCAGAGTAGCTTCTTTTTGCTGCTCTGATCTCTCTTGTTAATATGTTTCTGGCCTGGTTGTATAGCATTCTGTCACCTTTTCTGTAGGCTTCCTCTTTGGAACAACGTAGCTGCTTAAGTTTAGCTGTGAACCAAGGTTTATTGTTACTATATATTTGCAGGTTCCTTGTTGGTACACGTCTTTGCAGAAGCTGACATATGTTACAGTATCTGTGAGCTCATCTAGGTCTGCAGAGGCATCTTCAAAAATATTCCAATCAGTGCAATCAAGGCAGGCCTGGAGTTTCAGCTTTGCCTCACCAGACCAAGTCTTCACTGATTTAATTGTTGGTTTCATGGTTTTAAGTCTTTGTCTGTAGGCAGGTACAAGGTGAATCATGCAGTGGTCAGAGTGTCCCACAGCTGCTCGTGGTAAAGACCTATAAGCATCTTTTACTGTTGTGTAGCAGTAGTCTAAAGTATTTTTGCTTTAATATATAATAGTATAGTAGCTTCAATCAAGTATCAGAAACCTTAATATCAAATGTATAAATCTAGAAACAAATGATATATACCCATATATTATCAATTTCAAGTATCAGAAACCTTAGCATCAAATATCTAAGTCCAGAAACAAAATTAATGTCACTCTCAAATATCAGAGGTCTTAGTGTCAAACGTATAACTCTAAAGGTAAAAAAGAATGTCCCAATATCTTCTGTTACTTTTTGTTACTATTGAGTTTCAATCCCATCTTTCTTCTCAGTAGCCAGCAGATGTCTCTCAAACACCACCACAATGTCTCTTTATCTGCTCAAATATGCTGTATCACTGTCTCTATACCGTCCATTTTAATCCAAAGTTTCTCAATTCAATAGTCTCAGTTCTCAGTTGAAAAAAGAAGGGGAAAATAAAGAGAAAGTCCAATCAAGTCTTTTCAATTATCAGCTCTCCAAATATGTTACTCCAAATCTAATCCAATCTTCTTTCTTCTCAGTGGCCAGTAGATGTCTCTCACGCACCGCCACAATGTCTCTGTTCTTAAATTTGCTGTGTCACTATCTCTGCACCATCCATATTAAATCCAAAGTCTCACAGTTCAAGTACACTCAATTTTCAGTTCAAAAGAAAAATATCCAATCAAGTCTCTTGCAATTATCAGCTTTCCAAATATATTACTCCAAATCTTCTCACCGTTCCTGTATCCAGTACTCTATTTCTTTGGCTTCTCTATCTTCCTTCCAATCTTTCCGCCCACAATTTATCTCGCCACTCCGTTCGCTGCTAGCTAGGGCTGACTCAATCTGCCGGGCTTCACTTGTTAACTCTCCTGTTGCACTCCGAACTTTTCATTTTACTCACTTTGAGGTTGGTTGCCAAAATCGTCAGTTCTGATTACACTGTCGTTCCGCTGTATCACCGCTAATGTGTCCTGCTGTCAGCCTTCATTGACGGCCACTGCTGGTCGTCCTTCCTCTGTCCGCTCGTTCCAGGTTATCTTCCGATCTCCAACACAAACCGCCGCCCATGTAGGGTCTTCGGAAGCCCCCCACTTTTGGAAAACCCTACAAGTCTCCCTTTGTCTCCAAAGAGTCCTGCAAATGGAGGTAGAGGGTCGTGCTTGGCAGTCTCTCGCTCGCACGTCCCCTCTGACAGCTGGCTCCGCCCCCCCACATCCTTAACATATTTAAAGGTTTCAGCCATGTCCCCCCTTTCCCTTCTGTCCTCCAGGCTGTACATATTGAGTTCCTCCAATCTCTGTGCCATGGCCCCATCAGAGCCTGGTTCCGGGGAGGAGGAGTTGGAAATGGGATCGTCTTACAGGGAAGGCATGTCTCCCTTGGGAGGCCGGGGGCTGAGGACGATGTTGTCCCAGGCCACTCATTGGGTGAGGTGGTCAACCAGATGGACAGTTGCCTACCTGCACAGTCACAGAGGATCAGCTTCTGACCAGCAGTGGTACTGATCGGCAGCCGATCTCCTCTGATGAGGAACAGCTGCCTACTCCACTTGATCCAAGGACAATAAAAGAGTGGAGCAAAGGCAAGCCTAGAGAAGGGCTGCAAGGCTACTCAGGAGGTTGCCCCACCCCTCCTCACAGGGAACACCTGGAGGGGCATAACTTAAGGAGAAGCAGTGGGGAGTTAGTCTTTGTCAGGAACAATTGTTCACTTTGGCTTACACTCCCTCGGCTTTGACTCATGCCTGTGCCTGTTGCTGTTTGCCTTGCCTCATTTGGACGGTTGCTCTTCACCTTTTGTTTGGAACTAGCCCTTCTCTTGTGGACTGCAGTTAGCCGTTTCTTCACTGTGCCTTTGGAACTGCTTCTTGCCTTGGGACCTGTTTCTTGTCCTGAGGACTGCCCTTGTCTTGTGCCTGGACTCTGCCTTGTGGATTGGACTTGGAACCTGGACTTTGCCCTGTGAGCATGCTCCTAACTCTGTGGGCATTCTTTGTACTACTGGGGCTGTGTTTGGGAGACTGAGGGTAGCATGGGAGTGAAGTCTTACAGCTTGTTGGAGGGCTGTTAGCTGGAACATTTGTTGAGAGAAATAAAGAACTCTCTAGAGGCCTGCCTTGCCTTGACCACCTGGGTCATAACATTCTCCTGGTATGTTTTGTCCCTCAGACCTTGCACCATTTTTTGTTGCCCATCTCTGCACTCGCTCAATCTTATCAGTATCAAGTGAGGTCTCCAAAACTGGACACAGAATTCCAAATGGGCTCTGGCTAAAGCCCTATATAAGGGGATTAGGACTCCCTTTTTCCTGCTGGTGATCCTGCTAGTGATGCATCTTAGAATTTTGTTTGCCTTCACAGCTGCTTGGCCACGCTGTTTACTCATTTTGCAATCCATTTTTTTTTTATTTTTAAATCCGTTTCTTCTGTCGTTCTAACACTACCCCCCTCCCCAATAATGTACCCTTCCAGAGGAATTTTTTTCCCTCCAAGTGCATGATCTTTCATTTAGAAACATTGAAGTGTAGTTTCCACATTTTTACCCATTTTCCAGCAATGCCAAATTGTCTTGCATGTTAACGAATCATCATTACTATATGCAAACATTGTGAAATATTAAGATTTCAATTAGCTATATCAAATTAGGAGGTATCACATAAACCTTGGTTTTGGATATGTTGCCTTGGTGTATTGGTAGTATAGTTTATTTACATTATCTGACCAGTCAGATGATGTCTATAAAAATGCAACAAGAACAAAGAAAAATAAAAAAGCCAAATTACTAAAGAGGGACAAAATATTACATTAGCTCATTAATATAGTGTACAGGAATTAATTTGAGCTACACATGTTTTTGCCTCTCGGCTCTAGACTTCAAATCCAGTTGTTGCTTATTAATGTAGACCAGCAGCAGCACATTTATGAAGTTTTTATATGAAGAGTTTTAAATATTTGATGGTTATTCTGCTATGGGACAGCATGGTGGTTAGCAGTTAAGACGCTGGGTTTGGCAGCTGGAAAGCCAGCACTCAGGTTTGAGACCGGAGCACCACCCAACTGGGTGAGCTCCTATCCTTGCCCCAGCTCCTGCCAACCTAGCAGTATGAAAGCATAAAATGTGAGTAGATAAATAGGTACTTCAGTGGGAAGGTAACAGCACTCTGTGACATCATGACCACATGACTGTGGAAATATCTTCAGACAGTGCTGGCTCAATGGCCTTGAAACAGAGATTAGCACACACACCCTAAATTCAGCTATGGCTAGCCAAGTAAAATCCACAGGGATTCCTTTACCTTACTCTGCTATTTCATATAGAACCTGAATACAGACTTTCTTGGCTAGCAGCAAAATAGGAGTATAGAATATGTAACACTGATCTGACTGCTAGACAGAAGGAATAAGATACTTAAAACTTTGCTTTGCTATAAAAGATGGTGGGGATGGTGGGGAAACCAAAGGACTAGACGTTACTAGTAGTTCTTCCAGCAGTTATTTTGACAAATGATGTGAAATAAGTTCTGTATGTGCAAAAATGACCTAATAAAGAAATTCAGTATGATCACCAAATGATCTTTCAGTTATTGCAACAAACAAACTACATCACTTTTAGCTAGGACGACTCTTCAAAAATCTAACCAAATATATCAACATGCGTCCAGAACAGGGGTGGGCAATTAATTTTCCCAAGGGGGCACATGAGCAACTGGGACCGTTGTGGAGTACCAAACCAATAGGGCTGTTAAGGTGCATAGTAAATTGAAAAAAATAGTCACCTTCATAATAAAAGCAATGCAGTGCATGGTTTACACTTATTTACATTTGATTTCTAATTTCCAATTGACTTCACATGGGCTGGACAGGGACAGCCAAAGGGCTGGATGTGGCCAGGGGGCTGTAAAATGCCCAGGTCTGGTCCTGAAGCAATTTGCTACAGTACTAAAAGCATTAGCAATAACACTTAGACTTATATACCGCTTCACAGTGCTTTACAGCCCTCTCTAAGCGGTTTACAGTCAGCATATTGCCCCCAACAATCTGGGTCAATCTGAGATTTGAACTGCCAAACTGCAGGCAGCCGACAGTCAGCAGAAGTAGCCTGCAATACTGCACTCTAACCACTGCGCCACCACAGCTCTTAGTAGATTTAAAGCCCCTCTTTCCTGAGCTATGCTGGTCATCAAGTAAAGGTCACCACCAATGGTTGCAGAAAGGGTAATGGCATGAAAAGAAAACGTAGTGCATTAATAAAACTTACTCAAAATCCAAATTTAGCAACTTATCAAAATCAATTAAGAAATATAAAATGTGGAAAAGAACAACATGGTTAAACAGTCACAAAATGCTTAAGCCATATCCATTAAATTTTGATGGAAGTAGACAGTACAGCAAGATGTAAAAGTTTCATTAAATCTGAAACACTACTGTGTGAAAGTCAGATATATTTAACAGATGGTTGTAAGGATTTTTCAAACTCCTGACTGCCTAATAAAAATGTTTACTTTTTTGTAAAGCGGGTGTTGCATTGCCATATCATAAACCACCCTTGGATGTTTCCTCAGATTCCATATATATTGCTTTCTGGGAATGTTTAACCATTTCTTCAGCTTTTCCCAACACAGAACTCTTTTCCCAGGGCTCATTCACAAACAATATAAACTAGTCCCTCAATTCTTAGCGATTCCATCACATCTTATCATGCTATCAGCTTCATATCATTCAGATCACTTTCTTCATACTACCTAATAAAAGTCCAGAATATTATTCTTATATTTTGCCTTCTATCCTGTACAGTCAGAAAGGCACAAAAATAAAGCTTGGACAAATAGGCAAGTGGTCTATTTGCATGTGGTCCATTTAGATCAGTGGTCACCAACGGGCCAGGGACCACTGGTGGTCCGCGAGAAAATGTTGGTGGTCCGCAGAGAAATGTCATCCCCAAAGCACCCTCCAAAGCAATTAATCCAGGCTGCACGGGAACAAAAGGCTGTGCCACCCACATGGCCCGTGGGAACACAAGGCTTGCATCACTTGCATTGCAAACAACAGTGAAAGGAGGGGGGAAACGGGAAAGGGCGTGGGGCCCCACTCACCCCACATGCCTGGCCTGGCCACCGGGCTGCTTCTTTTTGCTTCTTTCTTCTTCTGATTTTGGCTGCATGCAAGGAAAGCAGCGAAAGTCTTTCTTTCTCTCCCCCAAACTCTGCCAAAAATGAGTCTTTGGGACCCTGCAAGGCATCCTGCTCCAAGAGGCTGTGCCAGCAAAGCTCATTTCTGGTGGAGTTTGGGGGAGAGAAAGAAAGACTTCTGCTGCTTCTGCTGCTTTCCTTGCATGAAGCCAAAAGTCTCTCTCTCTCTCTACCCAAGAACAGAGCTGGAGATGGTATCCTGCAATCCCAAATAAAGAATGATTGATCGGTAGGAAATCAGGGTGGGGAATTTTCCTGCAGACTTTTTTTGGGATTTTCCCAGGGTGTCTGTTCCGCAGGATTTAAAATTATGAGTTTGGTGGTCCCTGAGGTCCAAAAGGTTGGTGATCCTTGGTCTAGGACATTTAGAGGGTATACGTTTGAGAAAATGCAGATACATTGTACAGTTGCTGTTGGGGCTGAACTGTGGAAATCAAATTTCAAATCCCAGTTCAGCCACAAAGCTGACCTGACCTAGGCCCATCCATTGTCCCCAGTCCAATCAATTTCAAAGTTACTATAAAGATAAAATGAGATATTAGGATACATCTTCTAAAAGGAGGATTGAATACAAATGGAATCCCCTTTTCAAAATTTGATGCTAATCCCTTAGGAGTCTGTAGATGCTTTGCATTTGGGGGAGACTGAAGAATGAGTCTTCAGTGTCAACTCAACCAGGGATGGGATTCAAATTTCTTAACTGGTTCTGTAGGCGTGGCCTAATTTGTGGGTGTGGTTTGGTGATCATGTGACTGGCTGGGCATGACATGCTGACTGGGCGTGGCTTGGTGGTCATGTGACTGGCTGGGCGTGGTTTGTGTGTAAATATTTTAAATATTGAACTTTTTTATAAAAAAAGAGCAACTTTTACCCAAAATCAGGCAAAGCAGGCAGGCAGATTGAGTTGCTTGCAAAATCACAGTCATTCACAGATCTACCTTTCTGCAATCTGCTGCCCAAATCTGCACTGAAAAATAGAAGCTTCAGTCCTAAGGAAGGTTCAGCTCAGCCCCCCCCTCAACCCCCTCAATACCACCCGACTGGCAAAGGTGAAGCAGTACAACAGTGATTTAGATTAGCTAGAAAGCAAAAAATCCGATGATTTCCTGCTTTCTAGCTAATCTAAATCGTGCAGCACAGCTGATAGTCGGAACAGCTGAATGTCAAAAAGAAAAAGAAAAATAGCAACTTACCCAAAATTAGGCGAAGGCACAATGCAAACAAGTTGGATGGTGTGCATGCAAGATAAGGAGTCACTGAGCGGGGCCAGCCAGTGGCAATTTGCCGGTTCTTCGAACTGCGCAGAATCGTAACAACCGGTTCTATAGAACCGGTCCGAACCGGTAGAATCCCACCCCTGAACTCAACTTAAGAGCCTTGGTGGTGCAGGCTGTTAAATGCCTAGCACTTAATTCCAGCTGCCTGCAATTAGTGCAGGCTCGAATCCCACCAGGCTCAAGGTTGACTCAGACTTCCATCCTCTCGGGGTAGGTAAATTGAGGACCCAAGATTGTCGGGGGCAATAAGCTGACTTTGTACAAATGCTGCTTAGTAATAAGCAGGCATATACAATGGAATGAAGGCTATTGCTGAGCATTGGGTTGCACTCCAAAATTGTAAGCGCCCTGAGTCTCCGGAGAAGGGCGGCATATAAATATGAATTTTAAAAAACTGTTCTTCCATTGAAAATGTGAGATCTTCAAACGGAGATGTATTTCACACACAGTAAAATGGACTTCAAATTTGACTAGTAACACATTATTAAAACAGTCAAGTGTATTTGGTGATAAAAATTCTCTGAAACAGAATAATCTAATTGTAAAAAGAACCTTGCCTACCAACCATAGAACAGTATGAATAAAGGTGAATATACGTGTCCCAGGATGATGTTGCAGGATCCAATCTGGGTCAGTCACCAGGACCAGAGGTTTTATCTTCCAAGCTTTCGGATTCCTGTGGAGCCCAACCTCAGGGAACTTCTCTACCAGACTGTGTGCTTTGGGCTGTTCTGTGTGTGGTATTTATATGCTGCCTGTTGTATATGGATTTTTAGATGTTGATTGGGTGTCAATGGCTGTCTTGATGGCTGGCCAAGCCCTCCAGATGGTGGTTAATCAACAGCACTCCTGTTGACGAATAAGGGGCCCATTTCCCAGGCTTCAATTACTTCCCTGGCTGCTTTTGTGCCTGCTCATCCAACAAACGTAGTAGCTGCAAAAATTTTCTTTTAAGTATTTATTTTATATTTACAGTAATTCCATCTTTCAACAGTGTCCGATGCAGAGATGGGGCCAGGACCATCTGGGAGTTGTGTGCTGACTCCAGAGCCTCCAGAGTCTGGCAGCAGCGAGGCAGAGGAACAAGAAGTGCGTGTGTGCGCAGAGCTGCTAGAAGGTAAGAGCAGCTATGACAAAAGGGGCAACTCAGGTGTAAGTCTTGGAGGTGATTGCCCCTCCCCTAAGGTATAAAGGAAGTGCAAAGGTAGAGAAACCTTTGCAGGAAGCAAAGTCGTTCGCTCTGTTCAGATTAAACCCTGAAGCTCTGTGTGAACTTTGCACTTCCGTTGGCTTTTTACAGTTAATTTGGCACTTTAGTTGTTGACAGCCATTCAAAGGAGACAAAGGTGGGTGCTTATCTCGAGGGACTGTTTGAGGCCCATTATGGGCTGGGAATGAACATAATTCCCAGCACTGAAATAAGAGCTTTTTGGAGTAAGCGTATGCTTAATTACGGTCTCAGGAAGCCTTAGTCAGAACACTTACTAGCTGCAAAATTGAATGTATGTCCTTGTTCACTGCAGTGTGAGGCTACCAATGAGCTTGGGTCTCCTTGTGTGATCGCTCGTTTTCCTGCAATCTGGTGGTTAGCTTCCTTCCCATCTGTCCTACATAGTCACAGGGGCAATCCTTGCAGGGGATCCGGTAGATTACATTGGAAGTATCTCCCACCTCCAATATTTACAATGCATAATTTGTCCTTGTATGGTAGCCTCTGGGTGGTGTGCAATGCCCACTTGCAAATCTTGGAAGCTCCGTTCTACAGCTTCTGAAATGCTTTTGACGTATGGCAGGGTGTGCCATGTGGTTGGTCTTGTACCTTGTTTCTTCCTTTCTCTCCCCACCATGTTGTGCAGATATCTGGTGAGAAATGATTGTGGGTACCCATTCTGCCTGAATTGTTCATGTAGGTACCTGCTCTCCAGCTGTTTGGCTTGCTGGGTGCTACAGTGGGTTCTCACCCTGCCATATAATGTTCTGATGAAACTCCTTCTGTGTGACAGTGGATGGTTGCTGTTGAAATTCAGAATGCATGGAGTGTTGGTGGCCTTGCGATAAACTCTGGTTTCTAGGCTTCTAAATACCACACAGAGAATACCCCAAAGTACACACTCTGGTAGAGAGAAGTTCCATGAAGATGAGCTCCAATATGAGTCCAAAAGCTTGTAAGAGAAAACCTCTGGTCCCGGTGACCAACCCAGATTGGATCATGCAGTATGAATACTGTAATACCTTATGAAAGTATTCCAGAATTTTGACTTTTTAGGAAAGGAACAATCATACTGTATAAAAATGCTAATGTTAAAAGATTGCATTAGCAAAGCAAATAAGCTGTTCAACAAAAAATGTACAATTGTCATTTTTTAATCTTCTGTATCAGATTTACTTATTGCAGTGCAGAAAAATTGCATCACACCCTTTAAAAATATAAAGTCAACTTTCAATTTAAGTATTAAAAAATGGAAAAAATGTTCCAAGTACCTGCATGAAATCTAAGATAGTAAGACATCTATTACTGATCATGTATATACTCTGCCAATGCAACAAAATAAACTTAGATGTTTCCTTAAAGGTTGCTGTAAAGCCTCAGGCAATCCTATAGTCTGAAAACTTATCTCTAGAACACGGGCGTCAAACTCGATCGTGTCATTTGATGTATCACGTTTTTTGCCTTTGCGAAGCTGGGGTGGGCTTGGCCTGCGTGTGATGCATCTGGCCTGCAGGCCCCCAGTTTGACACCCCTGCTCTAGACTATGTGATTAAAGACCAGCCACTGAGCAATTCTCTCTTCTGACAAAAATGCCATACAAAAAGTTCATCCTGAATAGCAATAGCACTTATACACCATGTCAACTCATAAAAAATTTTGTATACGCGTTTTATAGTTGACAACAGAAAGAAGTGGGGGAGAGTTTCAAAGAGCAGGCAGAAGTGTGGAATCAAAAGTACGTTCCATTCATATTTTCTTCAAAGACTGATTAGATGACTGAAGCTTCTGCCACGCAAAAATCTAATTGGAGAGCATGATTGATGACTCTTGGCTATGGACGTTTTTCGTTGGATGATACACCCAGAGGGGTGGTGAGGGAAAAGCAGGATCAAGGGTGACAGTGAATTACGTATCTCAGAGTTGGCTATGCCCAGGTTAATACCGGACGTAGAATGTTAAGTTCAAATATATCCTTTTTAGTTTTGGGAGTGTGGCTCGAGGCTCATGATTTAATTGGAGTAACGGCCGGAATCCTGACACACCACTTCAGTGCTTTACAGCCCTCTATAAGCAAGTCAGCATATTGCCCCCAACAATCTGGGTCATTTTACCGACCTCAGATGGAAAGCTGAGTCAACCTTGAGTTGGTGAGAATCAAACTGCTGAAGTGATGGAAGCCTGCAATACTGCATTCTAACCACTGCATGGTTTAACCATTTTATTATTTTTCTACATATGTGCACATATATTGACTATCAATTATCAAAAGCAAAGGGTCACCATCATAAGCAATTACACTCAATTTGTAATTGCTGCAAAAGGGGCCCAAACCAGGTACTAAGTACATATGCACGCTTATACTTTTCAGAGGTCCAATATTGTTCTATGTACAATCCTTGTTTTATTGATTGCAATATAATATTCTAATTTTCTGAGATTGTGGATTTGGGGTTTTCATGAGCTGTAAGCCATAATCATCACAATTATGGCAAATCACGGCTTGAACTATCTTGCTTTGCATGTAATGAGTCTATCTCATATATTAGTTTCACCTTTTAAGTTGCATTACTGAAATAAATGAACTTTTGCACAGATATCAGAACACACACTGGGAAGGACACCAAACTCAGAGAGGAACAATAAACTAGAGATATTTCCACGCTTTGTTTCCAACACTCACCCATACGCATGACTGTCCTCTTATCCAGTTGTCACAGCTGCAGCCCATGAAGAGGATCAAGGCCCTCTCCTCCCCAGTAGACCATGTATCTCCCTTATCCTCTCCTCCCTGCATGCCCTAGGATGGAGAGGGGATGGGCCTGGGTCCTCCTCTGACTGCCCAGCCAGCCCCTGCCCTTCCCCAGACTCCTCCACAACCTCCGGAGCCACACTTCCACTCCCTGTTGGCTGTTCCTCCTCTCTCAGAGTCAGTCTCCACCAGGGGCATGACACTACTAGCATTGCTCTAAATCAACCTGTGAATGGCTTAAAGTTGTCCTGCTCCTACAGATCCATTGGTATTCATCTGGTTAGCTTCCTGTCAGTGTGTGAGAGAGTTGAGGGGTGTTTGTAAACTGAAACAGTATTTGCTGTGTGAGCAAGAATGAGACAGCAAGGAGCCTGGGCGTGGCTTAGCTCAACTATTCTGTAGTAAAAGTGCTCGCTTCTGTGAAAGTAAAACTGGAACTGAAACTCCTCTCCTCTGCTTGTGTTTTGCACTTGGAAGAGATTTCTTTTCAGGTGAGGAAGGGGAATAGAACTTAACATCAGAGCATGTTAATAATAATATAGGAAATACTAATGCTCTGATGGTCATTTCGAATAATCCTTTCTTAGTGAGCACCTAGAAGCAGATAGGAACATATGTGCCAAATTTCAGGTTTGTAGGCTTGACGGTTCTGGAGATTTTGTGATGACGCATGAGTGCTTTTTCATTTTTATATAGATTCAACTCTATGAAAAACACCACAAAAACAAGAGAAGGGGGAATCGACAAAAATGGAAGAGCAGAAAAAGTACAGAAAATGGGGACAGTTCACAGGCAGAACAAGAGAATAGTTAGACTAGGGAAGGAGGCAGAAAAAGCTGAAACCTAGGTCTGGTTATGAGCTTAAACGCCTGTTCCAAACAACCTCCTGCTGTTTGCCTTTAGTTGACTATACATGCCGCCTTTCCCACATGGCTCGCCCTAAAGGCCCAATCTATCCATCTCCATGCATGCAGCGCGGTGAGTCCAAGCCGCCCTCCCCTTCGTTTTCCCTCCCACGATTGGATGGAGCAACTCCCGAGAGCTTCGTTTTCTCCTCCCACGATTGGAGCAACCCCGAGAGCCATTGGCTACTTCATTCTCACCCACCCCCTCACCCACCCCTGCTAAAGAGAAAAGAAAAAGCCTTCGTTAGCCTGAGCCCCTCTATGGCGACTCTGCAAGCTCTGATACGCGGCTTTTCACACAGGAAATATTGCACTTTCGCTCAACAGTTGTGTTTTCCCTTACCAGGTTCTCGATGGCTGCCTGTTCCAGGAACTTCTGAGCCGCTTCAAGCTCAGTGCAGTCTGCAGAAGACCCGGGGGAGGAAGAGAAAAATACACCAAGGAGTATCAGTGAGGACCCCAAAGCTCAGTTTCAGTCCAACAATTACCCCCCCCCCGAACGTTCTCGCCTCTTTCCAGCTATTTAACAGCTCTTTCTGCTTAAATCAGGACACCGACAATTCTCTCCACGCTGAATATGAAGGTTTTCAACCCCCTTGGAGCGTGTCCCCCCCACCCGTGCCTCATGCTTCTACTCAAACTTCATTTTCCATCAATCAGATCCACGCAGAAGTTGGGAGGGGGGCAAGAAGACAACTACTACTTGGGGGACTTTGCAAGTACAGTATAACCATAACGTCACTCGAATAATCAACGAATAATCTAGTTTTTAAAGATTGGGGGGGGGAGATCACTCAACATTTGTCAATGTCTCCAGCCCCATTGTCAAATCCCCCAATTACCTGTCACAGCCAACCTCAAGCCCACCGATTTTGTCGTACACCGGACCTGAAAAACCACCTACACAAATAACTGTTATGCCTTAACATTCCCAACGCGTGCGCTGCATTTCATTGCCACCCTACCTTTACCCTCATGGAGGCACTGGTCCTACGGTTGGCACGACGCGAGGCCATCGCTTATTCTCCCGTCAGTTTCCGCCCCCTATGTAAGCCAGCACATCTGGGAAGCAGATCTCGGACGAGACGATTTGCCTCAATCTCCAACCCTTATCTCGTATGCCACGCAAAGCGACTTTTTCCCCACCCTCAAGAAGAACCTGTCTTGCAGCGAATCCATTAACTTGTGCCCAAAGCTACTTTCTTCCACACACGTGCACCATCACGCTCATCAACTGACCTGACCAATACAGTAAGCGTTTAAAAAAAGACCGTTTTACGCCGAAGGCTACTTCCTTGCCAGCCTAGCTAGAGGATTCTAAATCTCCTCCACCCCACAAATGATAAAATTCACGCTTTCCCCTCATAGCAAGGGGCCCAAACCAAGCACTCAGTGGTTCCTTTATCCCCCAGGCCAGAGACTGAGCCCGACTCTTCCAAAGGCCCCGAATCCTCAATGGGAGGGACCATTGCTCCCTCCTTAGCCCCTTTCCACACATTCTCCCTTGAGCATTCATTCCCTCTGTTCCGAACAACGGCTTCGGCAAACGCTTTCCCCAGAGCCACATATGCCCTACACCTAATGCCCTTCCCTGCCCCCAAACTCCTCCCGACCTCGAAAAGATATGCTTTCACCCCAACCATTTCTCCCTTAGCAACACATATTTAAGGAAAAGGCCTGTCGCATCCCCTTACCTGGCGAGACTGTCTTCTCCAAGATAGTAACGAGTTCCATGGTGGCGGCAACGCGGTAAAGCTAGAAAGGAAAGAGAGGAACGGAGTCGGTGACTGCCAGCTCGCTCTCCGCCCGCTCAACTGAGCAACCAGTCTCTCCCTTCGCGCGCTCTTTGCTTCTCCCTCAGTGGCGAGGAGGCCGCACCTCCCCCACGGCGGAAGCTACTAGACTCTCCCCTACAACTTCCCCTCCCCCTCCTAACAACTCCTGGTGGCGGCGGGAAAAAGGAGAGGTAGGGAAAGGGCGCGCGCCCACTAAACGAGCGAAAACAAAATTATTTAGGGAGTGCGACTCAGACTAGGGGGAGGGAAATAAAATACAAAATAGCGTGCCTCCCGCACAACTGCCCGGAGGGGACGCTAATTCACTACCGTATTTTCTGGCGAATTAACTGGACAGGCCTTAGTCCGCCTTCAGGCACGTAACGTTCGTGCGTATGCACCGTGCTCACGCACTCCACTTCCTGCCAAGGCGGATGAAGTACCTCCACCACTCCTTTTCAACCGGCCAACGCCCGACATCCCCTTCTTTCCACACTGGTTGGCCGTTGCGGCTCGTATGTCATGGCTGACAGGTCGAAAGGAACGCATGGTTTCAAAAACTTTGTCTTTAAATAAGATGTGCAGTTAATGAAGGCAGCAACCTTATGCCCTTATACTAAGGAAGAGATCAATCAAGGTAATGGGAATTTGAGCACACAAACATAGTAAAACATCAGCCTTTTCCTGATTGTGTAATGTCACTATTCTACATTGTTCTGGTGTTCATATTACTCTGCAAGGTATTTGACAGGTTGATGTTCTGCAGTATTGTTTCTTCCACAAAAAGGGACTAATTGATTTCTCCAGAGGAGTGTATCTTTTTTCAAAAACCTAAACCAAAATGCCTAGCTATTAGGTAGTAGTTAAAAGCAGAAGTTATCCAATAAATAGTGATCCAACAATGTGACATATACTGTATATAGTGTGAGATTTAAAATTCCCAACTAATTATATAAATACAACACTAAGACAAGTCTCTGGTTCACAATTTCAAAGGTTTACAGGTGACACTCAAAAAATTAGAATATCATGCAAAAGTTCATTTATTTCCGTAATGCAACTTAAAAGGTAAAACTAATATATGAGATAGATTCATTACATGCAAAGCAAGATAGTTCAAGCCGTGATTTGCCATAATTGTGATGATTATGGCTTACAGCTCATGAAAACCCCAAATCCACAATCTCAGAAAATTAGAATATGACATGCAATCAATAAAACAAGGATTGTACATAGAACAATATCGGACCCCTGAAAAGTATAAACATGCATATGTACTCAGTACTTGGTTTGGGCCCCTTTTGCAGCAATTACTGCCTCAATGCGGCGTGGCATGGAAGCTATCAGCCTGTGGCACTGCTGAGGTGTTATGGAAGACCAGGATGCTTCAATAGCGCCTTCAGCTCTTCTGCATTGTTCGTCTCATGTCTCTCATCTTTCTTGGCAATGCCCCATAGATTCTCTATGGGGTTCAGGTCAGGTGAGTTTGCTGGCCAATCAAGCACAGTAATCCCATGGTCATTGAACCAGGTTTTGGTGCTTTTGGCAGTGTGGGCAGGTGCCAAGTCCTGCTGGAAAATGAAGTCAGCATCCCCATAAAGCTCGCTGTGGAAGGAAGCATGAAGTGCTCCAAAATCTCCTGGTAGACGGCTGCTTGACCCTGGACTTAATGAAGCACAGTGGACCAACACCAGCAGATGACATGGCTCCCAAATCAACACAGACTGTGGAAACTTCACACTGGACTTCAAGCATCTTGCAGTGTGTGCCTCTCCATTCTTCCTCCAGACTCTGGGTCCTTGGTTTCCAAATGAGATGCAAAAGTTGCTCTCATCAGAAAAGAGGACTTTGGACCACTGAGCAACAGACCAGGTCTGTTTTTCTTTAGCCCAGGTAAGACGCTTCTGATGACATTTGAAGCCCATGTCCAGGATCCGCTGTGTGTGTGGTGGCTCTTGATGCACTGACTCCAGCCTCAGTCCACCTTGTGAAAGTCCCCAACACTTTTGAATGGCCTTTTCCTGACAATCCTTCCAGGCTGCGGTCATCCCTGCTGCTTGTGCACCTTTTTCTTCCACACTTTTCCTTCCACATAACTTTCTATTAATGTGCTTTGATACAGCACTTTGGGAACATCCAACTTCTTTTGCAATTACCTTTTGAGGCTTTCCCTCCTTATGGAGGGTCAATGATGGTTTTCTGCACAACTGTCAGGTCAGCAGTCTTCCCATGATTGTGATTCCCACTGAACCAGACAGAGACCATTTAAAGGCTCAGGAACCCTTTGCAGGTGTTATGGCTTAATTAGCTGATTAGAGTGGGACACTTTGAGCCTAGAATATTGCACCTTTTCACAATATTCTAATTTTCTGAGATTGTGGATTTGGGGTTTTCATGAGCTGTAAGCCATAATCATCACAATTATGACAAATCACGGCTTGACCTATCTTGTTTTGCATGTAATGAGTCTATCTCATATATTAGTTTCACCTTTTAAGTTGCATTATGGAACTAAATGAAATTTTGCACGATATTCTAATTTTTCGAGTTTCACCTGTATTGTAGGAAAGAAAAGCGGTTGCAAGCATGGCCTCCAAGACCCTTCCCAATTGGATTGAGTACAAGGAGAGCAAATTTCACTACTTTAACAATACATTTTATATCCCTTCACAGAACACGCCACACCTAAAAAGTCTTCCCCTTACACCTCCTTATTTTCTATATGCTAAACTACCAACTTGGGGTCATCATGACATTGTTTCCAGGGCCTCAATGTTTTATCTTCTATTTATTCCTGGGCTGCCAAGCTTTACCTTTATTGTATGTTCTTACCTTATTTATTCTCCCAAGCCTGGTCAGATCTTCCTGTTGTTCTAACAATGTATCATGTCTTTGTGGAATGTATCGCCTATATGTGAATGACTGGGCCAGGATGTAACTTCTTTCAGTAGAAACAACAAAAAGGAGGGGGTTTTCTGCAAGGACAGAGAAAGCTGGCAAGGGCACATCAAAAAGGAATGAAAGAAAGGAATATTCTAGTCTATTTCATGTACAAAATGAACCAAAGAGTTTTCTAATCTTGCTATATAATGTTCATTATAAAAGAGTAACTTGTAATTTTCTCTCAATAGGTTCAGTCTAGTATAAGCCCCAGAAACACAAGCTGTGCTGAATAGGAAGTGCACCAGTTACAGGGTTGTAGAGTTCTTGGTGCTCTCTGAGCTTGGTTGTTCGTTTCACTTCCAGCACTGAAAATGTTACCTAGTCTGGTAATGAAATGTCTGCAAGCAAACTTAGAAACCAAGCCTTCCCTTGATAAATACAGTAAATAATATATCGGCATGTTATATTCAACCTCATTTCTGGGCAACAGGAACTCTGAACCACTATATGAGGCTGGACAAGGAAGAAAGAATAAATTTGAGGTAAGGTAGTATATCTGTGTATAACATACATTTCAGAATTCTGCATTCTTTTTAAATTAGAAATACTGCGACTAAGAAATCCCAGAGCTTAAGCAATCATCATGCTTTATATCCACAACGTCTAACATAGTTCTTTACTGACCAGGGTGGTTGACTTACATATTTTGAAAGAAATACAGCACTCAAATAATGCAATATCTAAAATACCTCAGTTCAAATTAAAAACATATCTAGATAGTTTGCAAAAGAAAAACTACCATATACAGTACTCTTCCATTTGGTGTTCTAGAAGAGATTAGCATAGTTGGAGGAAACAAACCCAGGAGGAGAAGCGGAGAAGACAAGACCTCCATATCATTTATGAAGGCCATGAAAATAGGAAACTATGGAGACCATAGACTAGGGGACTGGGAAAGTAACAATGCAGTAACTTTAGGGTTTATCTGTATATAAAAGCGAAAAAGCACTCATGCATCATCACAAAATCTCCAGAACCTTAAAGCCTACAAACTTGAAATTTGGCACGTATGTTCCTCTCTGCTCCTAGGTGCTCATTAAGAAAGGATCTTTCGAAATGACCACCAGAGCATTAGTATTTCCTATATTATTATTAACATGCTCTGATGTTAAGGAGTTCTGCTCCCCTCCCCACCTGAAAAGAAATCTCTTCCAAATGCAAAACACAAGCAGAGGAGAGGAGTTTCAGTTCCAATTTTACTTTCACAGAAGCAAGCACTTTTACTACAGAATAGTTGAGCTAAGCCATGCCCAGGCTCCTTGCTGTTTCCTTCTTGCTCACACAACAAATACTGTTTGAGTTTCCAAACACCCCTCAACTCTCACACACTGACAGGACGCTAGCCAGATGAATACCAATGGATGCTGGTAGGCAGAGGCAGATTCCTCCCCCCTTATTTTCCTCCTCAGTTCAGACAAATCAGTTCCTTCTACTGTAACACCAGTTAAAGGGAAAACGCAGAAGATTTACAGATGTGATTAGTTTTTCGGGAGGAAAATAAGGGGAAAAATTGTGCCTCTGCCTACCAGCATCCATTGGTATTTATCTGGCTAGCGTCCTGTCAGTGTGTGAGAGAGTTCAGGGCTGTTTGGAAACTGAAACAATATTTGCTGTGTGAGCAAGAATGAGACAGCAAGGAGCCTGGGTGTGGCTTAGCTGAACTGCAGTTGGAAGATACTTATTTTCAGGTGGGGATGGGGTGTAGAACTCCTTAGCATCAGAGCATGTTAATAATATAGGAAATACTAATGCTCTGATGGTCATTTCGAAAAAGCCTTTCTTAATGAGCACCTAGAAGCCAAGAGGAACATACATGCGAAATTTCAAGTTTGTAGGCTTGACAATTCTGGAAATTTTGTCATTGATGACGCGTGAGTGGTTTTTTGCTTTTATATATATAGATGAACAGACTTAGCCATTGTTTCAACTGAGAAACCATGACCATCCTAGATCAAACCAAGTCCAAAAACACTAGAGAATTTCTGGAAGCCCAGCACTCTGACAAATTGGCCATCAATAGACACATAGACATAAACAATATCTACATACTATGCAAAATAGACAATCAACATGTCAAAAAGGGAACAAAAAGACCAAAACACCTCCCCACCAGCAATCAACACCCAGATGATAATAGATTAACTCCAAGGTTAATATCAGACCAACAATCAAGAAGTAAATAATACCCCAATCAAGGAACTGCCAAGCAAGCTAACAATAAACAGTCCTACGAAAGAAGCACCAAGACCATTTCCACCAACACTGACAGGGCAAGCCACCAGAATATAAATTGAGAGCAAACTCCATTTCTTACTAGTACTGATGATGTTACCAAGTTTGGGTAATGAAACATCTGCAACACAACACTAAGCTCAGAGAGCACCAAGGACCGACCCCTCATTAGAAAGTTAGTTTTCTGCCATGTCCACATCAGGCTGTTGCCACATTTCAAAATAACAATGTCCTATCCACTGAGAGACCATAGAAATTACATCTATTCAAAAATCTGTACACCTCAACATAGGTATATGTGCATGCTCTATCCTAAAAAAGGTTAGGGCTTTCATAATGCTACTTGTTTCACGAGATGTTACAGTATAAGTCATAAGCACCACTGAACAGCAGCAAGGAATGAAATCTATTTCCTGCTGGATGACTGCAAATCTTGCAACAAGCAATTACTCTGGTGAGGAGCCAGAATAGATTAGTTATATAGAACATTGCCCTGGAAGACAGCTGGTCTAAACTGTGATGACCCAGAGTGTAACACAAACATAACAAAATCCAAAACGTAAATAAATGTCCTTTAATATTTTTTTTAATTCATATTTATATGCCGCCCTTCTCCGGAGACTCAGGGCGCTTACAATTTTTGGAGTGCAACCCAATGTGCTCAGCAATAGCCTTCATTCCATTGTATATGCCTGCTTATTACTAAGCGGCATTTTTACAAAGTCAGCTTATTGCCCTCAACAATCATGGGTCCTCAATTTACCTACCCCGAGAGGATGGAAGGCTGAGTGAACCTTGAGCCTGGTGGGATTCGAGCCTGCAGTAATTGCAGGCAGCTGGAACTTAAGCGCTAGGCATTTAACAGCCTGCACCACCAAGGCTCTTGCTCCAACTTGGCCTCCAACTTGGCCCCACTGTTCAGTAATTCTCAGTTGGAGATAAAACGTACTCAAAAATAGTCTTCAAAAGAAAGCAATACAGTCCAAACTTAATGAGCAGATAGAGGTGAAATAAAAAACCAAACAAACTACAATGACAAAATTTCCACAACGGAACAGGATAAGTAATTACCAAATTCAAGGAGATAACAAGGCACAGTCTGTTGGAAGGATGCCAACCAAGGTAACTTCAGACCAAAATAAAACACACTTTACTTCTGGCAACACTGTGTTGTAATCGTCTCTCTTATATACTAGTCTCCCCAGCTGCAACCAATGAGGAGGATCATGGCCGCTTCCTCTCTCATAAGCCAAGTTGTTGCCTTCTCCATTCCTCTCTGTGTGTCCTAGGATGCAGAGGGGATGGGCCTGGTTCTTCCTCTGACTGCCCAGCTGGCCTCTGCCCTTCCCCAGCCTCTTGCACAACATCCGGAGCCACACCTCCACTCCCTGTCAGCTGTTCCTCCTCTCCCTCAGAGTCCGACTCTACCAAGGGCATGACATAAACACACTCTGAGATGCCTTTTCAGCCATGTGGTTTTTTTAATTAGAGGTATACATTTAAAAAGGTGTTAAAGGTTAGTTAGTTGACTAAGGGTTATGCTTAGTTGACTTTATAGGTGAAACTCGAAAAATTAGAATATCATGCAAAAGTTCATTTATTTCCATAATGCAACTTGAAAGGTGAAACTAATATATGAGATAGACTCATTACATGCAAAACAAGATAGGTCAAGCCGTGATTTGTCATAATTGTGATGATTATGGCTTACAGCTCATGAAAACCCCAAATCCACAATCTCAGAAAATTAGAATATTGTGAAAAGGTGCAATATTCTAGGCTCAAAGTGTCCCACTCTAATCAGCTAATTAAGCCATAACACCTCCAAAGGGTTCCTGAGCCTTTAAATGGTCTCTCAGTCTGGTTCAGTGGGAATCACAATCATGAGAAAGACTGCTGACTTGACAGTTGTGCAGAAAACCATCATTGACACCCTCCATAAGGAGGGAAAGCCTTAAAAGGTAATTGCAAAAGAAGTTGGATGTTCCCAAAGTGCTGTATCAAAGCACATTAATAGAAAGTTATGTGGAAGGGAAAAGTGTGGAAGAAAAAGGTGAACAAGCAGCAGGGATGACCGCAGCCTGGAAAGGATTGTCAGGAAAAGGCCATTCAAAAGTGTTGGGGACTTTCACAAGGAGTGGACTGAGGCTGGAGTCAGTGCATCAAGAGCCACCACGCACAGACGGATCCTGGACATTGGCTTCAAATGTTATATTCCTTTTGTCAAGCCGCTCCTGAACAACAAATGTCAGAAGCGTCTTACCTGGGCTAAAGAAAAACAGACCTGGTCTGTTGTTCAGTGGTCCAAAGTCCTCTTTTCTGATGAGAGCAACTTTTGCATCTCATTTGGAAACCAAGGACCCAAAGTATGGAGGAAGAATGGAGAGGCACACACTGCAAGATGCTTGCAATCCAGTGTGAAGTTTCCACAGTCTGTGTTGATGTGGGGAGCCATGTCATCTGCTGGTGTTGGTCCACTGTGCTTCATTAAGTCCAGGGTCAACGCAGCCGTCTACCAGGAGATTTTGGAGCACTTCATGCTTCCTTCCACAGACGAGCTTTATGGGGATGCTGACTTCATTTTCCAGCAGGACTTGGCACCTGCCCACACTGCCAAAAGCACCAAAACCTGGTTCAATGACCATGGGATTACTGTGCTTGATTGGCCAGCAAACTCACCTGACCTGAACCCCATAGAGAATCTATGGGGCATTGCCAAGAGAAAGATGAGAGACATGAGACCGAACAATGCAGAAGAGCTGAAGGCCGCTATTGAAGCATCCTAGTCTTCCATAACACCTCAGCAGTGCCACAGGCTGATAGCTTCCATGCCACGCCGCATTGAGGCAGTAATTGCTGCAAAAGGGGACCAAACCTGGTTGGAGCCTGAGGGCGCCCCACCAGGATTTTATCAGTCCAGGTCAGAAATGGGCCGCGGGGGGGGGGGCAGAGCTCTAGGGGAATGGGTGGAGTATGGGATCTGCACAGTGATTAGGAAAGGCAGCAGAGGTAAGGGCGGAGGGTCGTATCGATCTTTGGGGGTGCGCCCCCACTATCTCCACCCGGTGGTGCGCTCCGACCCTCCGGTTCCTACCCATTTGCCCGGGGGCTTAGAGGAAAGGGGCTGAGGCTGGTTTATTTGAATGCCAGGTCTGTTGGAAACAAAGCTCCCCTCATCCGAGATTTGATCGAGGAGGAAAACGCGGACCTGGCTTGTATCACAGAGACCTGGTTGGGCCCGGAAGGAGGGGTCCCTCTGGTAGAACTATGCCCACCAGGTTTCTGTGTAATACACCACCCTTGAACCCAGGGCAGGGGTGGGGGGGGGTGGCTGTGGTCATCAGGGAGGTTCTTTGTCCAAGGGAGGCCACTGTTCCACAGATAGGCGGGTGTGAGTCCCTTCTATTGAGATGGGACCCTTGGGGTCAGTTGGGTCTGTTGCTTGGATACCTTTCTCCCAGCTGCGTGGCAACGGCCCTGCCTGGTCTACTCGACATCTTGTCGGGGGTGGCAGTTGAGTTCCCCAAACTTATGGTGTTGGGGGATTTCAACCTGCCATCCCGGGGCATCGAGGTTAGTTCATGGCTTCCATGGCAGCTATGGACCTGACCCAGATAATACAGGGTCCCACTCATGAGGGGGGACACACCCTGACCTTGTTTTTATCTCAGGGCTGGTGTAATGATCTGGGTGAGGGATCTCCGATTGTTTATCCCTTGCCATGGACCGATCATTCCCTCCTGCGGCTGACCTTCCGGAATGCCGCCCCTCGCCGCTGGGAGGCAGAACTGGTGAGATGGTTCCGCCCCAGGCGCCTAATGGACCCGGAGAGGTTCCAGGCGGTGCTTGGGTTAATCCCGACCTCTCTTGCCCACGACTCGGCTGAGACCCTGGTGGATGCCTGGCAGACGGCTGCCACTGGGGCACTCAATCAAGTCGTTCCTTTGCGGCCTCTCACCCGATGCAGATCCCGGTTGGCTCCCTAGTTTTCTGCGGAGCTCCGGGAAATGAAGCGTTGGAAGAGAGGCCTAGAGAGCTGTTGGAGGTCCAGCCAGTCTGAATCTGACCGATCGCAGCTGAGGGCCTATGTTAGGTCTTATTTGGCTGCGATGAGGGAGGCAAAGCATGTTTACTTCTCTCTCATCGGATCCGCAGATAATCGCCCAGCCGCCCTGTTCAGGATCACCCACTCCCTCCTTAACCAGAGGGGGGAGAGGATCCTTTGCAGGGACGGGCCGAGGAGTTTAGTCAACATCTGATGGATAAGATTGCTCAGATCCGGGCTGGTTTGGACTCCGACTGGTCAGAGTCTGATGGGAGTGATGTGGGGGGTCTTAAGGATTTCATCTGGGAGGAGTTTGACCCTGTAACTCCAAATGAGGTGGACAGGATCATGGGGAAGCTGAGCGTGTTTATTGGACCCGTGTCCCTCCTGGCTGGTTTATGCCGCCTGGGAGGTTACACAAGGCTGGCTCCAGGCAGTAATTACTGCTTCTTTGAGTGAGGGAATCTTCCCCTCCGCCTTCAAGGAGGCAGTGGTGAAGCCCCTCCTCAAGAAGCCTGCCCTGGACCCAGCTAATTTAAACAACTTTCATCCCATCTCCAACCTTCACTTTGTTGCGAAGGTTGTTGAGAGCGTGGTAGCGAAACAGCTCCCAGTGTTCCTGGAAGAAACTGACTATCTAGACCCACACCAATCAGGCTTCAGGCCCGGATACAGCATGGAGACGGCGTTGGTCCCACTGGTGGATGATCTCTGGAGGGCACAGGACGGGGTTATTCCTCTGTCCTGGTCCTATTAGACCTCTCAGCGGCTTTTGATACCATCGAACATGGTATCCTACTGCGACACCTCGAGGGGTTGGGAGTGGGGGGCACCATTTTGCGGTGGTTCTCCTCCTACCTCTCAGGCCGTACGCAGATGGTGTTGATGGGGGCAGGGATCGGCCCCGAGGCCCCTCCTTTGTGGGGTCCCTCAGGTTGGTTCTCTCGCCTCTCCTGTTCAACATCTATATGAAGCCGCTGGGTGAGATCATCCGTGGTTTTGGGGTGAGGTATCATCAGTACGCTGATGATACCCAGCTTTTCATCTCCACCCCTAACCAACCCAGTGACGCCCTCGACGTGATGTCCTGGTGCCTGGATGCGGTGCGGGTCTGGATGGGGAGGAACAGGCTCCAGCTCAACCCAGACAAGACTGAGTGGCTATATGTACAGGTGTCTCGAGTTGTCCAGGATATTCCATCGTTAATTATGGGGGGAGAGGTGTTGCCCCCCGTAGATAGGGCACGCAACTTGGGTGTCCTCCTGGATACACGGCTCAGTTTGGAGGAGCAGATGGGAGCCATGGCCAGGGGGGCATTTGCCCAGGTTCGCCTGGTGCGCCAGTTGCGCCCCTACCTGGATTGAGACACCCTACGTACGGTCACTCATGCGCTTGTTACTTCCCGTCTGGACTACTGTAACGCTCTCTAAATGGGGCTGCCCTTGAGGACCACCCGGAGGCTTCAACTGGTCCAGAATGCGGCGGAGCGGGTTGTGATGGGAGTGTCCCGATACTCCCATGTTACACCCTCCTGCGTGCGCTGCACTGGTTACCGGTTGCCCTCCGGGTGAGATTCAAGGTGCTGGTTTTGACCTAGAAAGCCCTTCATGGCTTAGGACCGGGATATTTACGGGAGACCTTGCTGCCAGCGACTGTTTCCCATCGTCCTGTGCGCTCTCACAGACAGGGCCTCCTTGGGGTTCCGTCAGCCAGACAATGTCGGCTGGCGACCCCTAGGAGTAGGGCCTTCTCTGTGGGAGTACCCACCCTATGGAACCAACTGCCCCTGGAGCTTCGGCTGGCCCCTGACCACCGCTCTTTCCGCCGTGGCCTCAAAACAAGGTTGTTGCAACTCGCTGACCTGGACTGAGGGGGGGAGGGTGTGGGGGAGTTTTGATGCTTATTTTTAGGGTTTTAGATTTTAATTGGGTTTCTTATTTGGATTTAATCTCTTTTTAATTGTATATGTGTATTGCTTTTATTGTACGCCGCCCCGAGTCCTTAGGGAGATGGGGCGGCCTAGAAATCCAATAAATAAATAAATAAATAAACCAGGTACTGAGTACATATGCATGCTTATACTTTTCAGAGGTCCGATATTGTTCTATGTACAATCCTTGTTTTATTGATTGCATGTCATATTCTAATTTTCTGAGATTGTGGATTTGGGGTTTTCATGAGCTGTAAGCCATAATCATCACAATTATGGCAAATCACGGCTTGAACTATCTTGCTTTGCATGTAATGAATCTATCTCATATATTAGTTTCACCTTTTAAGTTGCATTACTGAAATAAATGAACTTTTACATGATATTCTAATTTTTCGAGTTTCACCTGTATGCATTCAGTGAGATGAGACCTTATAGTGGCCCAGAAGGATCCAATCACAATACTAAAACTTCCTTGCATGCAGGAGTAAGGTATAAAAAAAGACAGAAGGAGGGGGGATAATTTCTTTTTAATGTGGCTGAGAAACATGTTTCCATACAAATTTGCAATCTCTGATAATATTAGCAAATGAAACAAAAAAAGGGGGGGAGAGAAAAGACAAGACATATAATATTTGATTTATCAAAAGATGAGACAAGAGAGACTTAAGCTTTGAATATCTGAACCAAGATCTTGTTTCCCAGAACCTTCAGCTAAGAACTACACTTAAAAGTTATGCCAATCTGTCTTTCTTAATTGGATGATTCCACACAACTTCTACGTGCTTTTGCTGCCTTTCAGTGTGTTTTCAGATGTGGTCAGAGGCGAAACTCAGTCCTGCACTTGACTTGCTGTAACATTCAACTTGCCAAGAAAACTCTGGTTTCTGTTTTCCTTTTATTTTTTAGAAAAAAAGGGAAAGGAATGGTTAAAAAATCATCAGAAGGTGTAAGGGAGGAGTATATTAAATATTTTGACCACTGACAAGCCTTAAGGACATTTCAGTTTTGTTATGCTCTATTTTATTACTAATATATTTACAGGGTGGTTGGTTTGTTTCTTTGTTGCTAACGTTTGGTAACATTTTTAATAGAATTTACTTCTGAATTTGAGTAGGAGCCAATAAACTATGTTCATTGTCCAGTCCCCATTAGTGTAAGAAAAGACTCCAGTTTCCTTGATGCATTATCCAACTGTTGAATAGCAGCTCTTCCTCTTTATGCCGAAACAGTTGGGCCACAGCAGCTGGGATGTCTGAGGTGGATGAGCTCACATAGCAGTTGGTGATGCTTTGCATTGAAGGAGGTACTGGTGGACATTTTCAGCATCACACTTCAGCCATGCAGCGTTCAACAGGATGTTTTCACAACACTGCTGGATGGTACGCTCAGCTGATGGAACTGGGTGACTCTCAAAAAAAGCCTAGATGAAATGAAATAACATTCTCTGGGAGTATCACATCTGATGACATTTTCATATGGATGAATCAGTCAGAATATAGGGACTTAATTCCACAACATATACTGTAACAGTTTGGATGAGCAAAAAAGAAAGAATATTTTTTGCAATTATATATGTAGTCATGTGAACAAGTACACCCGTGTAAAGTTTTTCATTTTTAACACATGTAGATATATTTGATCTTCAAACAATATATCAAAGTGATGTAATTGAACAAAAGAACTATGAAAAACTGACTGCAATCATTTCAACAAAAAACGATCAGATATGCCATTTCCTTCTGTGGAAAAAGTAAATACACCTTTGGATCTAATACCTGATATTGCCACCTTTGGAAGAAACAATTTCAAGTAGGTGTTTCTTATAACTGTCTACCAGTCTCTGACACTGATTGGGGGTGGGGGGTATTTTTCCCCTGACTTCCATGCAAATTATTTTCAGTTGTGCAAAGTTTAAGGGTTCTTTTTTGCATGCACAGCCTGTTTCAAATCACGTCACAGCATCTTGATGGGTTTTGTCTTTGTCTTTGTCTTTGTCTTGGCCATTCTAGAACTCTACATTTCTTTTTTTTCAGCCATTCCTTGGTGGGTTTACTGGAATATTTAATGTCATTGTCATGTTGCAGGATCCACTTTCACTTGTCCTTCAATCTTCTGAAAGAAGGTCTTACATTAACCTCAAGCCCCTCCAGTACAATTAACAATTCATAGTGGATTCTATGATGATGAACTGCCTAGGCCCTGATGCAGGAAAGCCACCCCAAACAATATTTCCACCACGCTTTAACAGTTGGTATCAGGTTCTTCTGGTGAAATGCTGTCTTATGTTTTTCCCAAACACATCTGGTAATATGGCCAAATAATTTATCTTTACCTCATGTGTCCACAGCACATTGTTCCAGAAGTCTTGGTCTGCCTAGGTATTAATGAGCAAACTTTAGTCTTGCCCTGATGATCTTTCTGGACAGCAAGCTTCCTGGCACATGTAGATATAATTGCTGCAGCTTCTTTCTAATGGTAGACTCACTGACATCATGTTAACTCACTTCAAAACAATGCTATAGAGCACTGCACACCACAACAACTAGACACAAGAATAGTTTTTTCCCGAACGCCATCACTAAACAAATAATTCCCTTAACACTGTCAAACTATTTACTAAGTCTGCATTACTATTACTATTCATTTGCTCATCCTTCTTTTCACCCATCTTCTCCCACTTTTGACTGCATGAATGTAACTTTGTTGCTTGTATCCTTATGATTTTTTTATTGACTGTTTACTAGTATAATTATTATTATGGTTCCTAGTATGATTTGACTGCTTATTTGTACCCTTTGACTACTATTAAGTGTTATACCTATGATTCTTGATGAATGCATTTTTTTTCTTTTTATGAACACTGAGAACATTTGCACCAAAACAAATTCCTTGTGTGTCCAATCACACTTGGCCAATAAAGAATTCTATTCTATTCTATTCTATTCTATTCTATTCTATTCTATTCTATTCTATTCAACATCAGTACTAATGAGGGCTACCTGTAGCTCATGTCATGAATTTTGGGGTTCTTAGAGACTTCTTGAGGCATCTTGTGTTCTGCTCTCATGCTGAACTTGCTGGGATGGCCTGATCAGGGCAACTGGGCAGTTGTTTGAAATGGTCTCAGTGTAATGACTGGTTTTAAATTGTTTGACAATCTTTTTAGATGGACTACAAAATGTAAATTGTGCATTGTATTTGTTATATCCCCTTTATATCTATCAATTTTCTTGAAAAGATGATCCAATATCTGTAAATTGAAATATGTTGAAAGTGTGAAAAATTTCAGTGGGGTGTACTTGCTTTTTCTCATGACCGTACATTGCAAGAATGTGCAAGATTCACCAATTCAGGAACAGAATGTTCTTGGGAATGTCACAGAACCATGCTGAACCCTTCTAGACCATGCCATTTGCGGGGCACTTCGGTGGTTTTCAGAAGAATTCCATGAACCAGAAGGAGAAATCTCAAACAAGTTTGGAGAATTTATTTCTGGAAAGTGCTGGACCATGCCCAGAACACCACAATCTGGAGAGGGAACAGAGTAACAGAGTTCTCCAAAGCATTCAATTCCTGAATCACCAAATTGGGCATATTCTCCATTACATTTCATTCTTTTTCAGTTCCATGAAACCATGTTTTAACAGACTAATTGGAAGGACAAGATGTCCATTATTCAGGAATGTCCACTGATTGAGAAATAGAGCACTGTGGAGATATGTGATGTCATCAGAGAAATTATTTTTTATTTTATTTATAGGTTACCAAACTCCCAAACAACTCCAAGTGGCTTACCACTAGAAATAAAAATAAACATATAAGAATGGAGAAATGATGGGTGTTGTTACTTGTGTCATTTTGTACCATGTGCATGACACAATTAATTCAAATTGTCATTTGGGTCATTTGTTTAATGGCTTCATTATGCAAATGAGGTAAGTGTCCATTGCATCAAGGTCCAGTAAAATGAGGTTTCGCTGTAATTTGTTCCTCTATAATCCCAGGAAAGCTATCTATTATTCTACTTAAAAAAAACAAACTCCATTTCTACTTCTCCAAGTGCCCAGTTTACATACAGAATATGAAACAAGAGTTTAATAATTACACTGAGGCTCATTCAGCTACATTTTGAGACAAAGTGTACTTTGGATACTGTTTGTCCTTCAAATATTGCTAAATGCCAACTTGCAGCATCCTTCATCACTGGCCACAGTATAGGAGTACTGATACTTTGGACTACATATCTCATACATCCTTGCTAGCCTGGTCAGGGATAATAGAAATTGTAGAACACCTACGGTAATGCCATCAGATTGTCTATCCCTACAGCTTATTCTTGGAAGACATCTTGAATTTACTGGACTTATACAACAGGAGATCAGAAGTTAATAAGCATGACAATTTTCTATAGCTACTTACTTAGGTATTTAGTCCAGAAACTATTACAGAACACCAACAATCAATTGATAGTCTTTGACTTAATTGCCCACTAAATGTGATCCATCTGGTAATTCTGTGGGATGATGGGACAAAAATGTACTGAGTCAGAGAACATAGTGCTGGTGCGTCGGGGCTAGAACACTCTCACCCCAATTCCCCCTTTCATTGAAGACGGTCCAACAGAGGAAAAGGAAAGAATCATCCCAATCACTGGCATGTAAACCAGAAGGGCAGCAGCAAAGATATTGATCAATCTTACCTTAACTTCTGTAGCCATTTTGTCAACTGCAAATTCATCGACTGACAACTGAAAATAGGAACATAGAGCATTATAGATTAGGTGTGGATTTTAAAAAAGCTTGTTTCAATATTGCCATAGCCCAGACTTTTTGTGCACACCTTTATTAGCCTGGACATTAAGAACGCCCCCTGGTAGCGATTGTATAGTTTCTCCCAGTTGTCTCTGATGAACTTCCAGGCAGCCTTTCTGCCCTGCTTGCTGCCTCCTGCAACTCCACCAATGACAGATACTATGTCTTGGGGACATACCTCTTCCTGCCAATGGAATAAGAAATGATTTGAATCTATAAAGTAAATGTCACATATAAGAGATACCTTTATTTTATAAGTTTTTGCATCCATCAGACATGCTTTAATGATTTCAAGTAGATGATTTCAGGCTTTGCAGCTTCATGGAACTTCTTGTATAATGATCAGTAGCTGGAGTTACCATGAAGTACCATACTGACCAACAAAAGGTGCATTTGATTAAAAAAGATTAATTCCATTTCTTCTAGCCAGAAGACAGGGTTGAAGATGTATTCCTGTTTCATAGAGGAAGTTCCTTCCTTTCAGTAACATGCACTGACTTCAGCTGAGTAAGGCTGAAATTCTTTTGAGTAATTCATTGTAACAGCAACAACAATAACAAAACCTTTACTGCTATCAAGAGACATAAGAAAATGGAACAAAAATATATAACAGTTGGCAAACATAGTACAGCAGTTAACGATTTGATTCCTAATTGCTTGAACTGTCTTGATTCTGTCTCCTTGTACAATGGAAACATTAGATCCATTTTTTGGTGACCATAAAGATGCTTCATTGTTAAGTCCAACTACCATTCTCAGTTAACTGAAGATGGAGCTAACCAGAAAGGAGTATATTTCAGAGGTATTCCCAGGAGACATCTTGTAGTAAGCAATATCTTGTAGTACCATGGACCTGAAGGCTGCCTCTACAGAAGTAAACTTATCTGATAATGCTTATTTAACATAGCTGATTCTGCCCAAGTTGCCACCCTTTAAGTTTCTATTAGTGGAAGCCCCACATCAGAGCTATTGATATAGCTGAACCTCTGAAAGAATGAGCAGTGATGCTAGAAGAGGGCTGTTTCTTGCTAAGTATGCCAACCTGTGATGGTGGATTATGTTATTGGTCATCCCAGGCTTCCCTCCTTTGTAGGAGACAAGTTATCAGTTCTCCACTCTCCTAGAGTACATTTCAGATATATTCTTAGCACAGTGTATATATACAATTTGTACCAGGTTTGTTCTCCAGGGTGGGAATGGTCTAGCAGAAATTGGGAGACCACGAATTCTGGTGGTCAGTAAAAATTAGAACATGAGCATAAGATAAATATTTATTATTCATATTTATATCCCGCCCTTCTCCGGAGACTCAACAATCACTTTACCTACCCCAAGAGGATGGAAGGCTGAGTCAAATATTTGACCTTATCACCACCTTGTCTTGTTGGAATACAATGAGGTATCTTCTTACTGCAAGAATATATGTTCCAAAAGTCCTAAAAATCAATGACAAATTCCATAAAGGGAAATAGAGGATGACCAGACACGTGCCTCTCAGGAAAGAATGCATCTGAGAGTGGCCAGAACGGGATGCCCCTCACCTAGTCAGGGGTCAGAGCCCAAGGTAGTTGCCTGACTGTACAGTATAGTGAGTTTGCTGTCCTCTCCACTTGCTTGTAGATGTTCCAATATTTCAAGGACATCTGATGATGATGCCACAAATCTTTCTTTTATACCACTCCTCAAATCAGTTGATAGGTAGTGGTGGTAAGCTGGGTAACTAGAAGCTTATATGGAAGTGGGCTCCTCATTCCATCAGCCTGATGTCTGTAATTACCTGATTCTTGATCAGCTCAAGGAATGCCAGATTTCCTGGAATCAGCCCTCAATGCAAAGGTTGGGCTACTTTGCTTGGCATTCTTTACGATCTGTCTCCTTTGCTTCCTCACAGGATACAATGACTCCACCTCATCACTGTGTGTGGTAAAATTGAGGAACCCAAGCATGTGATGCTGTTTTAGCCCTTTTCTTTTTCTCTGATGCTGCCTAGCCAGGATCCCCTTTTTCTTCATCTTAGTTTTTCTTACTCCCTTAGGTAGCCTTATTCTTTTTTCTTTCTCATATGTGC
>SOZL01000024.1:888022-917609 GCA_009733165.1 Naja naja | reverse complement strand
CAAATAATTTACTTGGACTTCAGTAAGACATTTGATAAGGTAGACCATAACCTACTACTAGATAAAGTAGAAAAATGTGGGTTAGACAGCATCACCACCAGATGGATTCGTAACTGGCTGACCAACCACTCAACATGTAGTCCTCAATGGAACTGCATCTACATGGAGTATGCAGTGGAGTACCCCAAGGCTCTGTTTTAGGCCCAGTACTCTTCAACATCTTCATCAATGACTTGAACAAGGGGATAGATGGGGAACTCATCAAATTTGCAGGCAATGCCAAGCTGGCAGGAATAGCCAATACAGAAGATAGGCTTAAGATACAGAAGGATCTTGACAGACTTGAACATTGGGCGCTATCTAACAAAATGAAATTCAATGGTGAAAAAAGTAAGGTTCTACATTTAGGCAAGAAAAATCAAATGCACAGGTACAGTATATGCGGTACCTGGCTCAATAGTAGTAACTGTGAGAGGGATCTCAGAGTCCTAGTGGACAACCATTAAAATATGAGCCAGCAGTGTTCAGCAGCTGCCCAAAAAGCCAACACAGTCCTAGGCTGTATAAACAGGGATAGAATCAAGATCACGTGAAGTGTTAATACCACTTTATAATGCCTTGGTAAGGCCACACTTGGCATACTGCATTCAGTTTTGGTCACCATGATGTAAAAAAGATGTTGAGACTCTAGAAAGAGTGCAGAGAACAGCAACAAAGATTATTAGGGGACTAGAGGCTAAAACATATGAAGAACGGTTGCAGGAACCGGGTATGTCTAGTTTAATGAAAAGAAGGACTAGGGGAGACATGATAGCAGTGTTCCAATCTCAGGGGCTGCCACAAAGAAGAGGGAGTCAAGCTATTCTCCAAAGCAGTGGTTCTTAACCTTTTTGAAAGAATCGCCCCCTTGAGCCATTGAGGAAGTTGTCATGCCCCACCCCAATATACACCTGCCTGCTGACTCTTAGTGTCCTCAAGGGGGCCAGCAGAGGGGCGCTAAGAGACAGCAGAGGGGCGGCTCATCAACGCCGTGCGGGCAGCACGTAACGGCCACTGCTTCTGCATTGGAGGCACCGCTCTGGAGCAGTGCTAGTCAATGAGTGAACCGGCACTCGAACACACTTCATCGCCTCTTAGCACCCCTCTGCTCGACCCCTTGGGATGCTAAGAGGCAGGGGGCGTGCCGAGGCGCCAGCCCTGCAGGCTCACCCCATTGACTGTTGTACCTGCACCTGAACCCGCTTCGTCCATCCATCCATCCAAAAGGTCTGTTTGTTTGCCTGCCTGCCCCTTCCTGCCTATCTACCTACCTGTCTGTCTTTGCTCACCTACCTACCTACCTACCTATCTACCAATATAGATCTCTCTCTCCCAATATATATCCTCCTCCATTGTCCCTCCATATCACCCCCCTTCCGTTCCTTCGCCCCCCTGAGAAACAAAATCGCCCCTTGGGGGGCAATAGCGCCCAGGTTAAGAACCACTGCTCCAAAGCACCTGAGGGCAGGACAAGAAGCAATGGGTGGAAACTAATCAAGGAGAGAAGCAATCTCCGCTCTTTCCACCACGATCTGAAAACTTGGCTGTTTGAACAGGCCGGACTGGACTGACCTCTCGGGGGAGGGGGGGGTGTTAAATTGATTTTATTTGGGCTTGTGGTGTTTAATTTGTTTTTAATGTATTTATTGTCTATATTTTTAGCTGTGTAAGTCCTTTTGAGGAGAAGGGCGCATAAATCCGAATATAAAATAAAAATAAAAATAAAACTAAGGAGAAATTTCCTGACAGTGGTATAGCTTGCCTCCAGAAGTTGTGAATGCTCCAACACTGAAAGTTTTTAAAAAGATGTTGGATAACCATTTGTCCGAAGTGGTGTAGGGTTTTCTGCCTAAGCAGGAGGTTGCACTAGAAGACCTCCAAGGTCCCTTCCAACTCTGTTATTCTATTCCATTCTATTCTAAAATAGGTTGATGCTGAAGAAAAGTATGATTTGCATGAGCTTCTGGGGGTAAGGTAACTGGTTTTCCTCTCTTCTTGTTTGCTCTGGAAGTTTTTGTTCCCTGTGAGCTGGTTTATTATTGCACATCACTGAGTTTTGGAGCTGCCTCACTTTGGGAGGTGAAGCGTAAAATAGCTGGAATCCCCATGTTTGTATGAGTGTAGTAGACAAAACTGTCTCTTCATGGCACTGAACCAACATGCTGAACCTTGTTAGGTTTCTTTTTTACATCCCCCCTTTTCTATCAGGGATTGAGAACGTTTTAACAAACAACATCACTGTTTGGTTTGGTGGCTGCAATGCCTCAGATAAAAAGTCCATTCAGAGAGTGGTAAGGACAGCTGAGAAGATTATAAGAAGCTTGCTTCCTGTCATTCAGGATACTGCTTAGAGCTCAAAGCATTGTTAGAGACACACCCACTTCACGGTCTGTTTCTTGCAAGATTCATTTGTCTCACCATATACATGTATACATCACATATATATGTATATATAACATGTATACATGTTTCTCCATGTCATATAATATATGTGGGTATATGCATAATTTTGAATTTATTTATTTATTTTGACATGTTTATGTAGTGTATACAGGTAAAACTCAAAAAATTAGAATATCGTGCAAAGTTTTCATGAGCTGTAAGCTATGATCATCACAATTATGGCAAATCACAGCTTGGACTATCTTGCTTTGCATGTAATGAGTCTATCTCATATATTAGTTTCACCTTTTAAGTTGCATTACTGACTTCTGGTTTGGGACTCTTCGGAGACAGACCGAAATCTGCGACTGTGCGCAGTTTCGATCTGTGCTCGCCACCAGAGCACCCCGAGCTGCTGGCTTGGGGCTAACCAGCCCGTGAGAGGTGGTGAAGAGGGGGAGACTGCTAGCAGGGTCGAGGAGAGCCACATCTCCTCCCCAGCTGGCTTTACTCCCTTTCAAAGGCGGTTGCAGCAGTGGTCAGAAATGGCCACCTCAAAGAACCCGACCGGACAAGATCGTGCAGGAGGAAGTTGGAAGAAAGTTTGACTGACCGGGCTGAACAGAGAAATCACCCTTAAGGTACCTGGAATTTGAGCAACAAAAATAATACTATCCCTAAAAAGACTTTCTTAAAGCAGGAAGAAAAGTGAAAGGGAAAGAATTGTTTTTCCTTCCTCTTAACAACTGACAGTTCTAACAGACCTTAAACATTAAGAAGAAGAGATTTGAATAAGAATTGATATTAATCCTCTTTGACATTAATAGGCTATTCTTAGCTGAAAATAAAGTGTCAAAGGGACAAAGATTTCTGAATAATTAAAAGCCTTCTGAAAAGAAAGCAGAGGAGGAAAACAAAAAAGGGTGGAATCTGGAAAAATGGAGGATACCACCTGGAGTTAAAATATTGAGAGTGAATTTTAACAAGATTTGAGAAGGATACATTCTAGCTGCAATCCTGTTACAAGATAACAAAGCCCTCGAAAAGAGAAAGTGAGAAAAGAAGCAAGAGACAACTATAGACTATTGTATGATTCCTGGAATTTTGACAGTGGATCCTAGGGAAGGGACTAAAATTAATTGGGGTTGTTTAAAAATAAAGAACTTTTCAAAATGCCATCACTCCTGGAAGAATTAAAGAGATACTTAAAGAATATAAAGAAGAAGCACAAATGAAAGGAGAGACTTTTGCCCAGATTCCAATTTATTGAAATGGAGATTTTGAAATATCAAAGACAACAAGAGACACTTGCTGAACAAGAAGGGCGGGAAGAAACCATCTTTAATGAGCAAGCAGTTTTAAGTGTGGTAAAAAGGAAGAAGGGGAAAAGGAAAGGGAAAAAGTTAAGATCTGAAGCAATAACCAAAAAAAAGTGCAATTTGAAAAGTAATTATAATGTCAGAAAGAAACAGAAGGGGGATCTCAAAAGGGAGATTTGGACAGAAAAGAGGAAAAAAGGGGAGGGGGATGGAAAGAAAAGAAGCTATGAAGGATGGAGCAAGATAAGAAACAGGAAAAGCGCATAAAGATTAAAGGGATAAATTTATTTGAGAGACACAGATAATGGTTAGAAGTTTAATTTAAAAAGAGAATTCTGCAAGGGTACATGAGATAATATTGTTATATTATTAGAAAATGTGTTATGTGTAATGGAATATTTTTAGTAATTAAATGATGTAAAGAGGATAAGAGAGTAAGGTTTTTAATGATTTAAAATTTAAAAGCTCAAAAGAAACATGAAAGGTTTTAATGCTGTTTTCTAAATATAGTAATAAGTTAATATGAAATACAGATGATTAAAATGAATGATAATTGATGCTATTTGCTAACAAGTAGGATATTAATATTAAAGGTGGAGCTGAATTTGAAATAGAAATATGTATTCTATATATATGTATATCTTCTTTTTTTGTTAAAGAATTTAATGTGTATCTGTAGGGAGTGTACCAAGCAGAATTGGTTGATAGTTATGTTAGAAAATGAATGTCATATTTGTGAAGGTGTACTTTAAGTGTTGAGTAATAATTGAATAGATAATACTTAAAAGATATAAAGGTGTTATAACTCCAGCCTTAGCAACTACAGGCCAAAATATGTATAAGGAAAAAAGAGTATGAAATTGTAAACAGGACAGATGAAAGTGTTAAAATATTAAATGGAAAGATATGGAAAATTAGAAAAAGAAATGTAATTTAAATTAGAAAGGAATGGAATAATTAAAAATAACATTATAGAAAGTAGAAAAAGGGAAAAGCTATGGAAAAAAATTATGCAAATGGATATAAGATATGGATTAGAACACACAAGATGAATATGCAATTGAATTTATGTCTGTACGGAGAAGTGATAACCCAGGAACACACTGTTCTCAAAATAAGAAGTTTTATGTTCTTTATGTATGTGTTTGTCTATGTTTGTCTTTAAAAAATAAAAAAAATTATGAAAAAAAAGTTGCATTACTGAAATAAATGAACTTTTGCACGATATTCTAATTTTTCAAGTTTCACCTGTATTAGAGGGGAGACCCTTTGAGAGCTATATGCAATGAAATTTCATTTTAATCTATGCCGATTAGTATACATTCAAAGTGACAATAAAGTTATTCTAAGTTCTAAGATCACCACACAGTCCCCGACATACCACCCAATTTGGTGCCTCTTGGTTTTCCCATCACTATTTTAATGATGGAGAAAAGGAAGATCCAGCTTGTGTACTCACTATAGTCTCAACAGCTTAAATGCTGATGCAGCACCTTTTTGGCCACTATGGCAATCCTGGCTATTAGTTTAGCTTAGTTTATTTGGACTTAGAAGCCACCCTCTCTCCTGAAGGACTCAGGGCAGCGTACATAAAAGACAGAAAGTACAAAAGTTAAAAGAAATTAAAAAGATATTAAATTATGCCAAATAAACAATCAAATTAAAAACCCCGATCCCCTGTCAGTCCAGGCTGGATTGCAAAATAGCCATGTTTTGAGGTCACAGCGGAAGGAGCGGAGATCAGGCCGCCGCAACTCAAGGGGTAGTGGATTCCAGAGGGGTGGCCTCCCCACAGAGAAGGCCCTACCCCTAGGGCTGCCAGCCTACACTGTTTAGCTGACGGTATCCCCAGGAGGCCCTGTCTGTGGCAGCGCAGGGCATTGGTGTTTGTCAGCGGAAGGAGACGTTTGCAAGTACCCGGACCCAAGCCATACAGGGCTTTATAAGTTGTTACCAAAACCTTGAATCTCACACAGAGGGCAACCGGCAACCAATGCAGGTCACGAGAGGAGGGGTGTAATATGGGAGAATCAGGACGCTCCCATCACTACCACGCTGCTGCATTTTGCACCAGCTGAAGTCTCCGATGAGATGCAGGCAGCCCCATATAGAGAGCATTGCAGTAGTCAAGTCTAGAGGTGACAAGCCCTGAGTGACCGCGCGCAGCCATCTCAGTCCAGAGCTGGCGCACCAGCCTAACCTGTGCAAATGCCCCCTGGCTGCACAGCTCCCACCTGCTCCTCCATACTGAGCTGTACATCCAGGAGGATGCCCAGGTTACGCCTCTATCCACAGGGGACAACACCTTCCCCTATGGATAATGTTGGTCCCTGGATTATCCGAGATGACGTATACACAGCCACTCAGTCTTGTTTCGCTGAGTCGGAGCCTGTTCATTCCCATCCAGTCCTCACCGCCTCCAGGCAACGGGCCATCACGGGAGGGCATCACTGAGGTGGTTTGGGGTGGAGATGAAAAGGTATCATCAGTACTGGTGATACCTCACCCCAAAACCACGGATGATCTCACCCAGAAGCTTCATATAGATGTTGAACAGGAGAGAAAGGACCCACTCCCTGCGAACACCACAAGTGAGGGGCCGACGACTCCACCTCGCCAACACCGACTGCATCCAACCCGAGAGGTAGGACAAGAACCACTGCAGTACGGTGCCCCCCACTCCCAACCCCTCAAGCCGGCGCAGTAGGATACCATGGTCGATGGTATCAAAAGCCGCTGAGAGGTCTAACAGGACCAAGACAGAGGCATAGCCCCTGTCCCGAGCCCTCCAGAGATCATCAATCAGTGCAACCAGTGCCGTCTCCCTGCTGTACCCAGGCCTGAATCCCGATTGGTATGGGTCCAGGTAATCAGCTTCTTCCAGGAACATTAGTAGCTGCTGCGCCACTACACTCTCGACAACCTTCGCCAAAAAACTAAGGTTGGAGACTGGACGAAAGTTGTCCAAATTGGCTGGGTCCAAGGCAGGCTTCTTTAGGAGGGGCCTCACCACCACCTCCTTCAAGGTGGCAGGAAAGGCACCCTCTCATAAAGAAGCATTGGTAACTGCCTGGAGCCAGTCAAGTGTACCCTCCTGGGCGGCATAAACCAGCCAGGAGGGACACGGGTCCAACAAACATGTAGTGGTGCTCAGCCACCACATGGTCCTGTCCACCATATCTGAAGAAACAGGCTCAAACTCCTCCCAGATCACATGAACAAGACTCGATGCCACCTCTGTCCCTGACTCTAACCAGGCGGAGTCCAGCCCGCCTGATCCGAGCCATCTTGTCGGACAGATGCTGACTAAACTCTCAGCACGCCCTCCTCCCTCCGACCAGGAGGGAGCGAAAGTGACCCTGAACAGGTGGCCAGGCTGACATCTGGACAATGAGGGCAGAGAAGTAAACCTTCTTCGCCACTCCTCATCGCTGCCAGATAAGTCCTAGAAGCGGATCTTAGCTGGGATCAGGTCAGATTCGACCGAGGAGACCTCCACCTGCTTTCAAGGCCCTCTCCTACGCTTTCATCTCCGAGCTCCATGGAAACCAAGGAGCTACCCGGGATCTGAGCCGGGTTAAGGGCCGCAAGGGGACAACTTGTCGAGAGCCCGCGGCCGCCTGCCAGGCTTCCTCCAGGGTCTCGCCAAGTCGTGGACATGGGAGGGTGGCACACCTAGGCCCACTGGAACCTCTCAGGGTCATAATGCCCGGCGGAACCACTTGGTGGCTCCCATACCCCAGGGCGGGGGTGACGGACAGAAGGTCAATCAAAGGAGGTAGTGATCGTCCATGACAGGGGCAAGTAGTTGGAGAACCCCCACCCAGATCACTATACCACCATCCAGAGACAAAACTAAATCCAGCTGTCCCCCTCATGAGTCGGGCCCTGAATTATTGGTCAGGTCCATGGCCATGGAGGCCATGAACTCCCCGGCCAAGCCCAAGTCCCCTCCCAGAGATGGCAGATTGATTAATGGCTTGGGTCCAGGGTACTTGCGGGAACGCCTCCTGCCAGCATCACTCCGACGCCTCTGTTCGCAGCCTCATAGGAGGGGCCTCCTTGGGGTGCCGCCAGTCAGATATTGTAGGCTCATGTCCCCAGGGCTAGGCCTTCCTCTGTGGGAGCACCTGCCCTTGGAATCAGCTCCCCCGCCGATCTCTCGCTTGGCCCCTGACCTCCGCTTCCTTCCCCGACCTGAAGACTTGGTTGTTCCAGCTGGCCGCCTTGAATGACCCGGGGCTTTATTCTATCTAACTTTATTTGGCTTGTAATACTTGTTTAATTTTGTTTTATGTAAATTTTTCTTTGTTTTATTGTTCACGCCTGAGTCCTTAGGGAATAGGGCTACACAAGTCGAATAAATAAATAAATAAAATAAATAAAGTCCCCCAGGACCAAAAGCCTGGGAAACTCCACTGCCACCCCCGAGGGGATCTCAAGCAGCCTGGGCAGGGTTTGTGCTACGCAGCTGGGGGAGAGGTACGCCAGCAAAAGACCCAACTGACCACCCGAACCCAACCTCATGAGGAGAAGCTCACAGCCGTCTATCTGCTGGACGGTAACCTCCCTCGGGTCTAAGACCTCCTTAATTACAACTGCCACCCCACTGCCCCTCCCCGGGGCCCGGGGCCGGTGCAGCACCTGGAAACCTGGGGGACATAACTCCACCAGGGGGCACCTCCCTCTGGTCCCAACCAGGTCTCCGTGATGCAAGCCAGGTCCGCTTCCTCCTCTATCATCTCACAGAGGAGGGGAGCCTTGTTCCTAGCAGACCTGGCATTAACATAGACCAGCCTGAGCCCAGGGGCCAAACCTCCCATATCCCTGGGGGAGCAAGCTGAGACAAGAGGGTCAGAGCGCCAGCCAAGATAAAAGGGCGCGGTTCCCAAATGCAGTATGGCCCTCTGCCTCTTCGTCTCCCGATGTTCCCAATCACCATGGGGATAACCCCCGCCTGGTGTGCCAGACCCCACCACAACCAAACCGCACACGCCCCTCCTCACCCGACTGAGAAAGGATATGACCCGGTGAAGCCCCCCTTCGCTCCAACCCAAGTCTAAAACCCACCCCACTCCCTAACCCTTTTAAAACCCGATTTAAAAATTTAAACAAAGACAGCTTAAAAACACCCTCCCTTTTGCTTCTGCCACTCTCAGAACCCTGAGGTCCACATCAGGCAGGTCGACAATAAACCTCCGGCCATTCTTAAGGATTGGGGACATTCCTCAGGGCCCAAAGTTCTCCAGCTGTATGAAATGAGCATCGTTTAAGGAGAAGGTGGAGGTAGATGGTAATGGCCAGATGAAAAAGTCCAAAAGTCCAGGTAGGCCAGCAGTCCATGGTAGACAAAAAGGAAGGAACCCCAGAGGACCCTCTCACGGTACCCCAGGGGGTGGCAGATGATAAAACCCGCATCGGTCTCTCACCCCAATGTGCCTCCTAGCTTCATGGACCCGTTGGTCAAAGCAGGGGTGATCCCCAGCTCCCTTACGACATGTTGGGTCAGCCCCCCCGCTTCTCTGGACAAATGGGTGAGGGTTAAGGTAAAGGTAAGGGGGGATGATAGAAAAAACTGAGTCCCCAAAATCCTACTGTTCATCAGGGCCGGATAGGCTAGAGATCGATAATCCAGTTAAATCAGTCCAGATCAATCCATGAGTCCTCATGACCACGATAGCCAGCAAAAAGCAGACCGGGTCGCAGAACCAGAAACCCAACCTGGGGGAGGCCAGTAAGTGAGAGGGAACAGAGGCTGGAAGGGAAGGCCAAATGGAATTTCACCGCGGTCAGCCACTCCCAGCGTCCACCACCCGCTATGCGGGCGAGATGATAAATCTGAGAAAATGGAAGATGACAAAAAGGCTCACTCCCACAAAAATCCGTTGCCATCTGAAGTCCTGCTGCCCCGTCCACGCTGCTGCAGGTCACCAGGCCACTCACCACTCCTGGGCATAGCCAGCCATCGCCCTCGCAGCTGGAAACTCCGTCTGCAGGCCATTCCAAGGTGACCAGCGGCTGACGGCAGCCATCCCCTGTCACAGGCAACCACTGGATCAAACAGGGTCCCCAGCGGTCTGATCGCCGCCGTCCATTGCCAACCAGCCTCCATGACCCTACACAGAGAATGCGCTCCCCACCAAACAGCTGAGTGGCTCCGAGGAGGACACGGCAAACGGCTGCCATTCCCCTCTCGCCACGATCGATCTTCCTCCTCCGCCATCAATACCCACCCTCCAGCTGAACCGCCCCAGCTGAGGGTCTCTAGCGGCGGCAAAGCAGCGCAGGTGGGGGAAAGCAGAATGGGCTCACAACGACCCTCCAAACCCCCAAACAGCCTAAAAACCGAAGCCTTCTCGGAGCTCACGGAGCTAAGCAGCCATTACTCCAGGCATGCGCAGAAGGAAGTAAGCAGAAGGTTTCCTGCTGCTGGTGCTGCCTAGTCCTGGTTTGATTGCCAGAAGGCTGCTGAAGTTGGCCTTTCAAGAGGGAAAGAGGCTGCCAATGGGCTGCTGCAACTAATGTTGCCCAGTGCTTAGTCTACAGAAAGATTCAGCCACACCCTGGAAGACTTGATGCTGGCATCTTTCCACTGCTTCAGTGCCTATGAGCATGCACACACAGTTTGTGCTACTGCTGCTGCAAATTCCATGATTGTTAAGCAAATCCAGCTTCCTCAATGGGTGTTTTTGCCATGTTTTGCTGTAAATTGACCAAAAAAGGTTGCAAATTATGATAACATGACCGCAGCATGCTGCAACTGGTCATAAATGTATGCTGATTGCCAAGTGCCCAAATTGCGATCATGTGACCATGGTGCAATGGTCATTAGTGCGGAATACAGGTTGTAAGTCACTTTTTTTGAGGCTGTTGTAATATCAAATGGTCATAAGTCAAGGAATACCTGTACATTCTTAGACTGGAGAAAACCAGAACAATTTTGAATGAGTTCTATTGAACTATTTAAACATGTTTTTTTTTACTTTCAACAGCCAAGGAGAAGGATTTGTACACAGTAAATCAAAAAGTGGATTGACTGAAAAACAATGATTCTACTAAAACCGTGTTTCCATCCTGTATTACATTCTCCTCAATATATAACTATAGAAATACATGATGTCATCACCACCACTTTGCAAATTTTCTACCTGCTCACCTACCTCACTATAAATAGTCAATAATTCCAGCAAAACTGGAGGGAAGGAGGATAATGTCATGGATAATGTCAGGTGCAATATTTCAACAGCTACATGTTACAAATTGAAGGAAGGGAATATGTCCATTATATTTTATTCTACCCTGTATTGCTGTATAAGGCATGCAATACAGAATTACATACTGACTACTTCCAATAATTGTATGTATTTTTTCTAATAACATTGTTATAGTCTTGCAATAATTTTACCAGAAAATACTTCATTTTCCAATGATGGCCTGATCATTCCACTGAAGGTACAATTATTATTTCTTTGTTATTTAATTAATGCTGGTATGTGACCATAATAAAATTGCTTGTTATTTAAACTTGTATCAAGAAGATAAAATAGTCAAAATTTCTTCTGACAAAACTATTCTCTCCCATTTAACAACTGCACTGTACAGGTAACCCAACTCTTTCTCTTTCAAAAACTCAGAGGAAAAAAGAATTGATTTCACAGTACTTTTACAAATTTTTCTCAAGCATGTGAATTTATTTTAATGAAACGAGTTATTAGCTCTCAGAGCTTTAGATAAATACTTGAAAATGTAATTAATGTGCAATTTAATTCAGAACGAAACCAGGACAGTTATTTCATTTTTACAATTCATTTCTGTTATTCTGTTTCATCCACCTTATATACAAGTAGTCCTCGACTTACAATCATTCATTTAGCAACCATTCAAAGTTACAACAGCACTGAAAAAATTAACTTACCATCAGTCCTCACATTTACAACCTTCACAGCATCTCCACGGTCACGTGACCAAAATTCAGATGCTTAGCAACAGGCATGTACCGTGTTTCCCCGAAAATAAGACCTACCTCGAAAGTAAGACCTAGCACTATTTTCTAAACCTGTCCTAATATAAGACCTACCCCGAAAATAAGACCTAGTGTAAATCTCCAGTTCCAGGAAGACTTTTCAGGGAGCAACCGTGCACCGAAACACCCCCTACACACTCACACCCACTATTTGGCACCATAAATATATAAGACCTACCCCAAAAATAAGACCTAGTGTGTTTTTGGGAGCCAAAAAATATATAAGACAGTGTCTTATTTTCGGGGAAACACGGTATTTACGATGCTTGCAACGTCCTGGGGTCATGTGATTGCCATTTGCAACCTTCCCAGCTGGCTTCTGACAACCAAAGACAATGGGGGAAGCTGGATTTGCTTTACAACCATATGATTCTCTTAATAACTGCCATGATTTGCTTAACCATGGCAAAAAAGCTATAAAATCAGGCATGACTTAATTAATCACCTTGCTTAGCAACACTAATTCTGGTCCCAATTGTGGTTGTTAAGCCGAGGACTACCTGCATCAAGCTTACTCTGCATAATTTATTTTAGTCCTGCTAGCTTGCAGATAGGACCAAGGAACTACAAAGGGCAACTGCAACACCAGTGTATCTCTAGTTTCTTGGATATCAAATCCTGCTGTATGTTAGCTCTATATTATTATGTTAGGAATATATTATTAAGGGGGGAAAAGGAAAAGAAAAACAGTATTCTCACAATGCTGAAAATGATACTAAATTCCCAATTCTGTTCTTATGTTGTTTCCAATGCACAGGATTAGTATGTGGCATCATACTCACTGAAAGTGCAAAAGTAAGAACTTTCTGTATTAACTCTGGCTGAGATATTGCACCAAGTACACGCTCTGTTCTGTTCTTCTCTTCCTGAATATCAGCTTGCTTGTGGAGCTTCAGGAAACCAAACAATAACAAATGGCAAGTGATAGTAGACTTCTTCCCTGTCATATTCTGTTCTAAACTAGGACCAGACAAGCTAAATTAGAAACCTGCTCAGCTTCTGGGCATATGGCCAATGGGCATTACACAAAGGAATATTTGCCACTTAGTTTAGTGGGGGTTCAAAATTTGGCCACATTTTTGGGTACTGCAGTTACAAGATCTATTTTACAGCAGAACCACTAGATGACATATTATCTCTATACAATGGCTGTGGGAGTAATTTCCAAATCACCTACATTTATTTCACTATTGACATTTCTTTTCAATTGTGTTCTTTAAGTATGCCACTTAGGTTGATACTCTTCTGTAGAACTTAGTACAACCACAAGTCAAGAAAAGTTACTCTGTTGTAGGGACACATCTTTCTACCCTTGAATAAATGTGGAAAGCAACTAGTTTGGTTAAGCTGAAAGGAAATGTGTCTAAGAAAAATAATGGGGAACAAAACTTGCAGTACAATAAGATAGGCAAAAATTGTGAAAAGTTGTGATGAAAAGGTGGGCAGTCTGCAACCTAAGATCTGCAAAGGGGCTAACAGCAACTCAGTCCTTTTTCCTCACTACAGGTAGTCCTCAACTTACAATTTGCTTAGTGACCATTCAAAGTTGCAACAGCACTGAAAAAAGTGATTGATCACTGGTCCTTGCACTTATGACTGTCACAGCATCCCCATGGTGACATGATTAAAATTCGACTCCTTGGCAGCTGGCATATATATATCATGACTGCAGCACCCTGGGGTCATGTGATTGCCATTTGCAACCTTCCCAGGCAGCTTCCAACAAGCAGTCAATGGGGGAAGCCAGATTTGCTTAATGACTGTGTGAGTCACTTAACAAGTACAGTGATTCACTTAACAATCATGGCAAAACAGGTCATAAAATTGGGCGCAACTCACTTAACAACCACCTTGATTAGCAATGGTAATCCTGGTCCAAACTGTGGTTGTAAATTGAGGACTACCTGTAGTAGGAAAGCAAGCAATTTAATTCTTGCCAGTCAGCTCATCACCTCTGACAATGGAAATCACAATCAGCAATAGTACACTGGGAGGAAGACAAAGTGCATATTGGGGAGTAAGGAACATATTTAAAAGGAACTGTTTTGAAAATGAAAATGCCGATAGTCAACAGCCATAGCAGTTGAAAGCAATTTCTCAATGGGATGGGATTCACTTAAGTCACCTATAATTTCCAATGGCAACATTGTTTCAAAGGGTATCAAATTCAAATTATTGGCAAAAAAATAGATGAGAGATGGAACTCATGCCATCTTTCAGATACTGTTGAGCTAAAATTCTCACTAGGAAAAACAAAGCTGGAAGTCCATAAAGGCCATAAATTCCTTTGTTGAAATGGCCAATTTTGTTTAAAATTTTCAATAATGGACATGTGACAATTATATTCTGTGGATTTTGGGGCTATATCATTAAGCAAGCCTTATTTAATGTATATACAGTAACTGATATATTCCCCATTCTCAAGTACAAATAACAGGGCTAAATATCAGAAAGAGAGAGGGATGCGGGACAATATGAACTAATGTTTTAAATCTATTCCATTGCAATGAGAGGGATCTAAACATAATTTTAGGTCTCTTCCACTGTAATTAATAACATCTGAAACGGAATATTTCTAAGACTATCTACTGTTCTTCACATGAGAGAGAGAAAATGGAAGGCTTACAGTAATTAAAATTGCAACACAAGACATCTGTGGTCATCTTGCACGTTGGCACAGCATTCATCTGTACCTGGAGTATTTTCTCCATAGATTTTTACATGCCCAGAAATACAAAGTAAACTTACCTTTAGCATAGTATCTAAGGTTATACTGTCACCATGTTTCAAAACAGTTACATATACCTGGAAAGAAAAAATATTTTAAAGTAAAGAAAGCTATTTCCTGTCTGTCAGCATTCCAGCAAACCTCCATTCCAATCAATAACTCCGAGACAGACATATCTCAAAGATACCTTTATTTGGATAGAAACTGGCACATCTGTGGAATCCTGAATCTGAAAGTTTTCGGGCTTCCTTGCAATATTCAGAACTACAAATCCATCCCCCCATGGCCGTCATCACATCACATGGCCCAATCACGATCTGTCCTAAAGTAAGATTCTTTTTTCATTCTGCGCCATACTCAGTGACCTTGAACTAACAAAAGAATTTTATTTTGTCTACTTAGAGATACTCAATTGAATCCTCCTACTTTCTCAGGCTTGTGGCAGCGTGGGAGCATCGAATCTCAATATGGCTTCCAAAGCTGACAGGTGCCCCCCCTTGAAAAAATCACATCCTGGAAGAGATAATAAACAAAACACAACCAGGGGTTAATGCGATGCCCTTAACCCCCTCTCCCCACTCCAAGGGGACCCTTCGGTTTGTCAGGGAATTTGTCATAGAATTGGTTAACCAATTTATCTGCATGTATATCTCAACTTTTACCCAAGTAGCATCTGACAAAGGGTAACCTTTCCATAACACAGAATATTGTAATCTAGAATCAAGGATTTTCCTTATTTCATAATGTGTCTCACCCTGTACGATCAGAGGTTTAGGGGGAGCTGCTGGTATCAGCCTTAGATTTGACCCTACAGCAGGCTTCAACAAACTACTATGGAACACTGGGTGTATTTTCCCCAACAGTCGAGGGAGACTTAATTGGACTGTCATTGGATTGATTATCTTAGATATAGGGAATGGACCCAAGAATTTAGGGCCCAACTTCCTACTGGGAAGTTTCAACTTGAGGTATTTAGTTGACAAAAACACTTTGTCCCCTACGGTGGTTGGAGGGATCTATGTTTGTCTGCTTGTTCTTTATATTCCTCAGCAGCTTCAGTTAAAGCTTTTTTTGTATCCTCCCAACCTTTCTTTAATGAGTCCATCCACTCCATTAAAGACATGGATGTTGGGGGTTCCCTAGGTAACTCCGGCATAGGGACAAAATCCATGCCGATGTTGATTTGGAATGGAGTCAAGCCTGTGCTGCTGTGTACTGCATTATTGTAAGCAACTTCTGCAAATGGCAACAGTTCCACCCAGTTCTCCTGTTGATAATTTACATAGCATCTAATGTATTGTTCCACCATGGCGTTGGCTCTCTCCGCTGCCCCATTGCACGCAGGATGGAATGCTGAGGAAAGCCCTTGGGATGACCCAATGGACTTCAAAAACTCCCTCCAGAACTTAGCAGTAAACTGTACGCCTCGGTCTGAGATTATTAGAGGTCTGTGGAGCCTATAGATATGCTTCACAAACAGTTTCGCAAGTTTCTTAGCCGAAGGTAGCCCGTTACATGCTGTAAAGTGGGCTTGCTTAGAAATAAGTCGATAACAGTCCAAATCACGGTACTTCCTCCACTCTGCGGTAACTCTACGATAAAGTCCATCGTGATTTCTTCCCACGGCTTCATTGGTTCAGCTACTTGTTGAAGGAGGCCAGGGGTTTTTCCAGTTCTGTGTTTCATCGTGGCACAAATTGAGCAGCTTTTCACATAGTCCTCGACATCAGTTTTCATTTTTGGCCACCAGAACTGTCTCCTGAGTAAATGTAGGGTTTTTAAGAACCCAAAGTGTCCCCCCAAATGTGAGTCATGGCAATGTTTCAGTACCATCAGTCTTAGAGTATTGGGTACACAAATCTTGGTTCCTTTCCAAGAATACTTCGTTCATTGTGAAATCAGGTTGATGTTCAACAAACCATGGATTGGTTAAAAGTGCTGCTTTCAACTCGGTTGTCAGTTTGTCTTCTAGGCATCTGAGACTGTGGTTGGCTTGGCCTCGGGTGGTTACTTGGCCTGCAGGTTGGGCTTCTGATATCATAGTTTGCACTACCTCTTCCCGGCGACTGTCAAATTGGGGTTTTCTCAACAAGGCATCCGCCAATATGTTCTCCCTCCCGGGATATATTTCATGTTAAAGTTGAAACTCTTGAAGTATTGAGCTCAGCGGACTTGTTTAGGTGATAGCTTTCAAGGTGTCTTTAGAGCCTCGAGGTTCTTATGGTCAGTCCACACCTCAAAAGGCTCCTTACTCCTTCCGGGAAATGTCTCCAAGATAGTAAAGCCCATCACACGGCAAACATCTCTTTTTCCCAAACCGCCCACCTACACTCTGTGCCTGTCAATTTTTTGGACACATAAGCGCAAGGCATTAGCTGGTCTTGAGAGTTCTTCTGGAGAAGAATCGCCGCGACAGCCACATCACTAGCATCAGCTTGGATGATAAAAGGTTTGGTCGGATCTGGGTGCTGGAGGATAGGCTCAGTGGGAAATAGGCGCTTTAATGTTTCAAAAGATTTCTGACAGTCCATTGTCCAAGCAAGGACAATGGTTTGGTTTGGTCAGGGAAGGCCCAGTTTTCAGTAACTCTGTTAAAGGGAGGGCGACCTTGGCAAATGAAGGAATAAATTGTCTATAGAAATTTGCAAAACCCAAAAAGCTTTGAAGTTGTTTACGTGTTTGGGGGGGGTTGTCAGTCTAGCACCGCTTTCACTTTTCCAGGGTCCATCTCAACCCTGGTTAGACACTGTAGCCCAGGTAATCCAATGACTCTTTATGGAATTTGCATTTTGACAGCTTTACATATAACTTGGTGGCTAAAGTTTTTCAGTACTTGTCTGACCAATTTGACATGTTCTTCCATGGTTTCACTGAATATAAGAATGTCACCCAAGTAGACAAGAACCCCTTTGTACAGGTGTGGATGTAACACTACATTGATGAGTTGCATAAATACTGCGAGGGGGCCCTGGAGTCCGAAAGGCATGACTCGGAATTGGAAACTACCCAGAGGGCAGTTGAAGGCAGTTTTCCATTCGTCTCCCTCCTTTATGCGAACTCGGTAGTAGGCTTCTCTCAGATCTAGCTTGGTAAAGACCTTGCCTTTAGACAGGTGATTTAATAAGTCCTTCATGAGGGGGAAGGGGTACATGTTTTTTATGCACACCGTGTTCATGCCCCTAAAATCCACACATAATCTTAAGCCGCCATCTTTTTTTTCTTTAAACAGTACTGGGGCTGCCAACCTAGATTTGGCAGGTTCAATGAAACCTCTGTCCAAATTGTTATTGATGTATTTTCTCAATTCAATCATTTCAGCTGGTGTCATGGAATACATCTTTCAGTTTGGCAGTTTTTCCCCAGGTTCTAACTCTATGGCACAATCAGTGGCTCGATGGAGGGGGGTTAAAATGTTGCATTCCTCTTCACTAAAAACCTCAGCCAAGTCCCTGTATTCTTTAGGGACTTGGGGTGCGCCTGGAGGACAGTCTGAAGCAGTGGCTGCTGCTTCTGGTTGTGGATCCCTGTTGGGTGGCAGTTTCTTTGTGGAAGGAAGGGGGGGCAGGGGGCCAACCCCAATTATGATTTTTCGTATCCGTCTTCCCACTTGATGGTAGGGGCCCATTTATCCAGCCAAGCAAGTCCCAATATGACAGATTCTGACATTTTTGGAGCCACTAAACGTATGAGTTCAATGGTGCCCATCTCTAGTTTGATTAACTCTGTCATTTGGGTGGCTGGGACTCCCCCAGTTAAAATCTCATCTACTTGTTCAAACCTGATTGGGTGTTTCAGTGGGTTAGTCTTTATTCCCAATTGTTCAATAAGGCCAATAAGGCATCTGGAACACCTGGTATCTATTACGGCTTCTATCTCCCCTGCCTCCCCCATGTCAGGCACCACTAACTTCACTTTAACTGTAAAATGGGGGATGGCAGCACTCACCATGGGGTCGTCTTCTTCATCGGCTTCTCCGGGACGAATTTCTTGGGTCGGAAATTCCTTGCTCCCTTCTGTGTGGAGGGGGCCCTCTACAGTGTGTCTAGCAAACCAGCTAGTGTCTGGAGGCTTCCATGGATTTCTTCGACCCCTGGCAGCTGTACTAGGCCTCAGTTGTGGAGCTTGTGGAACAGGTGCAGAAGCCAGACAGTCGGCTGCTCTATGGCTATCCTGGCCACATCAATAGCACTTTATAATCCTTGTGGGTTGGGTAGGAGCAGCTTCAGCAGGTCTGGTCAGAGGCCTCTGGCCACAGTTCTCCTAGGAGGGCCTTCAGAAGGGGGTTTTCTTTGTGGGTTGATATCCCTGTCCAGCCTGAGGGACATTGCATACCAATCCTGTAGCGTCTCTGGTATTCCTCTAATGTGGCATGCTTTTTTAACTTCTGGGTCAGTAGAGTTCTTGAAATAGTGCAGAAGTATTCTTTCAGGCCAGTTCATGAGGTTGCTTGCGACCCTTCAAAAGTCCCATACAAAGTCTTTTAAGGGTCGCCTGCCTTGTTTCATTTCCGTTATTTTGTCTTCACTTTCCCCAATTCTATCAGGATTCTCGAACCTAAACCTGAGGAGTTCAAGAAAGGCATTGACATCCTGTAGTTCTGGTGCTTCCTCATTGTGCAATTGAGCTATCCAATCGGAAGCATCCCCCTCATTCATCCCATCTGTGATTGCAGAAACCAGGTCGCGATCTGTTGCATATTGGTTTCCAAACCGATCTATGTGGGACCAGATCAGAGTGAGAAAGTAAGCAAAATGTTCGCGTTGTCCGTTGAATGTTGCTTTAAAAGCCATTTGGTCTGGTCTGGGAGGGGGACCGCCATAGCAACTGCGGGCTGAGCTGGAATGTATTGAGCCGGCCGGGGAATGTAGGGACCTTGTAGGGGTAGTCCAAGGGGTGGCTGTGTTAGGATCTGCCAGCCAGTTGGGGCACTCTGGAAGAAGGGCCCCTGCAGGGTTGCTCCAAGGGGCGGCTGAATTGGCACCTGCTGAGCAGAGGCCGTCTGTTGCATTCTTCTACCCGATGGGAAGAGGGGGATGGCTGCCACCTGTTGCCTGCACAGATCCCTTTGCTGAGAAGGGATCGCTGCTTCTCTTTGGATTCAGGGTGCTCCCGAACCGGGTGGTGCAACGTGTGCTGGCATCCACTGGCATTGGACCCACCTTTGACCAGGATAAAATCCCCACCCTGGAGAAATACTCTCTGCAGCAGGTAATCTCCTTTCTGGTTGTGGAGGGGGAGGACTTGGGATTTGTAACATACTCAATGTCGGCTGTATCTGCTGTCTCTCCCTTGCTTCTTGGGCCTGCCGGGCTGGGCCAATTCGCAGCCACCCCGAACCGACGCCACACTGATTCCCCAGTCAATTCTCGGACTAGGGAAAGTAAAGGTGGGCTGCATTAGGACCCAGCTCGTCTGGAGAGGTTGTGGCTGTGAGACATAACTTTCCACCTTAAGTTGCCGGAATTGTTCTGGGATTCCTGCCAACAACTGGCTTCGGAATGGAGGCAACAGGTTGCAGTCTTGGGAGTTGTCTGATTCCAACGTGCCCCCACTCCTCCACTCTGCCTCGTGGGCCGTCCTCAGAGGGCTGGAGAAAGAAGGGCATTCAGGCAGCTTCTCCTCCGGTCTCATCCCTGGATTCAGCTCCGTCTGGCAGCTTCTCCATGAATCCATCTCCTGAGGCCAGTTGCCTGAATCCACCTCCTTGGGCTGGGCACCTAATCTCCGTCTCTGTTCTGCAGCTTCTATCGCCTGCAACATCTCTTCAGAAGGTGGGCTGGGGGCTTCAATTAGGTTTCTGGTGTCCAGCCCCATAGCCTCTTCTGTAGCTTCTTCCATTTCTTTCATCTTCACTGAGTCTTCGCACTGCTCCCTTTTTGGAATCAGTGCTGGGGCTCAGCACCCCTGACAGCCCTCTTTGAAACTTTCAGATTCAGGGTAATGTCAGCATTCCAGCAAACCTCCATTCCAATCAATAACTCTGAGACAGACATATCTCAAAGATACCTTTATTTTGGTAGAAACTGGCACATCTGTGGAATCCTGAATCTGAAAGTTTTTGGGCTTCCTTGCAAAACTACAAATTCATCCCCCCTTGGCTGTCATCACATCACATGGCCCAATCACGATCTGTCCTAAAGTAAGATTCCTATTTGATTCTGTGCCATACTCAATGACTTTGAACTAACAAAAGAATTTTATTTTGTCTACTTAGAGATACTCAATTGAATCCCCCTCTCCCACTTCCTCAGGCTTGTGGCAGCGTGGAAGCATCGAATCTCAATATGGCTTCCAAAGCTGACACTATCAGTGTATTCCTATCACCCAGCGTGTAAAGTATCCTTCCCTTTACATTTCAGCCTCCAGAAGTTCAACCTGTCTCTACTCCAAGCTGGTCTAAGGAATTAAAACAAAAATATGAAAGTATAATACTAGAATTTATCAAATGTAAGTAGATTAACTTTTGGTGGTAACTAACATTTTAAGGAAAGGAAATTTCTGGCTATAAGCTAGGGACAGTTAAGCCCAGGAGTTCATGGCCACCATGGCAGCCATGGGCCTATCCCAGATCATCCAAGGCCCAACTCGGGATAGTGGTCACACTCCGGATACGATTTTCTTGTTGGAGAAGTGGCAATGTGATCTGGTGGGGGATCTGTTATTATCTCCCCCGTCATGGTCAGAGTCAGACCATGCTCTGTTGGCTGTGAGATTTTCCAATGCCCCCCCCGCCCGCCTTCACAGGGAAGAAAGACCTATTTGAATGGTCCACCCTCGGCGACTAATGGACTTGCTCAGGTTTCAGAAGGACCTGGAGAATATTCCAAGGGGTTCTACTGCATGGCTATGTGGAGGCCTTGGCTGCAGCTTGGAATCACAAAAAGGCTGAGGCCCAGGACAGGATTGCACCCATGCACCCTCTCATGGCCCATCGGTCCCAAAACTCCCCATGGTTTATGGAGGAGCCGAGGGTTCTGAAAAGGGCCAAAAGAGGGCTAGAGTGCTGCTGGAGGAACACTAAGAACAAAGCCAACTGGACATGAGTTAGAGCTACAATTAAGGCCTACCTTGTGGTGGTAAGAGCAGTGAAACATTATTATTTCTCTGGTCTTATTGCATCTGCAGTGTGTCGCCCAATGGCCCTGTTCAAGGTCACCTACTCCCTCCTTGGAAAGGAGGGCTCAGGCGATCATTTACAGGGCCATGCAGAGGAATTTGTTGAACACCTGATGGATAAAATCACTCAGATCTGTTCTCAGTTTGAGTCCAAGCACAAGCATGGAGCAGGTCCATTGGAGATGCCTGGGGAACGGACTTGCCAGATTATCTGGGAACAGTAGGGCCCTGCTGGACCTGAGAAAGAGGACAGGATCCTTGGTGCTGTTAAGGCAACTACTTGCTTATTACATCCTTGTCCCTCCTGGTTGCTGAAAACCCCAAGATGGACCTGTAGATGGGTCCAAGCAGTGATTAATGCATCGCTGCAGGAGGAGGTATTTCTGGCACTGTTCAAGAAGGCTTTAGTGTACCCCCTCCTGAAGAACCCATCATTGTACCCTGTAAGGGTCTGGATGGGGGACAACAGGTTTCTGCTGAACCCAGGCAAGACAGAGTGCTGAGGGTGGAAGGGACCACTGGATCTGGTGGTTTATCATCATTAACTCTGGATGGGGTTGCACTACCGCAGAAAGATCTGGTGCGCAACTTGAGTGTCCTCCTGGTCTCACGACTCCTGCTCAAAGAGCAGGTAGTAGTTGTGGCCTAGGAGGGCCTTTGTGCAACTTTGTGCGGTGCACCAGTTGTGCCCTTACCTGGAACCTGAAGCCCTGCACATGGTCACACATGTCCTAGTCATCTCTTGGCTGGATTACAGCAATGTGCTCTTCATGGGGCTACCCTTGAAGATTATTTGGAAGGGCCTTGGTGGCTCAGGCTGTTAATTGCCTGCACTTAAGTTCCAGCTGCCTACAACTGCTGTAGGCTCGAATCCCACCAGGCTCAAGGTTGACTCAGCCTTCCATCCTCTCGGGGTAGGTAAATTGAGGACCCAAGATTGTTGGGGGCAATAAGCTGACTTTGTAAAAATGCCGCTTAGTAATAAGCAGGCATATACAATGGAATGAAGGCTATTGCTGAGCGCATTGGGTTGTATCCCAAAAATTGTAAGCCGCCCTGAGTCTTCGGAGAAGGGCGGCATATAAATGTAATTTTAAAAAAAAAAGTTGCAGCTGGTGCAGAATGCAGCAGCACACACAGTCCTGGGAGCTCCTAGGGCTGGACATATAACACTGTTACTCTGCAAGCTGCATTGGTTGCCAGTTTGCTTCCAGATCCAATTCAAGGAATTGGTCATTACCCTTAAAGCTCTATATGACATGGGTCCAGGATATGTGAGGAGCTGTCTCTCCCCGATGGGACAAGCCTGGCCCACTCATGCCAGCAGAAGAGGCCTGCTACAGACCCTGTCTGCTAAGGAATTGAAGTAGGCGGGATCAAAGAGAAGAACCTTTTCTGCTGTGACCCCATCCCTGTGGAATATTCTACCAATGGAGGTGAGAACTGCCCCCTCCCTTTTGGCCTTCTGGAAGGGTATGAAAACCTGGCTTTGCCAGTTGGCCTGGGGCTGGAGGTGGCTGATGGGGTAAGAAGATCTCATCCCTGTCCCATCCGTCTCTTAGCTCTTTTAGGCATGGTTTTAGTGCAGATTTTAGTAATATTTTAATGTTGGTTCATTTTAATATTTTAACTGTGTTTTAAATTCTTTCTATAATTTGTAAGCCACTCAGAGTCACCTTGTAGGGGAGATGGGTAGCATAGAAATGTAATAAATAAATAAAAAATAAAAAAATAAGACATTACTGTTATATCACCAGGAAAGTGCCTCAAGCAGAGTAATTACATGTTAATTTAGCCCTACATGAAAGGCAGAATTTGAATCAAGAGGGTTATGTTTAAAAAAACTCAGATAACTGCTATAAAACAAGAAGTTTGAAAGCAACCTACAGAACTCCTCAGATCAGCAGATAGGATGTGCTTCCCTTCCACATGATCTTTAAACTGCCGCCAAGCTTCTTCCAATGTTGCCTTGTGTCCAGCTTTTCCAAGCTTGCCCAAAACTAAACCTCTCAGAAGTGCATCTAGATGACCTGATGGAAAACGGTAAGAAGTAAGAAAGTTCTGTCTTAAAAAGCTTTATACATGCATACATATAGATACACTACCTCGAGAGAGAATAGAATATAACTTTATTATGGTCTTAGACCAGCAATAGACATCACTATTTACAATATATATAAAAAAGTACTGACACATTATAATACATTAATAGTGGATAAAAACATCCCTGTTGATGCCCACTGTCACCTCTGCTTTTTATAACAATATTAGAAACACTACTAGATAGAATGTCAGCTTTGGAATTGTTATTAAAAGCTGCCACATAGCTGCGGAGAAATGGAGGGGGCTGATATTATTTGAGTAGTTTTCAGTAGACAAAATAAATGCTTTAGTAATTCAAGGTCATTGTGAATGGCACAGAGAGAATTGGAACTGAAGGAGGATTGGTTCATGTGATGTATGATGGGGGAAAAAGGGGAAAGGTTGTAGGTTGGGTCACTGTGGGAAGTCCAGGGGAAAACTTAGTTTCGGAATTCCACAGATGTGCCAAGTTTTATTCTAATAAAAAGTACTTTGACATTATGTTTGTCTTGGAGTTACTGGCTGGAATGGATAATCTTTGGAACGCTGACACTATTCCGAAACTCATCTAACACAGCACTTCCAGCAGGGGGAGCAAAAAGGGGTTGCTGAACCCTAGGACTTATTCCAGCGATGGAGGAAGCCAAAGAATCAGCCAACACGGAAGGTGAGATAGAAGGAGCTTGGGGGGGGGGGGCTTCGGAGCATTAGCTGAAACCCCCAGCCCCCACTTGGAGGAGATGATGCAAGCATTTAGATATGCAGAGGAGAGACAAGATTTAGGAGCCCGGCCCAGATGATCCGACTTGTGGGGGAGTTATCAGATGCCACTAAATAAACTGCCTGGAGAAAAATCTTTCTCGAGCCCTCTACGTATAGCAAAACAGACAGACTGGAGGTTTGAGGCCCAAATTGAATTGGAAACCTCTCAAGATGACAACCCACAGATTTATTCTAGGAGCCAATTGTTAGCAGACTGGACATCCCGGTCCAGTCAAGAGATTCCACCTTTGGTCATGGGGGGAGAGGTGTTGCCCCCCGTGGACAGGGCACGGAACCTGTGGGTCCTCCTGGACTCACAGCTCAGGTTGGAGGAACAGGTGGGAGCCGTGGCCAGGGGGGCCTTTGCCCAGGTCCGGCTGGTTCACCAGTTACGCCCATATCTGGACCGAGATGCCCTGCGCACGGTCACTCATGCACTTGTTACCTCTCGACTCGACTACTGCAACGCTCTCTATTTAGGACTGCCCTTGCAGTCCGGAGGCTTCAGCTGGTGCAGAATGCGGCAGCATGGGTTGTGATGGGAGTTTCCCAGTACTCCCATGTTATACACCTCCTGCGCGACCTACATTGGTTACCGGTTGCCCTCAGGGTGAGATTCAAGGTTTTGGTGTTAACATTCAAAGTCCTGCAAGAGATGGGTCCGGGATACCTACGGGAGCACCTCCTGCCGGCATCGAGTGCCAACCGCCCTGTACAAGCACACAGGCAAGGGCTCCTCGGGTTGCCGTCTGCGAGCCAGTGCCGCTTACGGTGCCCCGAAGGGCCTATTCTGTGGCAGTTCCCGCCTTATGGAACCAATTACCCCTGGGACTCCGTTTGGCCCCTGACCTTCACACCTTCCATCACGATTTGAAAACCTGGCTATTTGAACAGGCCGGGCTGTGCTGACCTCTTGGGGGGGTGGTTTTAAATTTTAAATTTAGGAACCGTACTAGGGTTTTAGATCAATTGGCTTGTATTATTTAATAGCGTTTTAAGTAACTAATTTATTTTTTTAAATTTTTATTTATTTATTTTTTAATTAGATTTATATGCCGCCCTTCTCCGAAGACTCAGGGCGGCTTACAATTTTTGGGATACAACCCAGTGTGCTCAGCAATAGCCTTCATTCCATTGTATATGCCTGCTTATTACTAAGCGGCATTTTTACAAAGTCAGCTTATTGCCCCCAACAATCTTGGGTCCTCAATTTACCTACCCCGAGAGGATGGAAGGCTGAGTCAACCTTGAGCCTGGTGGGATTCGAGCCTACAGTAATTGTAGACAGCTGGAACTTAAATACAGGCATTTAACAGCCTGAGCCACCAAGGCCCTTTTATTGTCTGTATTTAGTTGTGAGTCACTGAGTCCTTTCAAGAGGGGCGCATACAAGTCAAATAAATAAATAAATAAATAAATAAATAAATAAATAACCACAACAATTCCAGCAATTTTCATTCCTTTTATTTGTTTGTCTTCTCTAATACACCTATTCAACACTTCTAATGTTAACACAAACAGCAGAGGCAACAGTGGGCAACCTTGCCTAGTCCCTTTTCTTATATCTATAAATTCTGTCAATTCTCCATTTATCAAAACCCTTGCAGTTTGTTCAGAATATATAGTCTCAATGGCACACATAAAGTTTTTACCAAAGCCCATTTGTGCCAGTTGTAGTAACATAAACTGCCAATTCACATTGTCAAAGGCTTTTTGAGCATCCAAAAACATCAAAGACATGAGCTTTTCAGGATGTGCCTCATAGTACTCCAGAGTGTCCAAAATTATTCTCATGTTATGTTTAATTTGTCTCTTTGGCAGAAATCCATTTTGATCAACATGTATAAAGTTGTTTTTTTTTAAATTACATTTATATGCCACCCTTCTCCGAAGACTCAGGGCGGCTTACAATTTTTGGGATACAACCCAATGCGCTCAGCAATAGCCTTCATTCCATTGTATATGCCTGCTTATTACTAAGCGGCATTTTTACAAAGTCAGCTTATTGCCCCCAACAATCTTGGGTCCTCAATTTACCTACCCCAAGAGGATGGAAGGCTGAGTCAACCTTGAGCCTGGTGGGGTTTGAGCCTGCAGTAATTGCAGGCAGCTGGAACTTAAGTGCTAGGCATTTAACAGCCTGCACCACCAAGGCTCTTTATTTAAATATCTTTTCAACCTTTCTGCCAAAATTGAAGCAAAAATTTTATAATCAGAATTTAATAGAGAAATAGGTCTATAATTTTTAACTTGCTGTGTGTCTGTATCCTGTGTAATATAAGCTTCTAACCATGTTTTGGGTATTCTCTTCTTTTTTTTTTTTAATTACATTTATATGCCGCCCTTCTCCGAAGACTCAGGGCGGCTTACAATTTCTGGGATACAACCCAATGTGCTCAGCAATAGCCTTCATTCCATTGTATATGCCTGCTTATTACTAAGTGGCATTTTTACAAGGTCAGCTAATTGCCCCCAACAATCTTGGGTCCTCAATTTACCTACCCTGAGAGGATGGAAGGCTGAGTCAACCTTGAGCCTGGTGGGATTCGAGCCTACAATAATTGTAGGCAGCTGGATCTTAAGAGCAGGCATTTAACAGCCTGAGCTACCAAGGCTCTTCTTTAACATTACTTCATTCATAACTTCTTATAATTGGAGGTTCAACACCTCCTGAAAAGTCTTATAGAACTCCACTGGCAAACCATCTGGGCCTGGTGCTTTCCCTGTATTTTGTTTCTTTAAGGCTTCTGTTAACTCCATCATTGTTATGTTCCCATCTAACATTATTTCAATGTCTTTGGGTATCTGTGGTAGTTTTGCTTTCTGTAAATATTGTTTGATTTTTTTTCTTCTTGAATATTCTCCTGATAATACAGTTTTCCATAATATTATTACAACTGGCACAAGTGGGCTTTGGTAAAAACTTTATACATGCCATTGAGACAATATATCATAAACAAACTCCAAAGGTTATGATAAATGGAGAATTGACAGAATCTATAGATATAAGAAAAGAGACTAGGCAAGGTTGTCCACTGTCGCCTCTGCTGTTTGTGTTAACATTGGAACTGTTGAATAGGAATATTAGAGAAGATAAAGAAATAAAAGGAATGAAAATTTAAAAAGAGTATAAGTTACAAGCTTTTGCAGACGACCTGGTATTTATATTAGAGGATCCATTGGAGTCAGCACTTAAGCTAATAGAAAGAATAGAAGAGTATGGAAAAGTAGCAGGCTTGAAAATTAATAAAGACAAAACAAAGATACTAACGAAGAATATGTTTGTGAGACGGAAGAAAGAGTTGGAAGAAGCTTTAGAAATACAGGTCGCAAGCAAAGTTAAGTATTTAGGGATACACATTACATCAAGATGTAGCACACTGAAGGAGGACAATTATATTAAACTCAAACAGCAGATAGCGACAGATTTGGAAAAATGGAAAAATCTGCAATTGTCATTGATTGGGAAAATATCAACAATTAAGATGAATGTACTGCCTAGAATTTTATATTTATTCCAGACAATTCCAATTAGATTAGGGAAAGTTTTGCAAAGATTTAAATAAAATTGTGTTGAAATATATTTGGCAGGGCAAGAAAGTGAGAATAAAACTTAAACTGCTACAAGATGCAAGAGTAAGAGGAGGTTTCGCTTTGCCCAACTGGGAACTATATTATCAGGCAGCAAATTTGATGCGGGTAAAGGAATGGATAACATTAAGGAACAGTAGATTATTGACCTTAGAAGGACATGACCTGCTGTTGGGATGGCATGCTTTTCTTTGGTATAAGGGAGCTAAAACACAAGGGTACTTCAGAAGACATATTCAAGAGGCTTTGTTTTTAAATTGGGAGAAGACAAAAAAGCAATATTATTTAAAATTCCATTATGGATATCTACTATTGAAGCTTTTCTTATCCAATAATATATAAAAGGAACAAACAGTTAGATATGGTGAGATATTGAATGAAAAGCATGAACTTAAATCTATGAAAGCGTTGGAAGAACAAGGTATAAAAATGAATTGGTTTTCATATTTGCAAATACAATCTAGATTTGATGAAGATATTAAATTAGAAGGTATTTATGATAAGTTGACTGACTTAGATAAAATTTTGATAGGTACTGATGAAAATGTAATTTAAAAACTTTATGGACATTTATTAGAATTTAAATTGGAGGAGGAGCAAGTTAAAGAAACGATGATTGCTTGGGGGAAAATTTTGGATATGGGATTGATTTAGAGAAATGGCAAAATTATGGTCTCAAAATTATAAAATGACAATGTCAACTGCTTATAAAGAAAATCTGTATAAGATGTTTTACAGGTGGCACTTACCCCTGACGAGAATTGCGAGAATGTTTAAGAATAAACGGATAAATGTTGGAAATGTCATCAGATACCTGGCTCTTACCATATGTGGTGGATGTGTTTGGATAAAAAGATATTGGACTAAAATCCACACGTGGTTGAAAAAATGATAAAACAACATATAGACTTTAAACCAGAAATATTTTTATTGGGAATTATACTGAAATCTACAATAAAGAATTGAAATATTTGATTGTAAATGTGTTGACAGCAGCTAGGATTGTATTTGCTAAGAATTGGAAAAATGAAAAATACCTATGCAGGAGGAAGTTATTAAGAAAATCATGGACTGTGCTGAAATGAGTAAATTGACATTTGAAATTAGAGAACAAGAAGATAAACAATTTTACATGATATGGGATTTGTTTTATCAATGGTTGGATAAAAAGACATGGTAATGTAATACATTAAGAAATCTTATAATAGAAGTTTAATAAATTGATATAAAATATAATATAAATATACATAACCATTGGATGAAAGTGTAATATAAACTTTATAACAAAAATTAATATCTCATATAAATGATGGAATAAAGAGTTTAGTCATGAATGATTAATAACTGATAAATATATAAGCATACCTTAGATTGATAATATGAGAATTTATATAAGCTATGAGTGATGACTACGAAAGGATGGCACAAAAGAAATGTAACCAACTGACACACTGTATGTATATAAAATGGAAGATGGTTTTATGTTTTTTATGTTTTGTCTGTACTTGTTTGTCTTAAAGAAATAAAAATCTTTTTTCAAAAAAA
>SOZL01000024.1:800073-836403 GCA_009733165.1 Naja naja | reverse complement strand
CCCCTCTTGTTTAACATCTACATGAAACCGCTGGGTGAGATCATCCGTGGTTTTAGGTGAGGTATCACCAGTATGCTGATGATACCCAGTTATACATCTCCACCCCAAACCAGGTCAGTGATGCCCCTCTGTGATGACCCATTGTCTGGATGCGTGGATCTGGATGGACGGAAACATGCTTTGACTCAACCCGCCAAGACTGAGTGGCTGTACACCGGCATCTCGTCCAGTCAGGAGTGTCCATCGCTGACCATGGGGAGAGGTGTTGCCCCCTGTGGATAGGGGCGGAACCTGGGGTCCTCCTGGATGCTGCCCAGTTGGAGGAACAGGTGGCCGTGGCCAGGGGGCCTTTGCCTCAGGTCGGCTGGTCGCCAGCTTCGCCATTTCTGGACGAGATGCCCCGCACAGTCACTCATGCCTTGTTACTCCCGACTGACTACTGCAATGTCTCTATTTAGGACTGCCCTTGCATACCATCCGGAGATTGCAGCTGGTGCAGAATGCGGCCGGCTGGTGGTGATGGGAGCCCGATTCTCCCATGTTACACCCTCCTGCGTGACCTGCATTGGTTGCCGGTTGCACCGGTGTGATTCAAGGTTTTGGTATTAACATTCAAAGTCCTTCAAGACATGGGTCCGGGATATTTACTGGAGCGTCTCCAGCCGATATCAGTGTGCCAACTCTGTGCAGCACACAGGCAGGGCTGAGGTCCCATCGGCAAGTCAATATTGCCTGGCGGTGCCCCAGGGTCGAGCCTACTCTGTGGCAGTTCCCGCCCTGTGGAACCAACTACCCTGGGCTCGCCTGGCCCCTGACCTCCGCACCTTCCGCCACGACTTGAAGACCTGATTATTTGAACAGGCTGGGCTGTGCTGACCTCCTGGGGGGGGATTTTTAAATTTAATTTTAATTGAATGTTATAATTATTGGGCTTATGCCTATTTACTCTTTTAATTATTTATTGTTACTGTCTGGTTTTAGTTGTGAGCCACCCTGAGTCTTCGGAGATGGGGCGGCATACAAATCCAATAAATAAAATAAATAAAATAATAATAAATATACTATATTAGATCAGACCAAAGGTGGTGTAGTTCTAGATTTTCTAGGTCTAGATTTTCAAGTCTGGTGGCGTAAGGTATTCTGCAACAATTAGAGGAGTGGAGAACTCTTCTTGTGAAATATTTCTGAACTTTCTCAACTGTGTTAATATCAGATACGTACTGTGGGTTCCAGACTTATGAGCTGTATTCAAGTATTGGTCTAGCAAATGTTTTGTATGCTCTAGTTAATAGTGTGATATTACCAGAGAAAAAGCTATGTAGGATTAGGTTAACAACTCTAATGCCTTTTGGCTATGTAGTTACAGTGGGCTCTAGCACTTAGATCATTAGAGATGAGTACTCCAAGGTCCTTGACAGAGTTTGGATCATCAACAAGGTCTTGACTATTCAGCTTGTATTTTATTTTCTGATTTTTTTTGCCAATATGTAAGACAGAGCATTTATTTGTTGAGATTTGAAGTTGCCATTTGTTTGACCATTCTGATACATAGTCAAGGTCTTTTGAAGGGTAGCAGTATTGTCTGTGGTGTTGAATAGCTTTACATCATAAGAGAACGCAGTTGCTCTTAATATGATCACAGAGGTCATTTATGAAGAGTATGAAGAGAGTTGGTCCTAGAACACCACTGTTGACAGGTACAGAATTTGATAGGACGCTCCCAATTTTGACCATTTGTTGTCTGTTTGACAGGAATGCTTCTATCCAGTTATGCAGGTGTCCAGAGATACCATAAGATTTTAGTTTTAGGAGTAGTTTGTCGTGTACCACTGAATCAAAGGCTTTACAGAAGTCTATGTAGATTGCGTCTATTGCTTTGTCCTGATCGAGTTGTGTAGTCCATATGTTTTGCAGTGTAAGAGTTGCAGATTACAGGATAGTTTTTTCTGAAACCAAATTGTTTATTAGAGAGTAGGTTGTCTCTAAGTGGAGGATAATGGATTGGTTAATAATTGATTCCATGACTTTACAGGTGACGCATAAAGAGATTGGTCTGTAATTTTCAACTAGGCTGGGGTCTCCTTTTTGAAGATGGGGATGACCGTGGCTAGTGACCATAGGTTTGGCAAGGAGCTGGTCCTGAAAGATTTTCCAAAGATTATGCTTAGAGGTTTGGCTATGCAGTGGATAGCTTTTTAAGAAGTAGGCACATATTCCATCCTGGTCCAATAGATAGAGATGGTTTTAGATTGTGTAGTTTTCAACATTGTCTTCTGTAAAATCGATATGTATTAGATCATTGTAGTTGTCTGTGGTTCGACTAGGAAATACTGGGCATGATCCATTGCTGTTTACAAATACTGAGCCAAAGAATGTGTTAAAGAGGTTGGCTTTAATGGTGTCATCATTGCAGTCTTACCATTAGGTCCTTTCAGGGTGGGATGGACCTTGAGTCTTTAGTTTGTTGTTTACAAAATTGTAGAAAGCTGGGTGGAATTGGTGCGTAGAAGGTTTTCCTCTTGTTTAATGTGATAATTGGTGCATTCAGTCTTTATCTGGTGGCATAAATTTTGTATTGGCTTTGAAGTTGGCAACGGACCAGATTTGTTTTTCCACCAAAGTGATTCTTTTGGATTGAAGCTTTATTGTTATGGGTTGGGTAATCTGTTTTTTCTGGTTTTGGGAGTTGTTATTGGTACATATAGTTTGATGACTCTTTGACTTCAAGTAAAAATATGTTGTAATGGTCTTCAACAGTATTGCATCCAGTGAATAGAAATTGCCAATCAAGAGATGGGAGATCGTTGTCTATAAGATCATAGTTGCCTTTTTGAAGTTATAATTGGGGATCCTGTCATATGATGATTTTTGTTGGATGTATGTTGAGACAAAAGTCAATCATGTTGTGGTCACTGTTGGAAAAGGGTTCTTTAATTTGTATTCCATAAGTTGAATTCAAACTATTGCAGAAGATGAGATCGAGGCAGTTGTTAAGTCTAGTATTGTTGGTTACTAGTTGTTCCAGTCCCAGATTTGTTACAGCATTGTAGAAGGTTGCATGTATGGGTTCAGTTTTACATTCGTTTAGGGTCCAGTTAATATGAGGTAAATTGAAGTCACCAAGAAAGATAAAAGCATGTGGGCATGATGTTGTCCATGTTAGCAGTGAATTTAACTTGTTTACATGTTTGATGTCGTAATCAGGGGCTCTGTAACATAATAAGAATCAAAACGTGATATTTAATGACAGTTCACAGACGATGGTCTCAGGAAGAGCAAGCTTCTGGGTAACTTGGATGTTTTTTAGATGTAGGGACTTTTTATAGAAGATAGCAACACCAACTCCTCTATGGATTTTGCGATCTCCACGTATATAATACCTTGGAGTGATGGCAGACGTACATGTCCCTGAGGAGGTATGGTATTCTTTTTATCCAGTTTAAATCTTTCTTTCAGTTGTTGATAAGTAAACCAATAGCAAACATAACCTTCTGATTCAAGTGGTTCCCTTGGCCTTTAGTATTGGGTCACCAGGCTTGAAAGATAAAATTTTACCATACATCAACCAGTCTGGCTTCACCACCATTTCTTTTCTTTAAAAAGGCTTCCTGGGGTGACACCCAAAGGGCAGCTTAGAGAGCCTTGTTTTATATTTATTCCAAACTCTTAGTGTGGCACGTCTAACAAAGTGATTATTAAAATCAACATTAACTTTACTTTTATCATTCCATAAGTAGCTGTACCATCCAAACCTTAATTCATGGCCCTCTAAGGAAGGTAACCTTTTATTCTGGAGACTATAAGCATTTCTCCTTTCAATACTTGGAAAATTGGAAGGTGTGTTGGGAGTAGCTGATCCATTTCACTGTTCCAACCTTACTGAGGATGGTTACATATTTCTCTTCTTCAATAGCCTGGATTCTTTGTGGATAATAAACCATGGTGTTCTAATATGCGTTTAGCATGTTAGATATATGTATTTCAGAATTCTTCATTAGTGCAGGCAAATAATTAATACTGAGAGAGAATAACAACAGTTCAAATATGCCCCCTTCCCTTCCTCCTTGGTAAGTATCGATCCTTCTTCTCAGGGCTCCATTGAGCCCAAGCCTCCTTTTCAAACAAGGGCTTGGACAAAGGGCTTGGATCAGGGTGAACAGGCTGAGCTCCATTTTGAGGGCAGTCAATTTCCTCCATAATGTTTCTCTCTCTACTGTATCAGATGCTGCACTAACATCTAGAAAGCCAGCAAACTGTGGTTGACCCAACTGATATATTTTGTGGTTAGATATTTCAGGACAAATCTGTTGAAAATATTACATTATTAATTGATTTCTTACTTATTATACAAATTTATACAGCTTTTAACTCTTCCTAAAACCTTCTTGCTCTTCTTCAAGGAATGCACTTTTCTTCTACCCAATCTCAAGTTTACTTAAGGGGAACATGGCATATATTTTACCCACCGCATCTATTAGACAAACTTGCCTGTAATTGTTTACACGTATAACTTTATTTATAAACATAGCTGGTATGTTGTAAAAACAGCTTTTGAATTTCATGGAAGATATGGTTGCATCAAAACGCCAAAATAGAGAAACACACACACACCTGTGGAACTTTGTAGAAGTCTGCTAATGTTGCTATCTGGATGGAGATGTCCCTTCTAGCTCCATCAAGAAGAGCCAGAAGGTTCTCCTTCCTTCCACAGTTGTAGTTGGGGACATTGGCTTCTCCAGTGGAGAAAATGTCCAGCAAGGCATCTGAAGTGCACAAAGGGCTCACATAGTTGTCATGGATATCATAGCCAAGTGTGAGATTGTGCAGGAGCTGGGAGTTCTTGTTGACCATTTGAATGGGTAAAATTAATTGTAAGGTTTTAAAAAAACCTAAGATTCCCTATTGTAAAAAAGGTTTATTATTATAATCAAAAGCAACAACAAATATTTTTGAAAAATTTAAATCCTCTTTCTCTCCACAATCCTACTGAATTTTAACTAGACTCTATTGGTTCAAAAGCAAGCATCAATACTGCAAATAAAATCCAGTATTTAAGGGACGAATTAAAGGAATGAACTGGGAGAAGAAGATAATCTGGAATTCTTTCATGGTTTTTTTTAGTGCCATCTGTGGATCCGAGTCTCTTCCACAAAATACGACAAAAGAGAGAAGCCATGGAAATGAAAATTATTCAAGAAATCTGACAAGTGCTACAATATAGGAATAAGTGAAATAAGAAGAAAAGGAGAATATTAGAAATGCAAATGGAAGGGATGCAGTTCCTGAATTACCTTAAATCAGACTGAATAGAAGGAGTCATGTTGAAAACCCAAGATGTTTGCAACATTGTGAATACAGTGATGAATATACCAACAAGATGGTCTCCTCGCCTGTAAAAGCTCATTGGTCTGTTTCCATCCTGGTGCTCCAAACTCAGAGGGCACTTGAGTCCATGCTTCCCAGAGACTGGCATGGACAGCAGCAGCACCAGAAGCAGAAGCAGGAGGTCCATCATCCATGGGGCTTCAGTCTGATTTCTCTGTGGATGGCAGCCACTGGAGAAGTAGCATAAGACCTCAAAGGTCTGGATTGTCATAATTACAGGGAGAAATAATTTCTCCTCTTGGTATTCCAAAGTTCCTCTGTGCAGAGGAGAGACTGGAAAAAAGCATCCGAGTGAAGAATAACAGATCCACTCCCGAGGGCACTTTTGTTGTGGTTGTGTGTCTTTCCTGTCAGGACATGTCCAGAAAGTGATGCTGGACGAAGGGAGTTCAGAAACCAGGGAGTTGACTTTTGCTGTCCTTCAGCATGGCCTCTTGTCTGCAGACACGCTGGGGAAGGTCACCCAGAGCGATGGAGTTTGGCAACACTCTAGTCTAGGTTGCTGTCCCTTAATGGTGGGGCTGCCTGTCTTTGAATGCCAAGGAAGCCAAGGGCACCCTTGAACCTTGCCTAGTGCAGGGCTGTCCTTTCACATCAGAACTCCATATATGGATCCTAAGTTGGGGCTGATTTTTAAGTTCCTTGTGTCTGAAGTGGAATTTCATGACAAATGAAGGCCTTCATTTCCCATCTTAACGATATCGATTTTTGGATGAGAGGCAGGAAAGTGACAGCCTGTGGACTATATCGTTGGGTAAATAGGGAGAAAGTGATAGAATTGGTACATTTTTTCCCTTTTCCTTTACTCTTTTTGTGTGGTCTTTCCGTGGTCATGTAATAATTTTTAATAAAGTGTGGGCTGTCAAGTCTGTAGCTGAGATGGTAAAACTGCCCACAACGTGGTGGATGGTGTGATCTTGTCTGACCATAACCTTAGCCCAGAAAATGGTTCCAGGATATATGGTGGTCCTTCCTATGGTTGTGAGGGTGCACATGGTGGGATGGGGCCCCTGTGGGAAGGGGAGGACCTCTGAATGAATACTCTGAATTATTTTCACAGAGTTCTCTTTAGTGAGATTTATTGAGATGGAACAGAAGGGAACAGTCATTGGACTATTTCCCATTTCAAACACAGACATACGATATCCTTCTGCATGCTGAAGGAAGTTTCAGAAGTCTTTCAATGTCATGCTATTATATCTCATGTTTTTACACTTATTCTGGCTGTAAGGTGCTCCTTTGTGTTCAGGTTTGGCGTCAGAAGGATAATGTGGCACTTGGGGATGATGCAGCCCAACAGACAAGCACTGGAGGCCAGGATGGAGAAGACCTGGACAACCACCATGTGTTTCCCTTTGGTGCTCAGGCAGTTGGGCACAAAAGTCACCCAGACCCTGCAGAAGACCAGCATGCTGAATGTGGTCAGCTTGGCTTCACCACAGAGATTGCTGATTATTGGTGATCATTGTTGAGGTCCCATAATGGCTCCTAACTGTAAATATGATCCCTTTGCAAATTCTATTTTAATCCCTTGGAGGAGCCTCTTTCAGGGACAGGGCTGCTCTGGAAAAGGGGTGGCAGCTTCACCTCCCTGGTGACATCATTGGAAGGCCAATACCGGGAGGCGACCCCCCCCTTGCTTGGGGAGACAGGAAGGGACCCTCAGAGGGGGAAGTTGGGTCCCACAAGTCTCCTGGCCTCGTCCTGATCCCAGCCTTCCAAGCGATGGGAAGCGGCTCCCTCTCCCTCCGGACCCTTGCAGTCTCCAGGCACTGGGGGATTGTCTGGATGGCCTCGCTTGACCCAACAGTCCTGCCCTCTCTCCCACCAAATGCCCTCACCCAACGGCTTCTCCAAGTGCCCATATGAATGAAGAGAAGCAGCAAACAGATGGACCTTTTTCGGCCAGGCGATCCTCTTCACATGTTGGCAGAACATGGGGATGCTGTGAAGGTCCAGGCGGGGGGAACCGGTGCCACCCCAAACCCCTACTTGACCTGGACTGCTGCCCTCTTTTAATCCTCCCCCCCCACAAGTGAGGGGAAACTTCGCCTCCTCCGGATGTTGCCACCTGTAGTTTGGGGAGCAAAGATGGGCTGGGCTTCCTCCATCCTCCCCTGCAACATCCCAACAGGCAGAAGTTCCAGAGGTTGGGGACTCTGGGAGTTCAGGGGCCTCAGTGCAGCCCTTGATGGAGGCAGAGGCAGAAAGGGCCCCCCGCCCGTCAGACTCGGGGAAGGAGGGAGGGGCATGAAAGATGGGGCTCAGGAGGGGAAAGTATGAGGAACCACTGACCCTTTTCCCCTCCCCTGCAGATGGGAGAGATGGGTGGCCTGGAGGGGCCCTTCCTGCCCCCCAAATACTGTACCTGCTCCTGGGAGCTCCCTCCTCCCTCAACTGGGGGCCGCGTCCCAGTTCCTGCCCCTCCATGAGGCAGAGCTTCACTCCTGGGAGCCCCCCACATGGCTCGCCTCTCTTGGGGGGACAATGGCAGCCCAGGAGGAGAGACCAGGGTCCTTGTCCAGGCCCCGGGGGCGTCGCAGCGAATGGGGGCCTGAGTGGTTTCCTCCGTCTGGTTCTGGGACTGAAACCCCTTGGAGGGTGGACGGGGGGCACCGGCCCAGACCCCTCCCACACCCAGGGCCTGATCTGGGGGCCCTTCTGGGCCCACAACTCCTGCAGGAGGAGCAGGGGGCAGCCGTGGTCGGGGGGCTGCTCCCTTTCCTGGGCCACGTGGCTCCCTTCACGGCCCTCACACCCTGCTCGCCTCCGGGATGGACTACCACAGTGCTCTCTCCATGGGGCAGCCCTTGGAGAGCGTCCGGGGACTTTGGCTGAGGCAGCTGCCAGGACAGGCGAGTCTCTGTTCAGGCAGCAGGTGGGCCTCCACTCACAACGCTTCATTTAGTGGCTGCTCAAAGTCACAACGGCCCTGAAAAAGGGACTTTCAGCCGTTCCTCACGCTTACAATTACTGCAGCACCCCCATGGTCACGTGATTGGGCAGCTGTCTCCTATTTGTGGTGGTCGGAGTGTCCCGGACTCATGGGGGGGCCTTTGGAGACCTTCCGGCCAGCAAAGTCAGTGGGGAAGCCAGAGTCGCTTAAGAACTGCTGGAAGAAAGGTCATAAAATGGGGCACAACTGACTTAACGATTGTCTATTCTTTAGCCAGAGAAATTCTGGGCTCCATTGTGGTTGTAAGTTGAGGACCCTCTAGAGGCCCTTTTGGAGGCCTCCTTCCCAAACGGGGCAGCAACATTGAACACAAAGACCCACAATGGCGCCCAAAGGCCCCTCAGGGTGTGACTGTGACAGGAGGGAGGCAGGTGGGGCCTCCTGGGACTCTGCTCCCGTCCTCACCTGGGCTGAGTCCCCACCTGGATCCCCCAGGGAGACCCCCACACACACAGAAGGGGAGGGGGAGGGCTGGTACCCCTCCCTCCCAAAAGGCCCCCCTCCCAGCCCCCTGCATGGGACCCCCCAGCAATGCTGCCATCAGCTGCTCTCCTGCAGGGAAGGCCTGGACTGTTGGAGGGGGGAGAGAGGACAGTGCCCCCCTTTGCTTGGCAATGCTGGGGAGACCCCTAAAGGTGGGATTCCTTCCCGGGGCTCCCAAAGGGCATCCAAACGTTCCTGGCATCAAGTGGGAAAGATGCCTGAAAGGACAGAAATTCCTGCGCTGGCTGCGATTGTGGCTCGGAGGGGATAGGAAACCCCACTCCTTGCGGGACCCCCACCCGCTCCGAGCACTCCCCCCCGCACTCCTAGCCCACCCTCTGGCGGGACCCCCTTCCCGGGGAGGCTCCTCCCTGCCAGACCCGCTTGCAGCCTCTGGGCCCCGGGGGAGGCTGGGCTGCGTCTGTGTGTCCAGGTGCAAAGGGTGGGTGGGAGACACAAGGAACCCGGGAAGCCCGTGACTTTCCAAGCAAGAGAAGCAGAGACGGGCAAGAGGCAGACGCGCATGCTCAGTTCCTTCCTTGAGGCTCTCGGGCTGCCAGGACTTCGCCCCCTGGTGGTCACAGCCAGCCACGGCAGCTCCCCTTGCGAGCCGGAGGCAGGAGAGAGACGCGCCTTTGCGCCCCAATCCCAGCCGCGTTGAGCTCTGACGGGTGCGGGGAGTGGATGATAGGACACGGAGGAGCTCATCTCATCTCTCAAGAAAGGCCCAAGGCCCAATGACGCCCTGTAGTAGTTCATGGGTTATATATAGTTCGTATCTCTCATCTCCGCCTGCTAGAGCACAGTGCAGCGCAAGGGTTAAGGCCAGAGAGTTGTGACATCCTAGAGTGGTAAGGAATGCCTGCTTCCAGCTTTCCTTGGAAAAGAGCCTCCCACCTGGAATTGTCTCCTGCCCCCTAAGGAGAGCTAAATGCAATGCTTTCTGCGCATGCGTCCCTTCTCATCTGAAGCTGTTTCCGCCTGGCACTGACGCCCGGTGGTTCATGCGCATAGCCCGCATCATCTATGCTTGTCAGATCGAGGGGCAGCGCAAGGTTAAGTGCAGTGAGATGATGAGATGAGAAGGAGTACCCGCTTCCTGGCAAAAGATCCTCCCACATTTAATTCTCCCCATCTATAAATAACTGCGGGCAAAGTTCTCCTGCGCATGCTCTGTTTGCCCTCTGAAGCCGCCCAAGGGGCTTCTCCCGGGGGCTCAGCGGGCGAGGATCGGAGGCTTCCCTCAGGATGGGCGGGGAGGGTGTCTTGTTTTTTTTGTCCCATAGGAAGGCATGCCGCCCTGCTTGGAGGTCATGGCCCTCAATTGCCAAAATTCTTTTGCTTTTCAAATTTATCCATTCCTTCACCCATAATAGTACTGCTGCTTGGTAATACAGTTCCCATTTTGGGAGTCCAAGTCCACCTTTACTTCTATTATCTTGTAGCGTTTTTAGACTTATTCGTGCTTTTTTACCCAGCCATATGAATTTCATAATTATCTTATTTAATTCCTGAAAAAATCTATCTAATTTTATAGGAATTGTCTGAAAGTAGTATAATAATTTCGGTAAAATATTCATTTTTATCGCTGCTATCCGCCCTAATAAAGACAGTTGTAGTTTCCCCCAGTTTGTCAGGTCCTTCTTTATCTGTTGAAGCAGTTTCTTATAATTATCCTCCTTTATAGAGGAACATCTCCCTGATAGCCAGATTCCCAAATATTTAGTTTTTTTAACCATCTAAGTCTTTTTTCTGCCTCTCTGTCAAATTTTTAGCTAATATTTTGGTTTTTCCTTATTAATTTTTAATCTTGCTACTGCCGCAAATTCCTCCAATTCTTGTAATAAATTTGTCCCTGTCTCCATTGGTTCTTCAATAAAAAACACCAGGTCGTCCGCAAACGCCTGTACTTTATATTCTTCTCCTTTAATCCTCAATCCACGTATTCCCTTGTTTTGTCTGATCTGGGTTAATAGCACTTCTAGAGTCAAAATGAAAAGTAGGGGCAACATTGGACATCCCTGCCGTACACCCTTCCTTATTTTAAAACTTTCCGTGATCTCTCCATTTATAATCACCTTGGCTTTTTGGTTTGAGTATACAGTGCTGTTCGTTTTTCTAAATTTAATTCCAAACCCCATATTCTCTACTTGTTGAATTAAGAACTGCCAATTGAAATGGTCAAATGCTTTCTGAGCATCCAAGAAAATCAATGCTGCCTGCTTTTCTGGATGGGCCTCATAGTATTCCAATACATTAAGCACTATTCTCGTGTTATTTCTTATCTGTCTGGAAGGTAGAAAGCCATTCTGATCTGAATGTATAAGATCATTTAGTACTACTTTCAGCCTTTCAGACATTATTGTTGTAAATATCTTATAACCTACATTCAATAACGAGATTGGCCTATAGTTTTTAATTTGGTTGTGATCAGTGTCTTCTTTGGGGATTAACGAAATATATGCTTTGGTCCATGATTTGGGTAGCTTGGCATGCTCCAATACATCATTATACAGATTCAACATCACTGGTGCAAAACATTCATACAAACATTTATAAATTTCTGCAGGAAGACCATCTGGCCCTGGAGTCTTATTATTTTTCTGTTTTTTAACTGCCCTATATAATTCTATGAGTGTTATTTCTCTATTTAATATGTCTCTCTGTTCTTCACTTATTTTCAGTAGACCTTTCTCTTTCAAATATTGTTCTATATTATCTTTGTTCATCTTATCTTCCTTGTATAATTGTTCAAAATATTTTTGCACTATTTCTTTCTTCTCTGCCATTTGGTATTGTATTTTTCCATTTTCATCTCCCAACTCCTGAATCAGCCTTTTCTCTCTTTCTATTTTTAACTTGTAGGCTAACCATCTCCCAGGCTTATTAGCATGCTCAAAAAAATTCTCTTTTGCTCTTTTGACCTCCTTTACCCTCTCTTCCTGGTTCATAATATTTAATTTATGCTTGGCTAGAATCATCTCCCTTCTCATTTTCTTATCTTGTGGTGTTTTTTGTAATCTGCTTTCTAGCTCTTTAATCTCCTCCTGTAGTCTGTTTTGTTTTCCCCACCTTTCTTTATTTCTTTTAGCCATGCAGGCTATTGTTATTCCCCTCAAATATGCTTTTGCTGTGTCCCATAATATCTGTATTGAGGTTTGTTGGACAGTATTCTGCTTAAAAAATAACTCCATTTTTGATTTAATTTTTGACACATATTTTCCTCTTTTATGATCTGGGGGTTTAATGTCCATCTTCTCAATTTTTTCCTTCCCTTCCAAATTATTATTAATGGATTGTGGTCTGCCCATACATTTGTCATAATCTCTACTGATTCTAATTCATTTCCTAGTTCTACATTCATCCACGCCATATCTAATCGTGACCATGACTTATGTGGATTGGAGTAGAAGGTATATTCTTTTTTTCCCAAATTTAATCTCCTCCATTGGTCCACCAGATTCAATTCCTGTGCCATCTCAAAGAAGGATGTTGGCAGGCTTTTTCTTTTCTTTTTATTTTTTATGCCACTAATATAATCCTTTCTTATATCTGTCACTGCATTAAAATCCCCCACTATACATATATTTCCTTGTCCAATTTCTAAAATTTTATCATGTAAATTACTATAGAATTGACTTTGATTTTCATTCGGGGCATAAATTACAACTAATAACATTGGTTTCTGACATGTTTCTAATTCAAGTATCAGTACTCTTCCATTGGGGTCTACATATTTTTTTACTGCCTTTATTTCTTCTTTGATATATACAGCTATCCCTCTCTGTTTCTGATCCGCCAGAGCTGTAAATAACCTTCCTAGTTTGGGGTACTCTAAGCATTTCCAAAATTATTCTTTAATATGCACTTCTTGCAGGCATATTATTTCTGCTTTTTGTTTAGCCAATCTCATTAGTATTTGTTTTCTTTTAATAGGTGAGTTCAATCCATTGATGTTTAGTGATATTAGCCTGGTTTCATCTTCCATCCTCCTACTTACAGGTTGGTATCTGTCTTCTATTAATTCTGGTATCTCTTTGTGGGCGTGATCTTAGTTTCATTCCTTCCTTCTCTCCTTGTTCAATTTCCTCTTTACTCCTTCCTTCTTGTTCCGTTTCTCCTAGTTCCTGCCATTGGTCTTCTTGACTCCCTGTCTCCAGCTCATCCCTGCTACTGCTTTCTTCTTCTGTTCCCACTATTTGGTCATACAGGTCCTGTGCTTTATCCAAATTGTCTATTTTCAGCCTCTTCTCCTGCCATGTTACTAACATCCCTTCTGGGATAAGCCATCAAAATGCTACATTTCTTTTAATCAATTGTGTTGCCAGAAATTTATAATCTCTTCTGTACTCATACTTTCTTGGGATCTGTTTTAAAGTTTGTATCTCTTTATCTTTATATATTAATGGTTCATCCCTCGTTATTTTATATATTATGTCCCGTACCTTCTTCCTAGTGAACCTAACATGGACCTCTCATGGTAGTCTATTATGTCTCACATAGCTGGTTTGAATTCTATAGGCTTCATCAATTTCTAGCAGGATCTCTCGACTTTCTCTCTGTAAAACTGGTGCAATTAGATCTGCCATGATAGTGCTCAAATCTTCCTCTCTGTTCTCCATGATGTTCTGGAACCTCAAGTAGAAAGCAGCGCGGTCCATTTCGAGATGTATAATTTGTTCCTCTAATTTCTTATTCATTGTCGTCATCTTTCTATCTACTAACTCCAGTTTCTTCTCATTTTGCTCTGATCTCATTTCCACTACTTGTAATTTTTGTTCATTTTTCTCAATAGTTTGTTGTATTGTGTCTACTTTGTCTTCTAACTTGTTGATGTTCCCCTTCATTTCCACATGGTTCATTGATATGTTCTCCTGCATCTTCATCTGGTGCTCCTGCAACTTCACCATGGTCTCTTGGATTGCCAGCAATGATGTTTGTATTGTTTGCATGTTGGATATTGTACTTTGCTTTTCGGCCCCCAACATTCCCTCGATCGTCTTCTGGCCAGGAGGAGATGAGACTGTCGATACTGGGCTGGGTGTTGTCTTCTTTGTCATTCTCAAGGTTGATGTTATGGCACTTGTCATGTTTTTAAAACTTCTATTTGCTTCTGCCCACACTAGCATCCACTTTGTGTTCTATTTCAAAGTTTTATTTTAGTTGATCTTTTTTTTCTTTTCCTTTCCTACTTGTTTCTACTTGTTTGTACTTTAAAACCTACCTCAGTTTATCAGGTTTTCCTTATCTTAAATATTTAAACTTTCCCAGTTTACTGTATCCCTACCAATCACAAAACATACCTATCTACCTCTCAACCAAGCTCTTTCTCACTATTCCTATCCTATTTATCCTGTTTATATACTATATTATGATAATTCCTTTTAATCCATATACTAAATGTTCTTAATCAGTTCTATTAAGTACTAAGTATCTTAGATTTAAGGTATGCAACAATTCATCAATGTTCCAATAAGGAAAATAATAATAGCACTCTTATCACTATAACAAACTAATTAATTGATATTTCTCTTACAGAAGGAAAGAAAAAGAAAATATGGTTATTGGTTATAAGTTAGGACTTAATTATGCATAAATATAGAAGTAATATAAATATTTCAGTATAGATATATTAACGTAGATTATAATAAATTATAGTAGAGCACAGGATATAAATAGTGTATAACTATAAATATATAAGTCTTATCTTACAGGCATAATTAATCAAACAATATCTATAAATCCAGTTTTTTTTCCAAAACTCCTTAGATTTCTTAATTTAGATTTAACCACCAATTCAAAGTTTTAAACTTAGTCACTCACTTTCAGTACCGTCAGAAACTATCTTTCAGTCCAATTCTATTCTGTTGTCTCTAGCGTTCCTTTCTCCTCCTTCCTCACGTTTCATCTCTACTTTCTCTTTCCTTCTGCTACTTTCCATTTCTCTTCTCCGTCTTACACTTCACCCTTTCTCTTTCTCTTTTCAATCTCCTTCAGTTCAGTGTCTTGTCAATCTCCTATCCACACCTCACAGGTCTCACCGTCTCCTTCAATCAAATGTCTGTCCAGACCTTCTACTCTCTCCAATTTGTTGTTCTTGCTGCTTCCTTCCTTCTCGTTTCACTGCCTCCGTTTTCCCAGTTCCTTCTTTAAATCTTTCAAATCCTCTTTCTTCTTCCCGTTTTCTCCTCTGTATATCCGCTCGTCTTTCCTCTCCACCTCCTGAAAGTTTTACTCAAAGTTCTAAGTCCTCTCTTTTCTCAATCTTTTCAGTCTATGCAACTTGCTGAATCACTGCTCGTTCCGCCGAATCGCCGCCCGTTCCTCGGGGATTCCCCACCTGCCAAGGCTTCCCTTTTCAGTAAAAATTTCAGGACTCACATTCTTTTGGCAAATCACCACTGTTGCGTCTCTGGGATTTTCTGATCAGCTTTAACAACACTATCTGTTAGAAATCTCTTCACTTCCTTCTCATCTGTGGCTGAGTCACAGCCTCAGGTCTGCCATACTAGTACAACAGGCACTTTCACTTGGGTTTCAGGAGTTTCCTATCATGGCAGCAGGCGATCGCCTTTCACCTCGCCATCGTCCAGGCTTCCCCTCTATTCCGCTAGGCTCTCCAGGCTCTTCATGCCCCCGAAGGGTCCCCAAAGCAAAAGAACGGGTTCCAGAAACAGAGGAGACAGTTCTCCTTCCCCCCTTTCACCATGACCTCACCACCAGAAGCCCTCTCAAAGTTTCCTTTTATTAGAGTACTTATACTGGTACATCTGGGAAAACCCAAATCTGAGAGTTCCCTTAGTAATTCAAAAGTCAAAACCCAACCCCTGCACCCATCAGTCCATCATCACATGGTCCAATCACCAACTGTCCCAACTTGAGACATCCCTTCAACCACTCCTCCTCCAGGTGCAGGAATAACATGACCTTGACAGAAAAGAAGAATGCTATTATGTCTAACTACCAACACTATAAAAATCCCCCCTCCTACTTTCCCAGGCACAGGAATGTGGCAGCATGGAAGCTTCTGGTACTAATATGGCTTCCAAAGCTGACAGGTGTCTCCCCCCCCCCCAAAGAAAAAATCATGTCCTGGAAAATAAAATAGACAAAACACAATAAGGGGTTAATGCATTGTCCACCAAACTATTTTAACCCCCTCTCCCCCCTCCAGGAGGACCTCTTGGTTTGTCAGGAAATTTACCATGAAATTGTTTAACTAATCTATCAGCTTTGACATCCCAACTTTTCACGCAAGTCGCTTCTGACGAAGGGTACCCTTTCCAGTGAACCAAATATTGTAAGCCGCCCCTCTGCAACCAAGAATCAAGTTATTTTTTACTTCATAATGTGTCTCACCTTGTACTACTACAGGCTTGGGAAGAGCAGCAGGTATAGGTCTTAAAGTAGAACCTCTAGCTGCCTTTAACAGACTGCTGTGGAATACTGGATGTATTTTCCCTAGTATGCGAGGGAGGTTAAGCTGAACAGTAACAGGGTTAATTACTTTCACTATAGGAAAAGGACCAAGGAATTTTGTTCCAAGTTTTTTACTAGGTAATTTCAATCTTAAGTATTTAGTTGATAAATATACTTGGTCTCCCACTTGAAAAGGTGTTTGGAGAGATTGTTGCTTGTCTGCTTGTTTTTTATGTTCCTCAGCTGCTTCTGCTAAAGCTTTCTTTGTATTGTCCCACCCTTTCTTTAACGTATCCATCCATTTCATTAGGGACATGGAGGTGGGTGGTTCTCTAGGTAACTCAGGCATAGGAACAAACTCCATGCCAGTAGCTATTTGAAAAGGTGTTAACCCAGTACTACTGTGTACAGCATTATTATATGTCACTTCTGTGAATGGTAACAAGTCCACCCAATTTTCCTGTTGATAATTTACATAACATCTAATGTATTGTTCCACCATGGTGTTCACACGTTGCGAAGATCCGTTAGCAGCCGGATGACATGCCCTTGTTGAAGTCTGATTCTGAGCGGGAGATTGAGCAGCTGACAGGGAGTGGGAGTGTGGCTCCGGTGGCTGTGGAAGAAACGGGGGAAGAGCACAGTCCAGCTGGGCATTCAGAGGAAGACCCAGGGCCATCCCCTCTTCATCCTAGGGCATGCAGGGAGGAATGGAGAAAGGAGCAACGTGGCTTACGGGAGAGAAGGTGGCCCTGATCCCTTTCATTAGTTGCAGCTGGGAGAACAGGCTATAAGTGGGGTGTTTGCACACGGCTCCTTTCTGGAAGCAAAGCATGCATTATCTTGGTCGAGGCTTATCTGGGTTTTGGCATCTTCCCAACTGTGGGTGCTGCGTTATCCTTTGAAAGTCTGCAATTTATCATCCTGGCCTGCCATGTTAATTACTTCAGTGTGGTTTGTGTTGGTTTTTTTATTTCTAATTATCTTTACTTTGGGTTCAGACTGCATTTTTGCCCTTCGTAGACTGTTTTTCGAGGAGTTTGTTATCCAGCCGAGGATAATTGGACGTTGGGGCCAAGTTGGAGGCATTAAAGGGAATTTATTCTACTTTTGTGACTTTATTATTTTTGTGTCACGCCCCGGGTCATCACACCGGATGGAAAGCAGAGCTAAGCCCCTGGGACAATCCAATAGACTTTAAGAACTCCCTCTAGAACTTAGCAGTGAACTGGATTCTGCGATCTGAAATTACTCATCGCAGAACTCCATGAAGTCTGTAAATATGTGTCACGAAAAATTTTGCCAGCTTTTTTGCCGAAGGCAGTCCATTGCAAGTGGTAAAATGGGCTTGTTTAAAGAATAAATCAATGACAGTCCAAATAACTGTATTTCCACCGCTGTCTGGGAGTTGAACGATAAAGTCCATTGCGATTTTCTCCCAAGGTTTTGTTGGTTCGGCTACGTGTTGGAGAAACCCAGGTGGCTTCCCTGGTTTGTTTTTCATGGTAGCACAAACTGAGCAGCTTTTTACATAGTACTCTACATTGGTTTTCATCTTTGGCCACCAAAACTGTCTCCTTGCCAGATGGAGGGTTTTGAGAAATCCAAAATGACCCCTAGCCGAGAATCATGACTCCACTTTAACACCATTAATCTCATGCTGGTGGGCACATATATTTTACGTCCTTTCCAAGCCAACCCTTCCCTCAAAGTAAAATTCACTTGGTTTTCTTTAAACCACGCATCGTTTGACAGTGCAGCTTTTAATGGTAGGGGCCCATTTGTCAAGCCAAGCAAGTCCCAATATGACAAATTCTGACATTTTTGGCGCTACTACAAATCGTATAAGTTCACGATGTCTTCCCATTTCTAATCTAATCAGTTCTGTAATCTGGGTGGCTAGGACCCCTCCAATCAACGTTACATCTACCTGTTCAAACTTGATTGGGTGTTTTAGGGCTCTAGTTGTTATCCCTAATTGCTCAACAATTGGAAGCCCAATTAAACATCTGGTACTTCCTGTATCTATTACAGCTTCTAATTCTCCAAGCTCCCCAAGTCTCAGGCACCCAGCTTCACTTTAATTGTAAAAGGGGGGATAGCTGTACTCACCATCAGGTCACCTTCATCTTTAGCCTCTCCAGGAGGGGTTTCTTTGGCCAGAGGTTCCTCGCTCTCTTCCATGGGGAGGGGAACCTCTACGGCTTGTCTGGCAAATCAACTGATCTCTGGGGGCTTCTGTGGAGTCCTTCTGCCTCTGGCAGCTGTAGCTGGCTGTGGTTGCAGAACCGGTGCAGGTGCCAGACACTTGGAAGCCTGATGACCAGCTTGACCACAACGGTAGCATTTGATAACCCCTGTAGGCTGGGTAGGAGCGGCCTCAGCAGGCTTAGTCAGAGGACGTCTGGCCAAAGTTCTCCTTGGGGGCCTCTCAGATGAAGGTTTGCGATATGGGTGAATTTCTCTATCCAGAACAATGGACATGGCATACCAGTCTTACAATCACTCTGGTATCCCTCGGACCCCACAGGCTTTTCTGACTTCTTGATCAATGGCTTCTTTAAAAGAGTGCAGAAGTATTCTGTCAGGCCAATTTCCAAGATTTCCTGCGTCCTATACCAAGTCTTTTATGGGTTGATTACCTTGCTTCATCACTTTTATTGTGTCTTCTTTTTCACTGACTCTGTCGGGATCTTCAAATCGTGGTGCAGAGCAGCTCAACAAACCCATCTGCATCATTTAGCTCAGCAGCCCCCTCATTGTGTAGCTGGGCAATCCAGTCAGAAGCATCTCCTTCATTCCTCCCATCTGAAATTGCTGAAACTAAGTTGCGATCTGTCTCATATTGTTCTCCATATTGCTCTATATGTGCCCAGATTCAGCTGAGGAACTAAACCAGTTTTGCAGGCTTCCCATCAAATGTCGCTCTAAACCTTGGTGGTGGTGGTCTCGCTGGTGGAATTGCCATGACGACTGGCAGCAGGGTAGGGACCTGCTGCGCTGAGGTGGGCAGCGAAGCAGGGACCTGTTGCGGCACTGCGGCAGGCAGGGAGCTGCTGCTGTGCTGCGGTGGGTGGCAGGGCAATGGCTGGTGGCTGAGCTGGAATCTTCTGTGGCGCTGCTGCTGGCTGCTGGCTGCTGGCTAGGGGACAGCTGCTGAGCCGGCTGTTGAGTTGCAAAAGCGGGGGCTGCAGCCAGCTGCTGGATCAGACCCCATTGCTGCACCGGGATTGTTGAGGCAAATTGGCCCCATGGTGGTCCCAAAGAAGGTGGTGCAAAAGGTGCTGGCATCCACTGGCATTGGACCCACCCATGACCAGGATAGAATTTCCAGGCTGGGGGAATACATTCTGCAGGGGGTAGGTTGATGAGGGGGGCAATTGGAGGTTGCAGCATCTGCTGTCTCCCCCCTGCTGCACCGAGCCTATTCCCAGGTCATATCTAGCTGAGTGGAAAGATGCTGACACCACGCTGGTTCCACTGCCAGGTCCTGGATCAGGAAAAGTGAACGTGGGTTGCGTTAAGCTCCATCTCAGTTGGGGAGGTTGGGACTGTGGGACATAACTTCCCACTTCAAGTCACTCAAAATGCTCCGGGAGCCCTGTCAACAATTGGCTTCGAGACGGAGGCAGCAGGTTCCAGTCTCGGGAGTTGTTGGACCCCAAAGCTCCCACATCTCTCCATTCTGGCTCGTGGGCTGACTTCATTGGGATGGAGTTGGAGCGATGTTCAGGCGGCCTTTCCTCTGGTCCGATCTCTGGAGTTGGATCAGTCTGGCAACTTTTCCAGGAATCAGTTTCCTTGGGCCAAGTGCCTAACCTTTGCCTCTCCTCTGCAGCTTCAAGGGCTCACACCATATCTTCAGAAGGAGAATACCGGGTTTCGATAATTTCTCCAATATCCCATGGCTCCTTCTGTGATCTCCTCTTTCTCCTCCATCTTTGCTGAGTCTTTGCGCTGCCTGAACTTTAGGTCGGTACTGGGGCTCAGCACCCCGGACAGTCCCCTTTTGGGGTGCTGGTAACTATTTAGGAATTCAGGTTAAAGTCTGGGTTCCAGAAAAACCCAACTCCAATTAAAAACTCCGAGACAGGTATTTTCTCAAAGTTTTCTTTTATTAGAGTAGTTATACTGGCACATCTGGGAAAACCCAAATCTGAGAGTTCCCTTAGTAATTCAAAAGTCAAAACCCAACCCCTGCACCCATCAGTCCATCATCACATGGTCCAATCACCAACCGTCCCAACTTGAGACATCCCTTCAACCACTCCTCCTCCAGGTGCAGGAATAACATGACCTTGACAGAAAAGAAGAATGCTATTATGTCTAACTGCCAACACTATAAAAATCCCCCCCTCCTACTTTCCCAGACACAGGAATGTGGCAGCATGGAAGCTTCTGGTACTAATATGGCTTCCAAAGCTGACAGTATAAATTGAACAAGGCCATTTATGGGCTGAAGCAGTCAGACAGGAATTGGAATATCTGTTTATATATGGCACTGAAGGGTCTTGGGTTCAAGAGTTGCAAGCCTGATGGTTGTATATATACTGGAAAGTTACAAGGTGGGGATTGTCAATTAGCATTTGTGGATGATCTTTGTTTCATTACAAAGGATTTGTCACAGAAAAAATGGCTTTGCTAATCAATTAAGAGAAAAATTTTGAATTAAAAGATTTGGGTGAAATACAAAAGTATCTTGGTGTAGAGATACAAAAAACTGAGAAAGGTGGTTATGTTCTCAGTCAAAGAAAAATTGAACAGCTGTTGGAGAGATACAACATGAAGGATTGTAATTCTGCTCCAACACCTATGAGCACAGATTTTCACAACAATTTGGGTGAGGACAAAAGTGAAGCCTGTGATCCAGAGATATATCAGTCTGCAATAGGGAGCTTGTTATATCTGTCACAGTGGTCCAGACCAGACATAGCTTGTGCAGTAAGCATCTTAAGTCGCTTTACTGCTGCACCAATGCAATTTCATTGGACAGGTGTAAAAAGGATTCTCAGGTATTTGAAGGGAACTGTGATTTTGGGTCTTCAAATACAGGTCTCTGAAGAATTAAAATTGAAATGTTATGTTGACAGTGATTATGCCAATGATGTACCAATGATGTAAAAACCAGAAAGTCCAATTCTGGGATTGTGGTATTATTTGGAGGGGCTTTAATTGGTTGGAAGTCCAAAAAACAAACAACTGTAGCCATTTCTATGGCAGAGGCAGAATTTATTGCTCTATCTGAGCTTTGTTCAGAGGTAACTTGGTACGTACAGCTGTTAAAGGATTTAAACATAAAAATAAATGAAGCTGTAGCAGTGTTTGAGGATAATGCTGCTTGCATAAAAATGGCAACAGGTGACAGAGTAAAGAATAGAAGCAAGCATGTGGATATAAAATATTGTAATGTAAGAGAAGACATCTGTTCTTCAGAGGACAATCTGGCAGATATAATGACCAAGCCATTGGGTGGAGTGCACCATGGGAAAAATTATTTGGTTTTATGTCTATTCCAGTCATAAAGGGAGGAGTGTCAGTGTGAAAGAAATTATGAGCTGGGATAGCCATAACAAGAAGTCAGCCAATGGGACCTCTTTGGTGACTAAGAAACAGCACTTGTTGTGAGCCATGTCAGAGAGCTTGGAGCCTGGGTGTGGCTTAGCTTGACTGATCTGTATATGTGTATATGTATGTGTGTATGTGTGTATGTATGTATGTATGTATGTATGTATGTATGTATGTATGTATATGAGTTGGTTTGTCCTTGCAATTCATTGCTTCTGTGATTATGACTTCTGGATTCTGAATTCTGGTTCTGGCTTGTGCTGCATGGGTATTGTATACATGCATCATACTTTATATTATTGTATATGAAGAAGTTTCTTCTATAAATGAATCCTGCTGAATTATTTACTTGTGTGCTGGTTGGATTGCTGCAAACTCTGACAGATTTTCCTTCACTGAAAATAGGCAACATCTCCTTTTCAAGAGAGCTTCTTCTTCAACTGCAGGTTCATCAAATACTCAGTCAGAATTTTGTAAGGATCTCTGTACAATGATCGTTACTTCAAATATTCCCTTAAGGAAATTAGGTAGTTGTAGCCTCAGGCATTTTTGGGAGATTCCAATTGAATCAACTCTAAGGAAAAGTTACATCTCTGCCTGCTATGAAGATGTGTTAGGAAAGATAAGATCTGCTGCTGACAACAATAAGATAGGAGTTTCAATAGATGAAACAAGTGATGTAAACAGAAGATATGTAGCCAATGTTACTGTTGGCACTCTGAAATGTGACAAGCTGGGTGAAGTATTTCTTCTAACATGTGAAACTCTACAAAAAGAATACAATTCCACTATTGCTATGCTCTTTGACGATTCTATGAAACTACTCTGGTTGGATGGTATAAAAAGGGGAAATATCTTTCTCTTTGTAACAGATGCTGCTCCATACATGACTAAAGCAGCCAAGGGACTTAAGCTTCTTTATCCAAAAACAATCCATACCACATGCCTTGTACATGGTTTACACAGAGTGGCCGAAGAGATTCAAAGTAACTATCCTGATATAGATAATTTTGAATGGGAAAAAATGTTCATTAAAGTTCCACTTCAAGTATGAAAGTTCAAAGAAATTGCTCCTACTTTGGCTCTCCCTTCCCAACCTGTTGGAACACGTTGAAAGACTCGGTTGAATGTGGCTATGTATTATTTTACAAATTATGCTTCCTTGCAGTGGATAAACAATTTGACTGTTGTTAATCTCCCTCCACCAAGATTGTGAAAGATTCCTTTTCTGAAACTTTGGCTGGAAACTTAGCATGTACAGGTGAAACTTGAAAAATTAGAATATCGTGCAAAAGTTCATTTATTTCAGTAATGCAACTTAAAAGGTGAAACTAATATATGAGATAGACTCATTACATGCAAAGCAAGATAGTTCAAGTCGTGATTTGCCATAATTGTGATGATTATGGCTTACAGCTCATGAAAACCCCAAATCCACAATCTCAGAAAATTAGAATATTACATGCAATCAATAAAACAAGGATTGTACATAGGACAATATCGGACCTCTGAAAAGTATAAGCATGCATATGTACTCAGTACTTGGTTTGGGCCCCTTTTGCAGCAATTACTGCCTCAATGTGGCGTGGCATGGAAGCTATCAGCCTGTGGCACTGCTGAGGTGTTATGGAAGACCAGGATGCTTCAATAGTGGCCTTCAGCTCTTCTGCATTGTTCGGTCTCATGTCTCTCATCTTTCTCTTGGCAATGCCCCATAGATGCTCTATGGGGTTCAGGTCAGGTGAGTTTGCTGGCCAATCAAGCACAGTAATCCCACAGTCATTGAACCAGGTTTTGGTGCTTTTGGCAGTGTGGGCAGGTGGCAAGTCCTGCTGGAAAATGAAGTCAGCATCCCCATAAAGCTCGTCTGTGGAAGGAAGCATGAAGTGTTCCAAAATCTCCTGGTAGACGGCTGCGTTGACCCTGGACTTAATGAAGCACAGTGGACCAACACCAGCAGATGACCTGGCTCCCCAATTCAACACAGACTGTGGAAACTTCACACTGGACTTAAGCATCTTGCAGTGTGTGCCTCTCCATTCTTCCTCCATACTCTGGGTCCTTGGTTTCCAAATGAGATGCAAAAGTTGCTCTCATCAGAAAAGAGGACTTTGGACCACTGAGCAACAGACCAGGTCTGTTTTTCTTTAGCCCAGGTATGATGCTTCTGACATTGTTTGTTGTTCAGAGGCTTGACAAGAGGAATACGACATTTGAAGCCAATGTTCAGGATCCGTCTGTGTGTGGTAGCTCTTAATGCACTGACTCCAGCCTCAGTCCACTCCTTGTGAAAGTCCCCAACACTTTTGAATGGCCTTTTCCTGACAATCCTCTCCAGGCTGCGGTCATCCCTGCTGCTTGTGCACCTTTTTCTTCCACACTTTTCCCTTCCACATAACTTTCTATTAATGTGCTTTGATACAGCACTTTGGGAACATCCAACTTCTTTTGCAATTACCTTTTGAGGCTTTCCTCCTTATGGAGGGTGTCAATGATGGTTTTCTGCACAACTGTCAGGTCAGCAGTCTTTCCCATGATTTTGATTCCTACTGAACCACACTGAGAGACCATTTGAAGGCTCAGGAACCTTTTGCAGGTGTTATGGCTTAATTAGCTGATTAGAGTGGGACACTTTGAGCCTAGACTATTGCACCTTTTCACAATATTCTAATTTTCTGAGATTGTGGATTTGGGGTTTTCATGAGCTGTAAGCCATAATCATCACAATTATGGCAAATCACAGCTTGAACTATCTTGCTTTGCATGTAATGAGTCTATCTCATATATTAGTTTCACCTTTTAAGTTGCATTACTGAAATAAATGAACTTTTGCATGACATTCTAATTTTTCGAGTTTCACCTGTATAGGTTCTAACTTCAGTGGATTATCAAGAGCAATCACCCGCCTTGAAACTGTAGGAATGGAACCTAGTGATGCCCTGAACATTGTAAAACAAACTGAGAGTGATTTAAAGCAAGCAAAGGGAAAAGTGGCTGGAGTGGTGTGGTGGCCTAGAGGTGGAGCTCTTGCTTCACAATCAGGAGGCTGTGAGTTCGATCCTAGGTAGAGGCAGATATTTCTCTCTCTGGGCACACTGAGAATATATTTGATGAACAAAACTCTGCATTGGCGACATTTAGTGCACATCTGACTTTGCGGACATTTCTTCATAACCAAACAAAAGTGTATTTTCTGTGCAGTTCACACCCCTTGCTCGTTGGATCTGGATGTCACAAAGCAAAGCCCACATTTATTAATTAACCTCTGCACCCTGTTTTGGCTGGCAGAGTGCTGCAGGAGGCTGAGTGCTGTCACACCCCCTGGCCACACCCACCCAGCCACACCCACCCAGCCAGTCATTAGGGCAGAGAACTGGTTGTTAAATTATTTGAATCCCACCACTGAACTACCTGTACTTAAATTACAAGATTTAGGCACGTATCATTGCATATTTGTGTTCTATAAAAAAACTAATATACTGCTGTTGTTACACACAATACTAAAAGCAACAGTGTTTTCACATTATCTACCACTTATTAAAATAAATTTATCAAGTACTTAATATAATAAAAGACTGGCTTACTTTGAAAAGTATTGAGGAAAGAAAAGGAAAACACTCAAAATTCACTATGAGACTCTATGATAGCAGATTACTACTGCACTGAAGTGCTCTAATATACCAAATAAAAGATCGTGGGAAGGGTCAAGTTTTCTGAAAGCTATAATTTAGAACATGGATGTCCAACCTTTTGCCTTGCCTGGGCCACACTGAGTGAAGAGGATTGTGTTGGGCCACATATAAAATATAAAATATAGTTAATGTAATAACAGATTCACTTTATTCTTTTATATTTTTTATTATCTCATGGGGCCACATTAATAGCTGTGCAGGGCCACATGTGGCCTGTGGACCAGTGGTGATATTCAGCCGGTTTGCACTGGTTCACGCAAACTGGTAGCAAGGATTTGACATGGGTCGCCAAACCGGTAGTAAGTTCTGGCTGGCCACGCCCCTGACCCAGTCGCCCAGTCGCCGCTGCCTTGCTTGCCATGCCCACCTTATACTCTCTTACCCTGTCCGCCTGACACTCACCCCTTAAGGTATTTCCCCCCTCCCGACAATCAGCTATTCATACGATCAGCTGTGCAAGGATTCCCCTGGCTGAGGCCCAGGAAGGCAAAAAATGGAGGGAGGGGCACAGGCTCCCCTACATTTTTTGCCTTCCTGAGCCCCAGGGGAGCCTTCTGGGAACAAAAACATCCCCCCCTCCGAGGCTCCTCTGAGGCCAGGAAGGCTCCAAAATGGAGCGAAGGGGGTGCTGCTTCTGGGAGCAAAAACACCCCCCCTGGAGGCTTGCTTGAGGCCCAGAAGGCCCCAAAACGGAGTGAGGAGCGATGCTGTGTGCCCCCTCCAGGCTCCATTTTTTTTCTTCCTGAGCCCCAGGGGAGCTTTCTGGGAGCAACCCCCCCAAGGAGGCTTGCCTGAGGCCCAGAAGGCCCCAAAACTGGGTGGGGCTGGCTGCAAAAAAAAAAAGCCACAGCCACCCAGTTACATGACCATGCCCACCTAGCCACACCCACAGAACCGGTAGTAAAAATTTTTGAATCCCACCACTGCTGTGGACTAGGGGTTGGACATGCCCAATTTAGCGGAAACTACACTGCTGGAAAATTACGTTCCTTGTCTTTTCAGTTAGAGAAATTCAATATGTGATTATTTATAAATGTTATCCTCTTTCATAAATGGAATGTTCTGGAGACAAAAGTACCTAGATCCGTTTCAATCGGGCTTCAGGGCGGTTACAGCACGGAGACAGCATTGGTCGCGCTGATCGATGATCTCTGGAGGGCTCGGGACAGGGGATGTTCCTCTGTCCTAGTCCTATTAGATCTCTCGCCGGCTTTTGATACCATCGACCATGGTATCTTATTGCGCGCTTCGAGCTGGGAGTGGGAGGCACCATTTTACAGTGGTTCTCCTCCTTCCTCTCGGGACGCATGCAGTCGGTGTTGATGGGCGGGCAGAGATTGACCCTGAGGCCCCTCACTTGTGGGGTTCCTCAGGGTCGGTGCTTTCTCCCTCCTGTTCAACATCTACATGAAGCCGCTGGGTGAGATCATCCGTGGTTTCAGGGTGAGGTTTCATCAATATGCTGATGATACCCAGCTTTACATCTCCACCCCAGAGCACCTCAGTGATGCCCTCCCTGTGCTGTCCCGGTGCCTGGAGGCGGTGCGGATCTGGATGGGGAGGAACAGGCTCCAGCTCAATCCAGACACGACTGAGTGGCTGTGCATACCGGCATCTCATATCCAAGAAATTCCATCTTTGGGCATGGGGGGAGTGGTGTTGCCCCCCGTGGATAGGGCGCGCAACTTGGGTGTCCTCCTGGATATATGGCTCAATATGGAGGAGCAGGTGGAAGCCATCGCCAGGGGGGCCTTTGCCCAGGTTCACCTGGTGCACCAGTTGCGTCCCTACTTGGACCAAGATTCCCTACGCACGGTCACTTGTGGCCTCTCGTCTCGACTACTGCAATGCTCTCTACCTGGGGATGCCCTTGCGGACTATGCGGAGGCTTCAACTGGTGCAAAATGCAGCCGTGTGGGTGTTGATGGGATCGGCCCGATTCTCCCATGTGACACCCTCCTGCGGTCTGCATTGGTTGCCAGTTGCCCTCCATGTAAGATTCAAGGTGCTGGTGTTAACCTATAAAGCCCTGCATGGCTTGGGTCTGGGGTACTTGCAGGAGTGCCTCCTACCCGCATCGAGGTCCAATCGCCCAGTACGCTCCCACAGGCAGGCCCTCCTGGGGGTGCCGTCGGCCAGACAATGTCGGTTGGTGGTCCCCCGGGGGAGGGCCTTCTCTGTGGGGGACTGCACCCTTTGGAACCAGCTACCCCTGGAGCTATGTCTGGCCCCTGACCTGCGCTCCTTCCATCATGATCTAAAGACTTGGCTGTTTTCACAGGCCGGCCTGGATTGAGCAGGGTTGGGGATTTTAATATTAGGATATTTTAATATTTTATAATTATTTGGATTGGGAAAATTTAGGAATAAGTTTATATATTGTATATATGTTTTTGTGTAAGCTGCCCCGAGTCCCCCCGGGGATGGGGCGGCATATAAATCCAAATAAATAAATAAATGAAATAAAAGGAAATACAAAAACCACAAGCATCACAATTACCTGTAGAAGCATTCTTATGCAGAAACTTGGTGAGATATAGGTGCATTCCTTTCCGGAAATCCTATAAAACAAGAATTTCAATAAATACAACATTTTCAAAATTAATTCACTTCTGCTTTAAATAGGAAGGTGAGTATCCTTTCCCACAAAATCACTTTAAAAGCAGAGTTTTCTGATTAATCGAAATTCAACCTAAGTACTTATTATAATTTTCAGTTTGTTGTCAGAATACTTGTGGTACCATTTTGTCCTTAATAACAAAACAAAGCTTAGTTCTTACTCTGAAACCCTGAGCCCAAAACAATTCTCAAAAGCCTTGGAGGTAATCCCAGGAAATCACCCAAAATGTTATTAAATTGTAATTCTGAATATGACAGACCATGAGCACAGGAGGCGGTGAACGTGTGTGAAGCCCAGCGTCCCTGCGGACTGTGTTCTGAGCACCTTTCACCCAGGGTGCCAGCCCTCACGCGCTTGCCGCCTCTTGCACGAACGCCCAGGGGACGATGCCGAGGTGGTGCTACGGCCCTAAGGCTGGCCACAGTCCGACCCAGATGGCCGCCACCAGGTTGCAGTTCAGCGCCGTGGCTGCACCAGCATCTCCATGCCTCGTTTGTCGGCCTTTCACTGGGACTGCCCCGCCCCTGTGTGGGAAAGCCACATGGCCAATATCTCCCTCTCCTCTTGTCCCTTTCTGAGCGCGGAGGAAGGAAGGAGATGGGAATGAGACGAAATGCGACCTTTAGGCCATGGGGCTTCTGTCTGCCAGGTGCGATAGGGTATCGCCGTGGTTGCTGGGGGGGACGCAGCAGGTGAACAACAGTGGTGTGCGGCTTCTGGCATTGCGAGGGGATGGGACAGAAGCAGAACTGCCCTCTCGGCATCAGGCATAGTCTCAGTCCAGGTGTGGAGGCAACATTGGGGAGAGTGGACAAAAAGGGAAGCTGCTGTTCCACAGGGTTTTTTTAAGCTGACAGAGGCTGCAGACAGAGGCTTCCCATTTTGATCCCTCCCCCATCGTTGCCTCTGAGTGGCTCTCCACTCACTTTCCCCCAAGCATGCACACACACACAAACACATGCATAGGTCTGGGAGAGTTGAGCTGAGAGTCACACAGACGCCCGTCAGGTGCAGAGGCAACGACAGGGAGGAGGGGTCAAAATGGGAAGCCTCTGGAGCCTCGGCAGCTTTAAAAAAAAAAGCAGGGAAGGGAGGAGGGGAGGAAGGAAGGAAAGAAGGAGAGGCAACTTGGTTGGAGATGCCCCAGTTCAAAGGAGAAAGCAATTTTCTGTTGTCATAGACAGAACTTTGTTGGCAATGTCAGCTGCAACTTCTGTGGATGTTCATTTGTCAAGAGATTTTGTAGCTGATCTTGCACTGAGCAGGGGTTGAACTAAATGTCTTCTGAGGTCCTTCCAAATCTATATTTCTATGATTCTAAGCATTGGTGGGATTCAAAATTTTTTACTATCAGTTCTGTGGGCATGGCTTATTTGGTGGTCGTGGCTTGGTGGTCGTGTGACTGGGTGGTCGTGGCTTGGTGGGCATGTGACTGGGTGGGCATGGCCAACTCAATGTCACTCAGGTCAAGGGATGCCTCGCCTGGCCCCTCCTCTCCCAGCCATTCCTTGTACACCCAGCCTCAACATATCTATAGTTCTGTAAAAATGTTGTTCACCCTTTTTTGACTTTATGATCTACATACTACAGATGTACTTTCATGGACCACTGAAAGGAGGAAATGGCTCACGTGCTTTGCCCAAGAGTGTGATAGGCAACAGGCTTTTAAGGGGCTGCCACAAAGAAGGCGGGAGGGGGGAATGTATTTTCCGAAGAAGCAGAAGGCAAAACAAGAAGCAATGGATGGAAACTGAACAAAGACAGAAGCAAACTAAGACTAAGGAGAAACTTCCTGACAATGAGAACAATTAACTAGTGGAACTGCTTGTCTCCAGAAGTTCTGGGTGCTCCATCATTGGAAGTTTTTAAGAAAAGACTGGACAGCTATTTCTCTGAAATGGTATAGGGTTCCCCCCAAGGTCCCTTGTAAATGTTATTCTGTTATTTTGAGACCTTTCCCAGGACCTCTACTCAGATTTTGGCATCCTCAGACTCTTAGCTATTTAGCTGAGGAATAACACATTTTAAAGGGACTTTGGAGGTCTTCTAGTCCAACCCCCTGCTCAGGCAGGAAAACTGAGGGTGCCAAATTCTGAGTGCCAAATATTTGAAGTTATTTGAAATATATTTAAAAAATTGCTAAGAGGATTCAAAATCCCTTTTTAAAAAATTTGATAGAAGTATGGAATAAATGGAGATACCAGTTAATTCCAGGAATTTCTCCTTTAACACCGGTGGTGGAAATGGAGAAATTCCCTAAGACTGAATTGAAAGAATGGATTAGTAAACTAAAAGAAAATCAGATATATAAATAGGAAGACTGAAAGCACAAGATAAAGAATATAACACAACTAAAGAACGTTTTATCAGATATTAAATTAAATTGGTTGAATTTAATACAATTAGAAAAATTGTATGGGCCGAAAACAGGGCATGCGGAGGCCGAAAATGGGGCACATGGAGGCAGCAATAGGCGATGGCGATCCCTGCAGCCTGAAACAGCTGATTGTCAGGAGGCAATTCCAACCAACAATCAGCTGCTTCTGCTAAATCAGGCTGTGCTGAAGCTGACCAGGCTGTTTGCTGTTTGCTGCAAGGAGGCAAATTGCTGGGATGCAGAGGCCGAAAGGTGGGCGGGGCTTCGGCAACATTAGCTGTATAAGATGCACAGATGTTTCCACCCACTTTTTGGGGGAGGGGAAAGTGCATCTTACACACTGAAAAATATGGTATTTGGTGGTGAACAAGAACTACATTCTAGTCATCATCCTCAGACTAACGGCAGAATTGAATGATCCCATTCAGTTCTGGAACAGTACCTGAGATGCTTTATCATATATCAACAAGACAACTGGACCGACCTCCTGCCATTTGCTGAGGTGGCCTACAACAACGTGATGCACTGTAGCACTGGTTTCACTCCATTCCAAGTAGCTACAGGACAAGAATTTAAACCTATGCCTGAATTGTCAGTAAAAATCCTGTAATTCCATCATTGAAAGAGTGGATCACTCAACTACAAAACACCTGGCCCTTGCTATAGCAAGGAATGCTTATGAAGTTCAGGCTGATAAAAAAAAGGGTTGAACCTAAGGAGTTTAAAACTGGGGATCGTGTATATTTGTCCACATGATTCCTTCAATCCTTACAACCCTCTAAAAAATTAGGCCCTATGTTTATAGGTCCCTTTCCCATGAAACACATCATTAATCCAGTTATTGTAGAACTGGAATTACCAAAGTCACTAAGAAGAGTTCACCCTGTCTTTCACTGCAGCTTGTTAAAACCTGAAAACATGTCTTCTTTGAGGCCACAACCCCCTCCTGTTCCTGAACCTTTTATGATAGAGGGGGAAATTAAGGAGATCCTTGACTCACACACACAGGTTCAATATTTAGTGGCATGGAAGGATTTCCCTAGCTCCCAAAATGAGTGGGTTGATAAATGTCATGTCAAAGCCCCTAAGTTACTTATGCTTTCATGGTCAGTATCCTGACAAACCAAAGTAATTGTAACCTTTCTATGCATTCCCTTTTCTTCTCCCACCTTTTTTTTTCCTTCCAGGTGCGGATCTCCTTCTAAGGGTGGTAGCATGTCAGGTCCCTGTTGGAACACTGCCATTCTGGGGGGGTGGAGGCTTCATGGATTTAATATTTTGCATGTGTTCACTTTTGCTGTTAACTGCTTGGGAGTTTGAGGGGGGAGAACTAGTCATGTGCACAGACTCCCTCTCAACCACTTCCAGCCTGGTATTCAAGGTTGTGGCATCCTGAGGACGACCTCTTCTCACCATCCTGGCTTGGAGTTTCCAAAACACCTTTGCGGCATTTTATTGGCTACCGATGGATAATGGGGTATTGGGGTGGGGGTTGAAGGGGAAAGTTAGCCTAATGCTTCATACGTGAATTTCAGACTCTGCCTGACTTCTCTGCAGTCACTATCTCTCAGTAAAAGTTCCTTTTGAAATGCAAACCGCTTCAAGAGTTTTACTTTCTTGAGAAGGTAGCTGAGGCATGTCCTTACACGCATGGTTTTGTGCAGACATAAGTGTACACATATGTCATCTCTCCTGAGGGAACTGCATTGGTTGCCAATTTGCTTCCAGGTACAATTCAAGGTGCTGGTTGTCGCCTTTAATGCCCTACATGGCTTGGGGCCAGGTTATCTTAAGGACTGTCTCTTCCCAGTTACATCCACCCAACCCACCAGAATGAGGAGGCAGGGAATGTTATGGGTTTTATCTCCTAAGGAGGTACATCTGGTGGGACCCAGAAGAAGGATCTTCCTGTTAGTGTCTCCCTTCCTTTGGAACATCATCCCTGCTGAGATCAGACTGACCCCTACTTTGACACTCTTTCACAGAGCCCTGAAGACCTGGTTCTACCAATGGGCCTGGGGAACCCAGAGTGGGATGGAGCCCATTAAGTGGCTTGTTTGATTGCTTGTTGTCGCTGGGGGGGTGGTGAGGATATTATTGTTTTTATTTTTATATTGGGTTCTTATTGTTTGCAAGCCTCCCCGAATCACTGAGAATGAGTGGGCGGCCATATAAATACATACATACATACATGCATACATACATACATACATGCATACATACATACATACATTTTATGATGCCTTATAATTTGGTAAATCATGAAGTTATGGTATCTTTATTTAGTGAGAAGTTTAAAAATGCTTCAAGCTATCTAGAAGTAAAGATTGAATTACAATATCATGGTCAGTTACTAACAGATGGGTAATATAAAGTCAAACAGGCCATACTATAATTTTTCATATTTTTATTTCTGTACGTTGCTGCTAAAACCTTGCCTTTTTATAAAGACTACTTCAGTGTTCCTTACCCTCTCCCAAAAATTGATCTCATAGCTATTGCAGACTTCGCAGCAGGTAAAAATACTTTATATTTTTCTGAAGACCTTAGCGTTCTTTACATTATTTATTTATTTAATTGGATTTTTATGCCACCCCATCTCCCGAAGGACTCGGGAACCAAAAGGCCACCAAAGGGCTAAATTTTAAATCTGGTTTTAAGGGATGTCTTTTAAATTTTTTAATTCGATGTTTTAATGGGATAGGGAGGGGTCTTAAGGGGTTAGGGAGGGGGGTGGATGGGTCTTCTTCACCGGTGTGTGTGGTGGTGGTGGGGGTTGGGGGGCGGGGGGGCCCGGGAGGGTGAGGTGGGGACGCGATTCCCAGGGTGGTTGGGATTGGCAGGAGACGTGAGATAGGCATAGGGAGGCGCGCATACCGCCATCTCTGTGTGGTGGCACGCTCCGACCCTGTGGCCTCCTCCCTAGGGGGCACGGGAACGGGACCCCTGGGCTTAGGTTGGTGTATTTTAATGCCAGGTCCGTGGCTAATAAGTCCCTCCTCTGTGAGATCATTGAGGAGGAGGCTGCGAGACCTGGCTTGTATCACCAAACCCTGGTTGGGCCCGGAGGGAGGTGTCCCTCTGGTTGATCTGTGCCCTCCAGGTTTCGGGTTCTGCACCACGGGCCCAGGGAAGGGGTGGTGGGGTGGCCGTGGTTATTCGGGAGACCCTGTTTCCAAGGGAGGTGCGGTTCCAGAGATAGGCGGGAGTGAGACCCTCCTCTTGAGGTGGGGGCCTAACGGTTGGGTGGGCTTGCTGCTTGCATACCTTTCCCCAGCTGTGTGACAGCAGCCCTGCCTGGGCTTCTCGATCTCCTGGGGTGGTGGTGGAGTTCGGGCCTTATAGTCCTGGGGACTTCAATCTGCCCTCCCTGGGGGTGGGTTTGGCCCAGGAATTCATGGCTTCTATGGAAGCCATGGGCCTGACCCAATTGATTCAAGGCCCACTCATGGGGAAACACCCTTGACCTAGTTTTGTCTCTGAACAGTGGCGTAGTGACAGAGGGCAAGCCACTTTCACGGCGTTGCCCGTTCCATGGTCTGATCACTATCTCCTATTGGTCTTCCAACAGGCGCCCCCACTGCTGGGATGAGGAGCCACTTAGATGGTTCCGCCCCAGACGCCTGATGGACCCTGAGAGGTTCCAGGAGGAACTGGGGTCTTTTCCCTCTTCCCTTGCCCACAGCTCTGCCGAGGATCTGGTGGCCGCTTGGCAACAGGCTGCGTCGGGTGCCCTCGACAGGGTTGTCCCCATCGTCCCCTCACATGCCGTGGATCCCGGATGGCTCCTTGGTATACCGAGGAGCTCTGGGAGATGAAGCATCGTCAGAGGGTTTAGAGAGCAGGTGGAGTCCACCCACTCCCAATCGTCGAGCCCAGCTAAGAGCCCATATGGACTTACCTGGTAGCTATGAGAGCTGGCGAGAGAGTCTTATCTCTCCGCCCTCATAGCGTCCTGTCTTCGCCCAGCCACCCTGTTTGGCTACCGCTCTCTCTCCTTTATGCGGAGGAGGCGGACCCATGAGGGGAAGGGCTGAGGAGTTTGGTCAATATCTGTCGGATAAGATCGCTTGGATTCGGGCGGGTTGTCCTCTGATTTGCGGTGGTCTGAGGAGGATACAAGCAGTCTGGCCAGTGTGATCTGGGATGAGTTCGATCCTGTTTCGAGGATGAAGTGGACAGGACTATGCGGCGGCTGAGTTCCACCACATGTTTGTTGGACCCGTGTCCCTCCTGGTTGGCTTATGCCGGGGAGGCCACCTCGGTTGGCTCCGGCAGTTGTCCTTCATTAAGAGGTGTTTTTCCCTCCGCCTTGAAGGAGGCGGTGGTGAGACCCCTCCTGAAGAAGCCTGCCCTGGACCCGACCGTGTTAGACAACTTCGTCCAGTCTCCAACCTTGGCTTTTTGGCGAAGGTTGTTGAGAGTGTGGTGGCTCAGCAGTTTCCACTTTTCCTGGATGAAGCGGACTACCTGGATCGTATCAATCGGGCTTCGGCCTGGTTTCAGCGGAGACGGCATTGGTCGCACTGATGGATGATCTCTGGAGGGCTGGGACAGGGGTTTTCCTCTGTCCTGGTCCTATTAGACCTCTCAGCGGCTTCGATACCATCGACCATGGTATCCTTTTGCGCCTCGGGGGTTGGGTGTAGGGGCACTGTTCTTCGGTGGTTCACCTCCTACCTCAGGCGTCGCAGTCGGTGTTGGCGGGGGACGAGGTCTACCTCAGTGCTCTCTTGTGGGGTCCCTCAGGGGGTGGTCCTCCCCTGCTATTTAACATCTACATGAAGCAGCTGGGTGAGATCATCCGTGGTTTTGGGGTGATTTCCATCAGTGCGCTGATGATACTCAGCTGTACATTTCCACCCCAACCAGATCAGTGATGCCCTCTCCCTGATGACCCAGTGTTTGGATGCGATGCGGATCTGGATGAGCGAACATGCCGTCTCAACGGCCAAGACTGAGTGGCTGTGCATACCGGCATCTCGGCCCAGTTGGAGTATCCATCTTTGGCCATAGGGAGTGGTGTTGCCCCTGTGGATAGGGGCGCGGAATCTGGGGGTCCTCCTGGATGTTGGCTCGGTTGGAGGAGCAGGTGGGGGCCGTCGCCAGGGCCTTTGCCCAGCCGTCTGGTTAGCCAGCTGCGCCCTTTTCTGGACGAGATGCCCTCGCACGGTTACTCACGCCCTTGTTACCTCCAGACTTCGACTACTGCAACGCTCTCTATTTAGGACTGCCTTGCATACCATCCGGAGATTGCAGCTGGTGCAGAATCTGGGGCCTGGTGGTGATGGGAGTTTCGATTCTCCCATGTTACCCCTCCTGCGCTGCCTTCATTGGTTGCGGTTGCACTCGGGTGAGATTCAAGGTCTTAGTGTTAACATACAAAGTCCTTCATGACATGGGTCCTCAATATTTAAGGGGCGGCTCCTGCCGACATCGAGTGCCAACCGCCCTGTCGAGCACATAGCAGGACTCCTGGGGTCCCCTGGGCCCAATCGGCTGGCGGTCCCCTGACGACAGCCTATTCTATAGCGCCTGACCTCTGGAACCAACTTCCCCTGGAGCTCCGTCTGGCTGACCTCGCACCTTCGCCATGACTTGAAGACCTGGTTGTTTAACCAATCCGGGTTGTGATTTTTTTGGGATGGGATGGTTTTTTATGGGATAGTTTTTATAGGATAATTTTTATGGGTTGAATTTGTAGTTGTAATGGGGCTTATTTAGTTTAATTTGCTTTTAAATTATTTATTGTTGTTGTTGTTTTATTTGTAAGCGCCCTGAGTCTTGGAGATGGGTGACATATAATCCCATTAATAAATAAATAAATAAATAA
>SOZL01000024.1:761955-799073 GCA_009733165.1 Naja naja | reverse complement strand
CAATAAATAAATAAATAAATAAATAAATAAATAAATAAATAAATAAATAAATCTCCTCCTCAAAAAAAAACACAAAACAGATACAGGGGTTAAAACATTGTCCTTAACCTCTCCCCCCCTCACGAGGACCCTTGGTTTGTGGGGAAAATCCTCATGGAATTGGTTAACCAATTGATCAGCATGAACATCCAAACTCTTCACAACTAGCATCTGAGAGGAGTAACCTTTCCATAAGACCAAATATTGCAATCATGACCATGGTGTGTCTAGAATCGAAATTTTTGAATTTCATAATGTGTTTCCCCTGTACCGTTAGCGGTTTAGGGGAGAACAATTAACATGGTTTTATCATTGATGTAGCTGGTTTTAGTAAACTACAATGGAACACAGGATGAATTTTTCCCCAATAATAGTGAGGAAGACTTAATTGGACAGTGACCAAATTGATTATCTTTGAAATTGGGAATGGACCCAAGAATTTTGGACCCAGCTTTTTACTGGGCAGTTTCAACCTAAGATACTTGGTTGACAAATATACTTTGTCTTCTACTTTAAAAGGCGGTTGAAGGGATCTATGTTTATCCTCCTGTTTTTTAAAATTTTTGGCAGCTTCAGTCAAATCTTTGTATCTTCCCACCCTTTCTTTAATGAGTTCATCCATTTTGTTAGGGACATGGATGTGGGGAGGTTGTCTGAGTAACTCTGGCATTGGGACAAATCCATTCCAGTGTTGATTTGGAATGGAGTCAATCCTGTGCTGCTATGTACTGCATTATTATTATTATTATTTTATTTTTCTTTTTAATTACATTTATGTAAGCCCTTCTCCGAAGAGTCAGGACTGACTTACAATTTTGGATACAACCCAGTGTGCTCCTTAGCCTTCGTTCCATTGTATATGCCTGCTTATTACTAGCTGCATTTTACAAAGTCAGCTTATTGCCCCAACAATCTTGGGTCCTCAATTTACCTACCCGAGAGGATGGAGGCTGGAGTCAACCTTGTTGTAAGCAATCTCTGCAAAACTCAGCCCAATTTTCTTGTTGATAATCTACATAGCATATAATGTATTGTTCAATCATGGCATTAGCCCCTCCGCTGCTTCCTACAAGCAGGATGGAAAGATGAGGATAATCCTTGAGAGGAACCAATGGATTTCAGAAATTCCCTCAAAATTTTGTGGTAAATTGTACCCCTCTGTCTGATATTATTCTACAAGGTACTCCATGTAGTCTATAGATATGTTTCACAGCTTTGCAAGTTTTTCACAGATGGAAGTCCTTTGCAGGCTATAAAATGGGCCTGTTTAGAGAATAAGTCAATTATAGTCCAAATGATCGTATTCCCTTCACTCTTAGGTAATTCAACAATAAAGTCCATTACAATCTCTTCCCAAGGTTGGGTTGGTTCAGCAACTTGTTGCAGGAGGCCAGGGGTTTTTCCAGTTCTGTGTTTCATTGTGGCACAAATTGAGCAACTTTTTACATAGTCCTCAACATCAGGTTTTATTTTTGGCCACCAGAACTGTCTTCTCAGTAAATGTAGGGGTTTTAAGAATCTGAAGTTGCCTCCCAGCCGTGAGTCATGGCTACACTTTAGTACCAGTAGTCTTAGGGTTGTGGGTACATAAAGCTTAGTCCCTTTCCAAGCTAGTCCATCATTCATTGTTAACTCCGTTTGATGGTCCAGGAACCAAAGATCGGTCAATAGGGCCATTTTCAATTCTGCAGTCAGCTTCTCTTCCAGGCGTTTGGGGTTGCAGTTGGCTTGGGCTCGAGTGGTCACTTGGCCTGCCGATTGAGCTTCTGAAATTAAAGCTTGTACTATTTCCTCTCAGTTGCTGTCAAACTGAGGTTTTCTGGACAGAGCATCCGGCAGTAGGTTTTTCCCTCCGGGGATATACTTAATATTGAAGTTGAATCGCTTGAAATATTGGGCCCAACAGACGTGTTTGGGTGATAATCTCCTAAGGGTCTTTAGAACCTCAAGGTTCTTATGATCAGTCCATACCTCAAAGACCTCTGTCGCTCCTTCTAGAAAATGCCTCCAAGTCAATAAAGCCCATCGTACGGTGAATGCTTCTTTCTCCCAGACCGCCCACCTTCGCTCTGTGTCTGTCAGCTTTTTGGACACATAAGCACAAGGCATCAGTCGGTCTTGAGAGTCTTTTTGCAGCAAAACGGCTGCCACTGCTACATCACTTGCATCCATTTGGACAATAAAAGGCTTGGTCGCGTCTGGGTGTTGGAGGATGGGCTCAGCTGCAAAGAGGCGATTTAAGGTCTTGAAAGCTTTCTGACAGTCCATAGTCCAAGCCAGGGGTTGACTCGGCTTTGGTTTGGTAGGTGACGGGCCTGTTTTTAATAGCTCCCTTAACGGGAGGGCAACTTCAGCAAAGGACGGAATGAATTGTCTATAGAAGTTGGCAAACCCCAAGAAACTTTGAAGTTGCTTTGGGTTCTGGGGGTTGCCAGTCCAGCACCTTTCACCTTTCGGGGTCCATTTCAATCCCCAGGTTGGATATTCGGTAGCCTAAATAGTCCAGCGACTCTTTATGGAATTCGCATTTTGATAGTTTCACATATAATTTGGTGGCTAGAAGTTTTTCTAGGACTTGTCGGACCAATTGAATATGTTCTTCCATGGTTTCACTGAAGATAAGGATGTCACTTAGGTATACGAGGACCCCCTGGTAAAGGTGCAGGTGTAGCACCTCATTGATGAGCTGCATAAACACTGCAGGAGCCCCCTGAAGTCCAAAAGGCATGACTTTGAATTGGAAGCTACCCAGAGGGCAGTTAAAAGCTGTTTTCCACTCATCTCCCTTGATGCGTATCCGTAGTAAGTTTCCCTGAGATCTAGCTTGGTAAATACCTTGCCCTTTGACAGCTGGTTCAGTAAGTCCTTCATAAGGGGGATAGGATACATGTTTTTGACGCATACGGCGTTCATGCCTCTAAAGTCAACACACAATCTCAACACGCCATCTTTCTTCTCCTTGAACAACACGAGGGCAGCGTAAGAGGGGGCAGTGGGCTCGGTCCAATGAGGATTTTTCTGAATCCATCCTCCCATTTGATTGTCGGGGCCCATTTGTCTAGCCAAGCAAGTCCCAGTATGATTGATTCTGACATCTTGGGGGCCACTATGAAGTGTATGAGTTTGCGATGGGGCCCTAATTCCATCTTGATCAATTCTGTCATTTGGGTGGCTGGGGTCCCCCTAATTAAGGTTCCATCCACTTGCTCAAATCTGATTGGGTGTTTTAGCGGGTTAGTCTTTATGCCCTATTGTTCAACGATAGGGAGTCTGATAAGACATCTAGAACACCCAGTATCAATGACAGCTTCTAACTCCCGCCTCCCCGTTTGGTACCACTAACTTGACCTTGACTGTAAAAGGTATGATGGGATCACTCACCATTGGGTCGTCTTCGCAGATTGGGTTCTCGGGGACGTGGTACTGGTCTGGTAGTCCATTGCTCCCATCTGCACAGAGGGGACTTTCCCAGCTGTGTTTGGCGAACCCGCCAATGCCCGGAGGTCTTCCTTGATTCTTCCGACCTCCAACAGCTGGGTTAGACTTTGGCTGTGGTGCTTGTGGTACAGGAGCAGGGGCCAGACAGTCTGCTGCTCTATGGCCGGCTTGGCCACAGCTGTAATATTTCAGTCCCCTGGTGGGTTGGGTACAAGCAATTTCAGCTGGTCCGGTTGGTGGTCTCCTAGCCACAATTCTCTTAGGTGGGCCGCCAGAAGGGGTTTCCTGTGTGGGTTGATGCTGCGATCTAAGCTGAGGAAGGCGGCATACCATGATTGTAAGGTCTCTGGGATTCCCCTAATTTCACAGGCCTTCTTTACTTCTGGATCAATGGCGTTTTCAAGGTAATGTAAAGTCATTCTTTCAGGCCAACCCATGAGGTGGCTTGCGACCCTTCTAAAGTCCCAAATAAATTCTGACAAGGGTTGCTTGCCTTGCCTCATTTCCATTAACTACTCTTCATTCTCTGCTACCCTGTCTGGATTTTCAAATCTGAGTCTTAATAATTGAATAAATCCATTTACATCATGTAATTCAGAGGCTTGTTCATTGTGTAGTTGGGCCACCCAGTCTGAAGCATCCCCTTCATTCATCCCATCTGTTATGGCCGTAACCAAATCACACTCTGTAGCGTATTGATCTCCAAATTGTTTTATATGGGATCGGATTCGAGTGAGGCAGTAATTGAAATGTTCATGGTGGTCATCGAATATGGCCTTAAAGGGTATTTGGTCTGCCCTGGGTCATGGTTGGGGAGATGGCACATGCCAGGCCCCTGCAGGTTGAACTGGAATGAAAGGAACCAGCTGGGTAGCATATATAGGCTGGGTAGGCCCTCTGAAGCCTGGCTGGGTGGTGCCTCTCTGGAATAGGGGTCCCTGTGGCCTCGCTGCAGGTTGGGGTTGCATTTGTGGTTGCCAGGAGGAAGATGGGTGTGGCCTGGTTCCCTGGTCGGGTGGAGGGGACGTGGCTGCTGTCTGTTGTCTGGGCAACCCCCTTTCAGACCAGGGCTGTGTTGGTGCTGGCTGCCATTGGCACTGAATCCACCCCTGGCCTGGATAAAATCCCCACCCTGGAGGGATACTCTATGCAGGGGGCAAAATTCCTTCTGGAAAATGAGGGGATTGCCTGAGAGGCTGCAACATACCTCTGTCAGTTGATGCTATTTGCTGGACTCCTCCAACTGGCATCTGTATAGTCTTCTCATCCCTCACGATACTTGGGTAAGTGAACATGGGTGGTCTCAAGCTTCCACCTGTCCAAACAGACTGTGAGACCAAGCCTGTCACCTTTAGATTCTGGAACTGTTGATGTAAATCTGCCTCCGATGGCCTCCCAGGATAAATCTTGGGTTTGTCTTCTTGAGAGATTTCCGATCCCAGTTGTCTCTCTTCCCTCCAATGTGACAGAATAGCAATATGTCTGGGGCTAGAGAAAGATTTCTCTTCAGCCAGCTGGGTTACATCTGGGTTATAACAACTTCTTGAGTTGAAATGCTTAGGTATAGCCCCCAAATCTCTTTCTTCTACTGCCATTCTGAAAGCATCCATCATCTCCTCCAAACAAGGGCTGTCCGATCCAGTTAATATCCTGGAGGAAAGGCCCCCACACGCTCCCTCTTGCACCTCTCCAAGTTCGGCTGATTGTTGATCTTTTTCCATCTCTGGAAAAAGAGTATCAGCCAAGCCCCTTCAAAAAATAAAAGTAGCCTTTGGGAAATAAATGTAAGGCAACCAGAAAGTATCCATGATATCAATCACTCCAAGACATATTCTCTCCAATTGACTTATTTTATTTATTTATTTATTTATTTATTTATTTATTTATTTATTTATTTAATTTGACTTGTATGTCGCCCCCTCTCCAAAGGGACTCGGGGCGGCTAACAACTAAAAAGCAGCAATAAATTGATTACCTAAAAATAACATTAAACATTACAAGCCACATTGGGCTAAAATCCACCAATCCTAACTAAATTTAAAACCCCTCCCTGGAGGTCAGCACAGCCCAGCCTGTTCGAAGAGCCAAGTTTTTAGATCATGGCAGAAGGTACGGAGGTCAGGGGCCAAACGGAGTCCCAGAGGCAGTTGGTTCCATAGGGCGGGGGCCGCCACAGAATAGGCCCTTCCGTGGGGGACCACCAAGCGACATTGAGTCGCAGACAGCACCCCAAGGTTCTCGATGCCGGCAGGAGACGTTCCCGTAAATATCCCAGACCCATGCCTTGAAGGACTTTGTATGTCAACACCAGAACCTTGAACCTCACCTGGAGAGTAACTGGTAACCCATGCAGGTCACGCAGGAGGGGCGTAATATGGGAGTACCGGGAAGCTCCCATCACAACCCCCGCGGCCGCATTCTGCACCAGCTGAAGCCTCCAGGTGGTGTGCAAGGGCAGTCTTAAATAGAGAGCATTACAGTAGTCGAGTCTAGAGGTAACAAGTGCATGAGTGATCGTGCACAGGGCATCTCGGTCCAGATACAGGCACAACTGGCGAACCAGCCGGACCTGGGCAAAGGGCCCCCTGGCCGCAGCTCCCACCTCCTCCTCCAACCTGAGCTGCGAGTCCAGGAGCACCCCCAGATTCCGTGCCCTCTCCACGGTGGGCAACACCTCTCCCCCCATGACCAAAGATGGAATATCCAAACTGGACCAAGATGTTGGTATGCACAACCACTCTGTCTTGGCCGGATTGAGCCGAAGCATGTTCCTGTCCATCCAAATCCGTACCGCATCCAGACAATGTGATATCACAGAGAGGGCATCACTGATGTGGTTTGGGGTGGAGATGTACAACTGTGTATCATCAGCATACTGATGATACTTCACCCCAAAACCACGTATGATCTCACCCAGCGGCTTCATATAGATGTTGAACAGAAGGGGCGAGAGGACCGACCCCTGAGGGACCCCACAAGTGAGAGATCTCAGAGTCGACCTCTGCCCCCCTGCCAACACCGATTGCGAGCGCCCCGAGAGGTAGGAGGAGAACCACTGCAGAACAGTGCCACCCACTCCCCACCCCTCAAGACGCCGCAATAGGATACCATGGTCGATGGTATCAAAAGCCACTGAGAGATCTAACAGGGCCAGGACAGAAGAAAACCCCCGTCCCGTGCCCTCCAGAGATCATCAACCAGCACGACCAATGCCGTCTCCGTGCTATACCTGGGTGGGAAGCCCGATTGGTATGGATCCAGGTAGTCCGCTTCCTCCAGGAAAAGCAGAAACTGCTGACCCCCCACACTCTCAACAACCTTCACCAGAAAATGAAGGAACAGATCTGGTACATCTAAGGCAATTTCCCAAAGTGAAAGTATTTTTGCGCATTACACAGAATCCACCTTTTCTCCTCTCACTTCTACACTTCATAAATCACAAGAACCAATTAACTGCAACTGGAATTTCTTATTACGACATACAGAATAACCTTGAACTCCTCCACCCCCCTCATTATGTGGCAGCTGACTTTCTAAGCTGACACATGGCCAAAGTAAGGAAGGCTGAAACCCGACCACCACTGAACAAGACACATAAGTTGAAATGGCAAGACTGGGCCAAGAAATATCTGAAGAGAGATTTTTCAAATGTTTTATGGACGGATGAGAGTGACTCTTGACGGACCAGATGGATGGGCCCATGGCCTGATCAGTAAGAAGCACAGAGCTCCACTTTGACTCAGACGCCAGCAAGGTGGAGATGGGGTACTGTTATGAGCTGGCATTATTAAAGATGAGCTAGTTGGACCTTTTCGGGTTGAAGATGGACTCAAAATCAACTCCCAAACCTACTGCCAGTTTTTAGAAAACACTTTCTTCGAGCAGTGGTACAGGAAAAAGTCTGCATCTTTCAAGACCACCATGATTTTTATGCAGGACAATGCTCTATTGCATGCACTGAAGTACTCCAGAATAATGACATGGCCCTCTTCTTCACCTGACCTAACCCCCATTGAGAACTTGTGGGCCCTTATTAAATGGGAGATTTATGGTGAAAGAAAACAGTACACCTTTCTGAACAATGTCTGGGAGACTGTGGTTGCTGCTGCACATAAAGTTGATCGTCAACAGATCAAGAAACTGACAGACTCCATGAATGGAAGGCTTATGACTGTTATTGAAAAGAAGGGTGGCTATATTGGTCACTGATTTTTTTTGAACTATCAGAAATGTTTATTTGTAAATGTTGAGTTGTTTGTTATTCTCACTTTAACAGATGAAAATAAATGATTGAGATGCAAAAATTTTCATTTTTCATTTAGTTGCATAATATTCTGCACAGTAATAGTTGCCCAATAATTGTGCACACATAAATATTCTCCTAAGAAAGCCAAAACCTCACTTTTACTTTTTTAAATATTCAGGTTTTAGGTTTATTAACATTTTGGATTGACTGAGAGCACTGTAGTTGTTCAATAATAAAATTAATCCTCAAAAATACAGCTTGCCTAATAATTGTGCACACAGTGTACACTTTGTTCTATGTTGATCTCCACTTTAAGATATTAAGGCAAATTGTTGCCATTGGTTTTTCATATATTGATTATAGTAAGTTTATATGAGCAGTGTCTATGCCTTGGTTGAGCAATGCATTAATTAATTCTTGCTGGAATACTGAGTCAAATTCCTTTTCATAGTCATTGAAAGCCATGCACAGAGGCATGGTGTACTCATTGTGCCTTTCTATGACTTGCTGAACAACCTTTCAACAACAATTGAGATGCTGTGTTATCAGCTCCCTCTACCACAAAGATTCTGCAGGAGAAGGGCAGTATGAACAACTGTGGGATCTGTCAGGGTGAGAGCTGTGAACCATAAACACAAAGCTTTCGCTGTGTCCCAGCACAACAGATACAGTGCCCTTGCTGATCTTAATAGGGACATATTAATAGGGACACTAAAGTGACAGGTCAAGGTAGGTGTGATGATAACTCAAATAAGCAGGGGATCATGGTCTGAGATGAAGAACTTACTTTGGATAGGGGAATTTTTTTAAATTCACATTTATATGCTGCCTTTCTCCGGAGACTCAGGGCGGCTTACAGTCTTTGGAGGACAACCCAATGTGCTCAGCAATAGCCTTCATTCTATTGTATATGCCTGCTTATTACTAGGGCTTTATGTTAATCAGGTATTACACATCAGTCACACAAGAAGAGCAAGGTATCCAAAAAGAGAAGCCACCTTCTGGTTCAGGGGTCTGCAACCTTAAACACTCGAAGAGCCATTTGGACTAGTTTTTCACAGGAAAAAAAAACACCGGGAGCCACAAAACCTGGGTGGGCGTGGCCAACTCAATATCACTCACTCCCACCCAGTCATGACCCCCTAGCCATGCCTACCCAGCCACAAAACCCTTCTCTCTCTTACTTTCTCCCCCCTGTCTCTCTCTGCCTCTCTCCCTCTCTCTGTATCTCTCTCTCCCTCTCTCTCTTCCCCTCTCCCCTCTCTCGTCTCTCCCCCCTCTCTCTGTATCTCTCTCTCTCTGTATCTCCCTCCCACCTCTCCCTATCTTCCCCTCTCTCCCTCTGTATCTCTCTCTCTCCCTGTGTCTCTGTCTCTGTCTCTGTCTCTGTCTCTGTCTCTGTCTCTGTCTCTGTCTCTCTCTCTGTCTCTCTCTCTCTCTCTCTCTCTCTCTCTCTGAAAGCCATGGCTGGGCCAAGCCAGCAAGCTCTCCTTGGGGCTCTTCACTACTCCTTTTATTTCTTCTTTTTGGAAATCCGGGCTGGCTGAGGAATGTGCTCCAGCTGCAGTGGAGACTTCCCTTTGGGCGACCCTCCCACTCCTTCTCCTCTTGTGACCCCCTGGCTGGCTGTGGTGGGGCTGGGAGGGTGTGCATGCACGGGGAGACCCTCCTCAAGTGAGCAGCCACCTGCCTCATGTGCACCTTTGCTGCGCTTTGGCCAAGCCCAGCCGCTCATAACAACTTGCCTCCAGAAGTTGTGAAGGCTCCAACACTGGAAGTTTTTAAGAAGAGATTGGATAACAATTTGTCTGAAATGGTATAGGGTTTCCTGCCTAAGCAGGGGATTGGACTAGAAGACCTCCAAGGTCCCTTCCAACTCTGTTCTTTTATTCTATTCTATACACCTGGATGTGATCTATTGTGCTGTAGCCACTTCTGAACCCTGCCTGCTCCTTTGGCTATGCATCATTTAATGTTTTCAATATTCTTTTTGCTATTATCTTGGTGAAAACCTTGTAGATGACTGAAAGAAGGCTTATTGGGCAATAGTTCTTTAAATCATCTTGGGCCCCTTTCTTGTGTATAAGAATCACTTCAGAATTTTTCCATGCATCAGGTATTTTTTCTTCTGAGGCATCTTGAGTATAGTTTTCTAGTATCTTGTATAAACTGTGACCACCACCTTTCAGCTTTTCAACTGTAATGCAGTTATTTCCTGAAGCTTTGCCATTTTTCACTGATTTTATGGCACTTGATACTTCCTCCACTAGGATATCTGGCATTTCCTCTTTTGTGGGTATTGTTACTTTTGAGTGATCTTGATCTTTGTATAGCTCTGAATAGAATTTTCCAATTATTTCTAACATTTCCTGTCTTGTTCTACACACATAGCAATCTTCACGTTTTAATGCAACAACCTTCTTTCTTGTATTTATAAGCTTGCATTTTGCTCTATTAATCCCTTTGCTTTCTTCAATTGCCTTTTTCACAAGCTTCATGTTAAACTGACATGTTTCTTCTTGGATACGTTTTCTTATGGTCTTGCAAAGTTCAACGTACTCCAGTTTATTAGTGAAACTTCCAGTATTCTTCATTGTCCATCGTTTTTTCATTAAATCAATAGTTTCATCAGAGAGTTTTGACTGTACGAAGTGTTTTTCTGATGGTGCTATAGATGTAGCAGATTCAATGATGTTTTTGACTATTTCTTCATTTTGGTCCGTAATGTTCATCTCTTCCAAATCTTGCAACAGACCAAAGCAGTTTGACACATTAATCTGAAAATCTCTGTTCTCCTCTAATAGCTTATCACTTTTTTTGTTTTTCATGATGTCTTTATCATTTTCGTACACTCTTTTTGACCATCTATCTTCACTTTAGCTCGTACCATTCTATGGTCACTTTCAGCGTTAAAACTATTGATGATAGTACAATTGCAGAATATGGTTTTATCACTTGACTTGATGTAATCAATTTCACTTGTGTATCCAGATGGACTCTTCCATGTCCATTTTCTGCTAGCTTTTTCTTGTAAAATGAGTTCATGATGTAAAGTTCCTGTCCTTCAGCAAAATCAATATCAATAGAGTCTGTCGCCTCTATTATCTCGTTCACCACTTCCATACGGGCCATTTGCTTTTTCTCCAGGTATTGTTCTTCCTATTCTTGCATTAAAGTCACCCATTAGTATTTTGTATCGGCATTTTTCTTTGTCTTGAATGTGGGCCACATCATCGTAAAACTCTTTGACCTCATCATCACTATAGCTTATTGTTGGTGCGTAAGCTTGGAAGATTTGAAGCTTGTATTGTTTTTTCAATTGAATGATGCATTGGGCTACTGTCTGATAGGCTTTCAAATTTTACTACGGAGTCTTTCAGCTTTTGGTTGATGAGAAAATGAACTCAGGAGAGATAATTTATACAGTGGATATAAAAGGTCTACACATCCTTGTTAAAATGCCAGCTTTTTGAGATGCAAAAAAAATCAGAACTCGTGACTTATGATGCCTTTAATTTTAACCTCTCCCTCAGGCTCAGCCTGGTCATCTCCTCCTATAGACATTCTTCAATAATTGGCTTGTGTGACCAAGAAGTCTTTGTTGTAAAGTTGCATTGTTTCAAATAGCAGCACTCCTTTTGGGGGGCATGAATAGATAATCAGAAGAAAATATCAGCATGAATATGGTCATACCAAAGGTTTTTGTGATTTCCAGACATTTTTAGTTGCTATAACAATACTGTTTCCAGGCAATCGGTGACAGTTCTGAGGTAGGTCTGCATATACACTGGATATAAAAAGGTCTACACACCCTTGTTAATATGCCAGGTTTTTGATATGTCAATCAGACAAGATAAATCACTTCAAAAAATTTTCCACCTTTACTATAACATTTAAGCCATACAATTCGATTGAAAAACGCAAATCTTTGGGGAGAGGGATGAAAAAAAAAATTCCAATAACATGGTTGCGTCCCTCTTATTAGTAGGGATGTGGCTATGTTCAGTATTAACCAAAAACATTCAAACTGATGTTAAATAGTGAGCCTTGGTAGCTCAGGCTGTTAAATGCCTGCTCTTAAGATCCAGCTGCCTACAATTATTGTAGGCTCGAATCCCACCAGGCTCAAGGTTGACTCAGCCTTCCATCCTCTCAGGGTAGGTAAATTGAGGACCCAAGATTGTTGGGGGCAATTAGCTGACCTTGTAAAAATGCCGTTTAGTAATAAGCAGGCATATACAATGGAATGAAGGCTATTGCTGAGCACACTGGGTTGTATCCCAGAAATTGTAAGCCGCCCTGAGTCTTCGGAGAAGGGCGGCATATAAATGTAATTAAAAATAAAATAAAATAGTAAGTATACACCTGCCATCAATTAAAGTGACACTGATCTAGCCCACATAAAATTCAGCGTGCTAGTAGGATTTTTCTGACATTTACTCAGTTGCCTCTTACAGGAAAAGGGTCATTGGTTCTTACCTGATACGACCGTTCTATTTGGGTGGAGATAGCATCCAGGATTGGGTGATCAGTCTCCGCTTGCTGATTGGACTGAGTCTGTCAAATCTTTGAGGACACTCCCTCTGTTGCTAGGGACCTCCCAGAAATTGGCGAAGAATATTGACAGACTGACGTGTTCTCCTATAACAATAACATGCACCATTACATTCGGAATGGACCAGAAAAGGGTGGGACTGAATGCTATCTCCACTCAAAGAGAAAGGTCGTATCAGGTGAGAACCAATGACCCTTCTCCATTGTGGTGGAGATAGTATTCAGGATTGGGACATACCAAAGCTGGCTGTCCTATGGGTGGGCGTAGTGTGGTCTGAATCCCCTAGACAGGGTGGACCTTTTGAAGAACTCTCCATCCAAATGCTGCCTCCACAGAAGCAAAAGAGTCCAGCTTATAGTGTCTGATGAATGGGGATGGTGAGGCCCAGGTCACTGCCCTGAAAACCTCCTCCAAAGAGGCCTGGGTGGCCCATGCCACCAACGTGGCTACACTTCTCATCGAATGGGCCGTTATCCTTGGAGGAACAGCACATCCTTGAGCTTGGTAGGCTTTGGATATGCACAGTCTTATCCATCTCCCCACAGTTGTTGAAGTAACCTTGCAGCCAATAATAGAAGGTTGGAAAGATAAAGAGGGATTCAGACCTCCGGAAGGGAGATGTCCGCTTAACATAAATACACAGGGCCCTTCGAACGTCCAGAGTGTGCCATCTTTTTTCTAAAGAATGTACAGGATGCGGACAAAAATCAGGCAAGATTAGTTCCTGGGCTCTGTGGAACCACGAGTTCACCTTTGGCATGAACGAAGAGTCTAGTCTTAACATAACTCAGTTGGTGTGAAACACACAAAGGTCCTTCCAGACAGATAAAGCCGCCAAGTGTGAAATCCTTCTGGCAGAAGTAATTGCCACTAGGAAGGCCACCTTGCAAGATAAACACTGCAGGGAAGTAGATCTCAGTGGTTCAAATGGGGCCTCAGTTAGTGAATGCAGTACTTTAGAGAGGTCCCAAGTCGGATAGCGATGAACCACTGGAGGCCTCAGGTTTGTAGCCCCCTTCAGAAACCTGTGGATAGTGGGTTGTCTAGATAATGATTCTACTCCCCGCAAGGAGAAAACAGAAGACAAGGCTGCAATCTGCCTCTGCAACATGTTGGGTGAAAGTTCCTTGTCTAGGCCATCTTGGAGAAAGTCCAGCACTTGGGCAATTGAGGCCCCAGTAGGGTCCCTGTCAGACCTAGAGCACCAGTCACTGAAAGCCTACCAGGTTGCATCGTAGATGCAATTGGTGGAGGGTCTCCTAGAGGCTTGGATGGTTCTTATCACCTTGGAGGAGTAATGGTCCCGGATCAGAGATTCCCGCTCAATCTCCAAGTGATCAACTGAAGCCACTGGGGCTCTGGATGTAATACTGGCCCCTGGCTGAGAGACACTCTGTCCCCTGGCATCCTCCAAGGGCGGGACACAGATAGGTTTACTAAGTCTGCAAACCATGGCCTTCTGGGCCAATGAGGGGCTACAAGAATGAGTTCTGCTCTTTCCACCAACAGTTTCTGAATCACCCTCAGGATCAGGGGCAGAGAAGGGAAGGCATAGAGAAGCTCCCTGGGCCAAGGGCTGCGTAAGGCGTCTGTTCCCTCCGCCCCCGGAACCACAAACCTGGAGTAGAATCTCGGGAGTTGCATGTTGTCCTGGGAAGCAAATAGATCCACAGCTGGCACTCCGAAGCACTCTGACAGCTCCTGAAACAAAGTGGGGTGCAAATGCCACTCTGCATGGTCTATGGTGGCTCTGCTAAGCCAGTCAGCCTCAACATTGGCCATGCCTGCAATGTGCTCAGCTCTGAGCGATACTTGATGTCTCTCTGCCCATAAGCAGAGTTGTTCTGCCTCCAGCATCAGTGGCCATGAATGTGTTCCCCCTTAGCGGTTAGTGTCATGCCCCTGGTGGAGACTGATTCTGAGGGAGAGGAGGAACAGCCAACAGGGAGTGGTCTACTCGGGAGGAGAGGGCCATGATCCTCTTCATGGGTTGCAGGTGTGAGATCTGCATAAGAGTCTGGACGTGCGTGCTAACAAACGCTGGAGACAAATTAGTGTTTTATTCCTAGAGAAGGTTTATCTTGGTTGGCATTCTTCCAACGGACTGTACCTGGTTATCTTCCTAAAGTTAGTAATTATTTATCCTGGTCTGTCGTGGAACTTTATTCAGTGTGGTTTGTTTTTGTTTCTTGCTTCGTTATCTGCTCTTTGAATTTGAACTGTGTTTTTTTTGTTTGGAATGTTATTTTGAAAATAGTTTAATCTTCAACTGTGAACAATTAAACAGTGAAGCCAAGTTGAAGGCATTAAAGGACTTTAATTTATGTTTTGGTTTTTGTTATATTTCTGATACACTCCGGGTCATCATAATTAATATGCACCTTGGTTGACACATTGTCAGTCAAAACCAGGATGTCCTTATCTGATATTGTGTCCTCTAAGTGCCTTAGGGCCAGATGGACCACCCTAAGCTCTAGCCAATTAACATTATGGCTCAAATCTGCCTGGGACAATTGTCCCTGGACCACCCTGGATTGAATATGGGCTCCCCAGCCATAAAGACTGGCATCCGTAATCAGTATCAACCTGTCAGGGTCCTTGAATAAGAGCCCCAGGGAGAGGGCCTCCGATGACCACCATCGCAAGGATCTAAAGTCCTGCGGAGTTAATCTGACCTGTGAATGGGAGCAACTCCTACCTGTCTTCTGATAAGGGAAAAGAAACCATTTGCGTGCCCTGGCATGCAATCTAGCCCAGGGCACTATATTAATGCATGAAATCATTTTGCTCAGGAGCTTAGAAAGCGCAGCCAGGGATACCCTATGTTTAGATTTTACTTGCCCAATTAACTTTGATACTATCCTGACGTTCCTGGGACAAGGACACCTTGCAGGAAATGGTATTATTACAGCTCCCAGATGGAGCAGACTATTGGTGGGAGTGAAGTGACTCTTGGCTTCATTGACAGAGAAGCCATGCTCCTGGAACACCTGAATGGTGATTTCAAAATCCTCTGTTGCTTGAGATGGGGAGGATGACTGGATCAGTATGTCATCCAGGTAACACTGGACTCTGACTGGGATGGCCCTAAGATGGGCTGCCAGGGCTGCCAACAGCTTTGTAAATGCCCTGGGGGCCAATGAAAGCCCAAAGGGTAAGGTCCTGTATTGAAAATGCCTCCCATTATAGCAGAACCTGAGGAATTGTCTATGAGTTGGCAGAATGGGTACATGAAGGTAGGCCTCAGTTAGGTCTATGAAGGTAAGGAAATCCCCCTCCCTAATTCCCTCCAAATAGACTGGAGAGAGTGCATCTTAAACCACCTGTATTTTATCCAGCGGTTAAGTTGCTTCAGGTCTAGAATTGCCCTCCATCCCCCCGAGGCCTTTGGGATTACAAACAAAATGGAATAAAATCCCATGCCCTTCTGGTCCTCAGGCACCGGCTGAATAGCCTGGATTTCCAGCAGGTGCTGAATAGCTGTTTCCATTAGGACCTTTTTCTCTCTGTTTTTAGAGACAGGGCAATGGATAAAAAACCTCAGGGGCATAGAGAGGAATTCTAGAGAAAGGCCCGAGTGGACCGTCTCCAGGACCCAGGTATCTGTGGTTACTTCCTCCCAACACCTGGCAAACAAGGCCAGACATCCCCCAATGGGAGGATTGATGTCAGATTTATCTGGGGCGTCGGAAGGGATGACCCCCAGCCCCTTGAAAGGGCCGCTTGTTGTTAAACAGGCGATTTCTACCTGTCCTGTCTTGGGGTTGATCTTGCCTGGGGTTGAAAGGCTTCTGGGGTCTAGAGAAACCCCCGTTTCATGGGTCCTATAGAAGGGACATCTGAAATAGGGTGTCGATCTGAATTCACCCCTTCTGGATCTGGAGGGTAAGGTCTTCCCTTTGTCTTTGGAGTCCACCAGCACCTTGTCCAGGGCTTCTCCAAACAATTTCTCCCCCTTAAAGGGGGCAGTGGCCAGTCTCCACTTATGTCTCAAATCAGCCTGCCATTGCCTGAACCAGAGCAGGCAGTGAGAGGTTACAGTCCCCCCTATTGCCTTAAAGGCAAACCTGGCTGCACTGAGGGTAGCATCAGCTGAAAACTCCATTGCTGCTAGGAGCTTGTTTATATGCTGGTTTGACCTGACATCATCCAGTGGAGTTCTCTCTTGCAGTTCTTGAAGCCAGATGAGAGAGGCCCTGTTAAAAAAGGATGCGGCCATGGAGGCCTTCACTGCCCATGCTGCTGACAGGTGCATTCTCTGCAACGTTTGTTCAGTCCTCTTGTCCTCTGCCTTCAGCGAGTCCTCAGGGTCTCCAGGAATATCAGTGTTGGCTTGTAGGGCTGCAACTGGGGCCTCCACAGCAGGCACTTCCAGGGCCTTGGAGAAATCAGCTCCCATGTTGAACATCTTTCTGTCCAAGGAGGAAGGGCTTGGACCAGACCCAAGAGACAACCACTGCCTTTGGATGACTGTGGTGAACATCTTTGGGGCAGGGATGACATCTGCCGTTATGGTGTTCTCTGAAAACAATGGGTCATTGGGGTCTTCAGAAGGATCTGTAGGCTCCTGTGGTTCAGGAACCAAGCCTTGCCCTGTGGCCTTCTTAGCCTTGAAGGGGAGCGACTTGAATATGACCGGCTGGAATAGGCCTGGCATAGTGATTTGGTCAGAATCGTTCAGGCCTTCATCATCTGAGTAATTTCTGTCCATCAGTTGGCCAATGTCAGATGAGATGGAGTGTGATCTTTCAGCAGGAGCATAAGAACCTGATCCTGAATGCAGGGAAAGATCATCCTCGTAATGAGATCTGTGTCTCCTACTACGTTTTTAGGATGAAATTGAAGCCTCAGAAGGTGAACGCCTGGTCTGTTTCAAGACTGCTGACACACCTTGCTTTACTGCCTCAGCTAAAAGAGCCTGCATATTAATTTGGAATTCAGGCTCTTGTCCCACCACTGGTCTAAGTCCAGCTGACATGGGAGCAAATGTGGCCTCAGGGGCCAGTCTGGTTCTCTGGGCTGTAACTGGAAAATGCCCTGTTGCTGGGCAGACTGAAAAGAAGCTTCTAATTTCTGAGGCTTCAAGGGATTCCTGCATCAAATCCTGCTCTTCAGCTCCCCCTGTGGCCAATTCTGTTACTACTCTCCTGTCAGTTTGCAGGTGCCTGTCTCCTCTCAGTAACGATCGCTCCTCATTTAGGCAGGAATCTGTGCTGTTGGGCACCATTTCTGAACTCTTCTGGGCAGCTTCTTGTCCCTTAGCCCACAATTTGTCCAGTGTTTGTCTCTGTGCCGCTCATCCCACTCAGCTGCCTTGGAGCTCTTTCGAGCCCCTGCAGCTCTATCCCTTGACTTGGGGCTATTAGATGGATGCAACTGGTCTGGGGCTGCTGGGCTGAGAGAGCGTGATGGCTTGCGAGCTGTCTCCTCAGCTCTCCTAATCACGCAGCTAACATTTTGTGGTAAATCCACCATTTTCATTCCCGATGCTGCAACTGGAGCCTTCAAGGGGATAACCGCTGCAGCTTTTCTGGCACTACACTGTCTGCATGTCTCCCCAATAAACCTTCTGGGCTGCCAAATGGATTTTCCTCTGTCTTCTGCCTCCATTAAACGCTGCTGCGGTAATAAAGGCTTCTGCGGCACCTGTTTTAAGCTGCCTAAGCCCTCCCAAGCCAAAATGCAGGATAAATGGTGTGGATGGAATTTCTACATACCTCCTGCCGAAATACCTCTACACATTGTAGATCAGCCCTCAACCTATCTGCTGTCTGACGGGCTGGGCCAAAGCCCTGACTGTACTGTCTTTGACAGCTGTCAAATGAGTAGACCGGTCCCCAGTTAAGATAGTATTTAGGATTGCTTATTTTTTCTTAATTTTCCAATTAATTTGATTTGAATTTGAATTCTTTTAGGAGCAAAAATTAACACGTAGTCCAGCTAGCTGACTGAGTCAATTTCTGGGGCACCTTTAGCAACAGGGAGGACTGTCCTCAAAGATCTGACAGACTCAGTCCAATCAGCAAGCAGTGACTGATAACCCAATCCTGGATGCTATCTCCACCATAATGGAGAAAAAATGACCTGCAAGGAACTTGTCAGAGCGTTTGCAGCATGACTACCATTATGAGACAACCCAGGAGCAAAACATAGCACATAGCTTCATTGCTGGTAGCTATTAATGCTGCTGATCAGCTCTTAAATTTTAATACCTCAACAGAACTTACAAAGCATCAAAGGGATCTCATTGTTGGAAGATATCAGTCAGGAGAAGAGTACAAAACAATTTCCAAGGCATTGGATATACCATGGAACACAGTGAAGACAGTCTTCAACAAGTGGAGAATATATCGCACAATAGTGACATTACCAAGAACTGAATGTCCCTCCAACTTTGATGAAAAAACAAGAAGAAAACTAGTCTGAGAGGCTGCCAAGAGGCCTACGGCAACTTTAAAGGAGCTGCAAGAACTGGGGTGGCATGTCTTTTTATGGTATGAGAAAGGTAAGATACATAGCTATTTCCAGAGGCATTACATTAGAAATGCATTACTGCTAGTATGGACCAAAATCAAAGAGCAACACTACCTGAAAGTGCCAGTATGGTTATCTATAATGGAGGAGTGGATATATCCTAATGTTATAAATATGAATAAAACCATAAGATATAAGGACATACTAAACGAAAGGGGAGAACTAAAAACAAAATAAGAATTAAAAAGATTAGGGATTGACCTATCATGGTGGCCACAATTACAGATACAATCCAGTTATGAAAAAGATAGGAAGGAATATGGGTTTTAAAGCAAACCAAATGAGCTAGATCAGATTCTAATGGGAACAGATGAAAAATTAATTAAGAGGATATACAATTATTTATTAACTATCAAATTGGAGGAAGAACAAGTAAAAGAAACTATGATAATTTGGGCTAAGAATTTTGGCTATGCAATAGATTTCGACAGGTGGCAGAAATGGAATAGAAATTATAAGCTTACAATGTCAACAGTGTATAAAGAGAATCTCTATAAAATGTTTTATAGATGGCACTATTCACCTGCAAGAATACCGAATATGTATAAAAATAAATCTGTTAAATGTTGGAAATGTAACCAAATACTAGGTTAATATTATCATTTGTGGTGGACGTGTCCCAAAGCAAAAAAATATTGGAAGAAAATTCACATATGGCTGGAAACTATGACAAAACAACACATAGATTTGAAACCTGAGACATTCCTGTTGGGCATGCTACCATAAAACTATAATAAAGGTAATAAGTGTTTAATTTTACATATTCTAACAGCAGCCAGGATTGTATACGCACAATACTGGAAAAATGAAGAAACCCCTACAGATGATAATATAATCAAAAAGATTCTGGAATGTGCAGAAATGGATAGGTTAACTCTAAAAATTAAATTAAAAATTTTGGCCTCAGCATGCCCCGTTTTCGGCCTCCATGTGCCCCATTTTTGCCCTGTTCCGATCCCCGCCGCCCAAAAACAGGGCATGCGAAGACTGAAAATGGGATGCTGAGACCAAAAATGGGGTGCACAGAGGCGGCAATAGGCTATGGCAATCCCTGCAACCTGAAACAGCTGATCGTTGGGAGGCCGATCCAACCGACAATCAGCTGCTTGTGCTAATCAAACTGTGCTGAAGCTGAAACAGGCTGTTTGCTGCAAGAAGGCAAATTGCTGGGAGGCAGATTTTTTTTCTTGTTTTCCTCCCCAAAAGCTAGGTGTGTCTTATACTTTGGAGCGTCTTATACTCCAAAAAATACGGTATTTAACAAATTTATATGGCTGCTCAACTTACACATGGAGCCTTTGGTTAATTTGGTTATTAACTCTTACCCTGAACTTTAAATGGTAAAACTATTATTAATGTTGATGTGACTCCTCTTCGAAAAGCCAAATAAATGACTCTTGGTATTCTCAAGTGGGATACCGATGCAGCTAAGACAAGATTAGCAGATTTTAAACGATTCTTGATATAAAATTACAAACTGAATATAGCAAGATTCACACACAGCTCAACTGAGGAACAGCAAATTTTATTTTAAAAGCATTATGCCAAATTTACAAACAATAAATGTACACTATTGCAATTTAATATTTTGCCATCAGCAGTGGCCTGGGGCAAATACTGCAAAATTCCCTATGCTGAAAGGCTTTGTCCCTGTAAAGATAGGAACACTGAATCATATCCTGCTTTACTGTCATATTTCTTGAGTGTTCTGACCCAGCTCCTCAAACACGACCAACACTCTGACATGAACTTAAAAGATTCCTTTATTAGGAATGCCGGCAGCCCTGGCAAAAAGTTTCTCTTGCAGGCTAACAAGTCCGTCCTGCTGGAAGATGAATAGTTGTCTGCCACACGTCTTTATCTCCACCCCTTGCCTTTTATCCCCAGAACTAGGGTGGGGCCTCACTAGCAGCGGTGGCTCTTCCTTCCTCAGGATTGCCCCACAGCTTTCTACTGCTATCGTCTCTGCCTTCTGCGCAGCTGCGCATCAGGCACTGGACCCAGCTGTTCCTCCTCTTCTTCATCAACCACCTCCAGACCTGGGGGCTGTTGACTGTCCATCTAAGGGCTGATGGATGGCCCAGGCTCTGCCTCTGTCTCTGTCAGCTCCATTCTCTCTTCCCCCTCCAAGCTCCCAGGTTGCCCTGATGCTGACCCTGACTCCCACGCCTCCTCCTCCTCTGATTCGGGTGCTGGAGGGGCTGGCAGCCGACAGGCCACAACACTGAGTTAGAATTAGTTACTAATACTTTTTAGCCATTTCCAGGTTGGACAAGATTCTACATGCAGGTTTTTTTTTGTGGATAAAGATCCCAAGATAATTGTTGCTGTTGCAAAGTGTATATTTGCAGCCTGTAGAATTTATGTGCTGCTGATGTCAAAATAGGCTAAGAACTATTATAGGCCTTTTTACTATGCATGCTACATTGTACTTTGTAATATACAACACATTTACTTTCATGCCAGGCGTGTCCAACCTGGACAGCTAGTAATGCCACCCCACAAGATCATCAAAAAATAAAAAAAGAAAGGAAGCTTATTAATTATATACATTATCATGCTCAAGATGGCGGTTCGGCGGTGAGTGGGCTCTCTCGGGCGTTCGGAGGTTTTGTTGATTATTGAGAGAAGAGGCTTGCCTACTGTTGCTGTTCCCTCGGAGTCATCCCTGGAGGGTCGTGGGATGCCGCTAGAGCCGTTCCGGCTGAAATTCGGCGGCGGTTCAGTGTTGCTGGGGTTCCTCCCCCCTCGGCCTTTGCAGCAGCTACAGGATTGCCGGCTGGATTGGAGGTGCGGCAGCAACGCCGTTTGTCTCACACCGCTTGCCTCGCCGACCCCCGGTGCCAGGAAGTCTCGGTACCTGTGCCGAGGACCCAATGTCATCGCTAGTGGTGGTCGTCAGCTGTTTGGTGCTGGCGACGGGTGCAGCGGCGTTAGGATCTGATGGCGGCAGTGGCTATGACGGCCTGGCAATCTGGGATTCAGCTGCGGCACCGGGGCCCTGGTGCCATGGAAGGCAGCGGCAGTAGTGGTGGTCTGTGGCTTGTGGTGCCGTGGTAACCATGAAGGTAACCACGTAGAGTCCGATGACAGCAGGACTGCTGGCCTAATGGCCCCCCCCTTTCTCCTGTTTGTGGAAAGGGGCAGCATTTCTGCAGGGGCTTGGGCCTCTTGATCCATCCTCGAAGAGCTGCCCCCTCCTCTTCCCCAGAAGTGAGAGTCCTGGGAGGAAAAGACCTATGGGGAGGGGCAGAGGCCTGCAGGTCTGGAGGGCCCAGAAGGGAGGCGTTCACGGTCACGGCCCGGGCCGGGTGAGCCGGTTCTGCCCCGGACGGGGTTGTGGGTTGAGTCTTTGGTGGAGACCCACCCCCCCCAAGATGGGATGGCGCCGTGGCTCTAGACCCGTGGTCGTGGCCAGCATGCGAATGCTGCACTGTTTTTGGACTCCTACGGACCTGGCTACCCCATGCTGCTCATGGGTTCCATCTCTGGCCACTCTCTCTTTGTCTGCTAATGTCACCCTGGACTTGTTTGGCACTATTGAAGGTGCCCGGTTCATCTATACCATCTACCCAGACTCGAATCTTGCCTCCTTTCTCTGGGACCTCTGCTGCTACTCCCCATTGCAGTGAGAGGGCAATGGGAGGACTTAACCCCTCTGCAGTGAGAGGGCAGGGGGCTGCTCAGGACGTTTGCCACAAGTCACTGTGGTGGCAGAGCAGTGACTGGTCTATTTGGATTCTGACCTTCGGCAGCTGTGAGAGAGCTGCTGATTGTGGACTGTTTCCTGACTACTATCGCCTGGTCCTTTGTATTTCCACTCTTGCAATATTCCCACCTAATCAACTACCTCCTGTACCGACTTGCCCTGAAATGTATTTGTCATGCCTGCCTATTCCCTGCTGGAGCTACGGGCCCTCCAGACGGCTCCCCTGTCTGTGAAGTGGCCCCTTGGGCTGTCAAGATCTTACCTTAATGACAGATCCTGGGATCCCGAGAGGTGGCATGCTGCGACCAAGGGTTTAAATTTTAAATTTGGTAGGAAGGGGAACTTTTAATTTTTTAATTGGTCATCTTAAGGGGTTAGGGAGGGGGGGTGGATGGGTCTTTGCAGCCTGGTTCATGGTGGGGGGGGGGCTGGGGCTGGGGGCCGGCGGGGCCCCAGGATCTGAGGTGGGGACCGTGATTCCCAGGGTGTTGGGGTTGGCAGGAGACGTCGAGGCATAGGGCCATATCATGTGTTGAGAGCGTGCACCCGCCATCTCTGTGCGGTTGCTCGCTCCAACCCTAGGCCTCCTCCCTAGGGGCATGGGACTGGGACCCCTTGGCTTAGCTGGTGTATTTTAATGCCAGGTCCGTGGCTAATAAGTCCTCTCTCCTCCGTGGATCATTGAGGAGGAGGCTGCGAACCTGCCTGTATCACACGAGACCTGGTTGGCCCAGAGGGTGGTGTCCCCTGGTTGAGTTGTGCCCCCAGGTTTCGGGCGGGTTTTGCACCGCCACGGACCCAGGGAAGGGGTGGGGTGGCCGTGGTTATCGGGAGACCTTGTTTCCAAGGGAGGTCACTGTCCCAGAGATAGGCGGGAGTGAGACCCTCCTCCTGAGGTGGGGGCCTAATGGTCGGGTGGGCTTGCTGCTTGCACACCTTTCCCCCAGCTGTGTGACAGCAGCCCTGCCTGGCTCCTTGATGTCCTCTCGGGGTTTGCGGTTGAGTTCCTGGGCCTTATAGTCCTGGGGGACTTCAATCTGCCCTCCCTGGGGGGAATGTCGGGTTTGGCCCAGGAATTCATGGCTTCTATGAAGCCATGGGCCTGACCAATTAATTCAGGCCCGACTCATGAGGGGGAGACACTCTTGACCTAGTTTTTGTCTCTGAGCAGTGGCGTAGTGACAGAGGGCAAGCCACATTTACAGCATTGCCCGTTCCATGGTCTGATCACTATCTCCTACGGCTGGTTTTCCAACAGGCCGCCCCCCACTGCTGGGATGAGGAGCCACTTAGATGGTCCCCCCAGGCCCTGATGGACCCTAAGAAGTTCCAGGCGGAACTGGGGTTTCTTCCCTCTTCCCTTGCCCACGGCTCTGTCGAGGATCTGGTGTCTGCTGGAACAGGCTGTGTCGGATGCTCTCGACAGGGTTGTCCCCATGCGTCCCCTCACACGCCGTGGATCCCGGATGGCTCCTTGGTATACGGAGGAGCTCCGGGAGATGAAACGCCATCGGAGGGGGTTAGAGAGCAGGTGGAGGTCCACCCGCTCCCAATCTGATCGAGCCCCAGCTAAGAGCTCATATTAGGACTTACCTGGTAGCTATGAGAACGGCAAGAAGGTCTTATCTCTCCGCCCTCATAGCATCTGCAGATAACCGCCCAGCCGCCCTGTTTGGGCTACCGCTCTCTCTCTTTCATACGGAGGGCGGGGGCGGACCCATTGCGGGAAGGGCTGAGAGTTTGGTCAATATCTGTCGGATAAGATCGGCTCGGATTCGGAGCGGGTTGTCCTCTAATTTGCAGTGGTCTGAGGAACGGGATACAGGCAGTCTGGCCAGTGTGATTTGGGATGAGTTCGATCCTGTTTCCGAGGATGAAGTGGACAGGACTATGCGGCGGCTGAGTTCCACCACATGTTTGTTGGACCCGTGTCCTTCCTGTCTGGCTTATGCCGCCAGGGAGGCCACCTGTGGTTGGCTCCAGGCAGTTGTCAATACTTCATTAAGAGAGGGTGCTTTTCCCTCTGCCTTGAAGAAGGCGGTGGTGAGACCCCTCCTGAAGAAGCCTGCCCTGGACCCGACCATGTTAGACAACTTTCGTCCAGTCTCCAACCTTCGCTTTCTGGCGAAGGTTGTTGAGAGTGTGGTGGCTCGGCAATTTCCACTCTTCCTGGATGAAGCGGACTACCTGGATCCGTATCAATTGGGCTTCCAACCTGGTTTCAGCACGGAGATGGCATTGGTCGCGCTGATGGATGATCTCTGGAGGGCTCGGGACAGGGTTTTTTCCTCTGTCCTGGCCCTATTAGACCTCTCAGCGGCTTTTGATACCATCGACCATGGTATCCTTTTGCGATGCCTCGAGGGGTTGGGAGTGGGGGGCACTGTGCTTCGGTGGTTCACCTCCTACCTCTCGGGGCGGTCGCAGTCGGTGTTGGCGGAGGGGCAGAGGTCAACCCCGAGGGTGCTCTCTTGTGGGGTCCCTCAGGGTCGTTCTCTCCCCTGCTATTTAACATCTATATGAAGCCGCTGGGTGAGATCTTCCGTGGTTTCAAGGAGATTCCACCAGTACGCAGATGACACCCAGCTGTACATTTCCACCCCGAACCAGATCAGTGATGCCCTCTCCCTGATGACCGGTGTTTGGATGCGGTACGGATTGGATGGCGGAACATGCTTCGACTCACCCGGCCAAGACTGAGTGGCTGTGCATACCGGCATCTCGGCCCAGTCAGGAATATCCATCTTTGCCATAGGGGAGCAGTGTTGCCCCTGTGGACAGGGCGTGGAATCTGGGGTCCTCCTGGATGTACGGCTCCGGTTGGAGGAGCAGGTGGGGGGCCATTGCCAGGGGGCCTTTGCCCAGCTCCGCCTTGTTTGTCAACTACGCCCTTTCTGGACCCGGATGCCCTGCGCACAGTCACTCATGCTCTTGTTACCTCTGGACTCGACTACTCTGCAACTCCTCTATTTAGGACTGCCCTTGCATACCATCCGGTGCAGAATGCGGTGGCGCGGGTGGTGATGGGAGTCTCCCGATTCTCCCATGTTACCCCCCTCCTGCGCTGCCTGCATTGGTTGCCAGTTGCACTCCGGGTGAGATTCAAGGTTTTAGTTTTAACATACAAAGTTCTTCATGACATGGGTCCTCAATATTTAAGGGAGCGACTCCTGCCGACATCGAATACCATCCGCCCTGTGCGAGCACACAGGCAAGGACTCCTTGGGGTCCCGTCGGCGGGCCAATGCCGGCTGGCCGTCCCCCGATGATGAGCCTACTCTGTCGCGGCCCCCGACCTCTGGAACCAACTCCCCCTGGGGCTCCGCCTGGCCCCTGACCTCCGCACCTTCCGCCATGATTTGAAGACCTGGTTGTTTGACCAATCCGGGCTGTGACCCTTCCTGGGGGGGTGCTTTTATATTTTTAAGTATTGTAAATTTGTCTTTTTGGGCTTGTAAATTTGGTTTAATCTTTTCTTAACTATTTATTGTTGTTGTTTTTAGCTGTGAGCCGCCCCAACTCTTCGGAGATGGGGCAGCATACAAGTCCAAAAAATAAATAAATAAATAAATAAATAAGTAAGTAAGTAAGTAAGTAAGTAAGTAAATAAATAAATAAATAAACTATATTATACATTTTATATGTGGCCCAAGACAATTCCTGTTCACTCAATGTGGTCCAGGCAAGCCAAATGGTTGGACACCCATGTTTTATGCAATCTGGGTCTATGAAGCTTCAGAGATTGAAGGATTTTTAAATTACGGGATAAAAATGGTAAGTTCCTTCTTATCCATGTGACTCTTCTTACTAAAGAACTAGGAGAAACCATATTTTCTTTTTATTAATAGATTTTGCCATCAAGTCTTATTACTTCATCACATATTTAAAAGGTCACTACATTCTTATTTTTAATATATACAATGCAGCAAAATGTTGTTTTTCAAAATGTAGCAGATGGGCTATCTAATGTCAAATAAAGCTGAAAATACTTACTGCAAATTAAAAGTATTATTAGAACAACGTTATGTTTGATGACTGAACATGCCAAAGCTGTATCAATATTCCATCCTACTTTCATCTACTTCTGGTGCATAGGAAGCTATAATAATATCAATGTCAGCACAATTCATCACTATCTGTTTGGTCACCTGCTTCACCTGCAAGAGAGAAATTTACCTTTACTACTCTTAATGTTAAATAAGATGCAAACAAAAGATCAATAACGAATTGGAAAACAGTTGAATCTTGCCTAGTATCTTCAGTACAAATGGAAAAGCAAAGATTAATATTACTATATTTTGCATTTCACAGTACAGTAATAATTGATTACAGGTGAAACTTGAAAAATTAGAATATCGTGCAAAAGTTCGTTTATTTCAGTAATGCAACTTAAAAGGTGAAACTAATATATGAGATAGACTCATTACATGCAAAGCAAGGTAGTTCAAGCTGTGATTTGTCATAATTGTGATGATTATGGCTTACAGCTCATGAAAACCCCAAATCCACAATCTCAGAAAATTAGAATATTACATGCAATCAATAAAACAAGGATTGTACATAGAACAATATCAGACCTCTGAAAAGTATAAGCATGCATATGTACTCAGTACTTGGTTTGGGCCCCTTTGCAGCAATTACTGCCTCAATGTGTGTGGCATGGAGCTATCAGCCTGTGGCACTGCTGAGGTGTTATGGAAGACCAGGATGCTTCAATAGTGGCCTTCAGCTCTTCTGCATTGTTCGGTCTCATGTCTCTCATCTTTCTCTTGGCAATGCCCCATAGATTCTCTATGGGGTTCAGGTCAGGTGAGTTTGCTGGCCAATCAAGCACAGTAATCCCACTCATTGAACCAGGTTTTGGTGCTTTTGGCAGTGTGGCAGGTGCCAAGTCCTGCTGGAAAATGAAGTCAGCATCCCCATAAAGCTCGTCTGTGGAAGGAAGCATGAAGTGCTCCAAAATCTCCTGGTAGATGGCTGTGTTGACCCTGGACTTAATGAAGCACAGTGGACCAACACCAGCTGATGACATGGCTCCCCAAATCAACACAGACTGTGGAAACTTCCACTGGACTTCAAGCATCTTGCAGTGTGTGCCTCTCCATTCTTCCTCCATACTCTGGGTCCTTGGTTTCCAAATGAGATGCAAAAGTTGCTCTCATCAGAAAAGAGGACTTTGGACCACTGAGTAACAGACCAGGTCTGTTTTTCTTTAGGCCTGGTAAGACGCTTCTGACGTTGTTTGTTGTTCAGGAGCGGCTTGACAAGAGGAATACGACATTTGAAGCCCATGTCCAGGATCTGTCTGTGTGTGGTGGCTCTTGATGCACTGACTCCAGCCTCAGTCCACTCCTTGTGAAAGTCCCCAACACTTTTGAATGGCCTTTTCCTGACAATCCTCTCCAGGCTGCGGTCATCCCTGCTGCTTGTGCACCTTTTCTTCCACACTTTTCCCTTCCACATAACTTTCTATTAATGTGCTTTGATACAGCACTTTGGGAACATCCAACTTCTTTTGCAATTACCTTTTGAGGCTTTCCCTCCTTATGGAGGGTGTCAATGATGGTTTTCTGCACAACTGTCAGGTCAGCAGTCTTTCCCATGATTGTGATTCCTACTGAACCAGACTGAGAGACCATTTAAAGGCTCAGGAACCCTTTGGAGGTGTTATGGCTTAATTAGCTGATTAGAGTGGACACTTTGAGCCTAGAATATTGCACCTTTTCACAATATTCTAATTTTCTGAGATTGTGGATTTGGGGTTTTCATGAGCTGTAAGCCATAATCATCACAATTATGACAAATCATGGCTTGAACTATCTTGCTTTGCATGTAATGAGTCTATCTCATATATTAGTTTAACCTTTTAAGTTGCATTACTGAAATAAATGAATTTTTGCACAATATTCTAATTTTTTGAGTTTCACCTGTGTACTAATTTAAAAGAGAGGGCTGCACAGAATAGTTTAATAACTATCTAGAAGGCTAATGGTACCCAATACCATTATTCCAGTTACAGCTGAAAAATCTCAAAATACAAATGTGTAAAACCCTTGAAACTAATATCCAGAAATAAAAGTCATGTTTAGGAAGTTATTTTTTAAAACTAAGTCTTAGTGACACTTCTAGCCCACATGCTCAGATGCACTTTTTTAAAAACAACAATTGGTCCTCAACACAGTTCCATAGTATCTGGTTGTACTGAATCCAACCTGGTACAAATATTTAGTATTCAGGCCACAGATCTACCATAAATCTGTATAAAGGCATTACATTATGGGCATTTTTATTTTCAATCCTTTTCCTAATAAACCTCAGCATGGAAACTGCCCTTTTCACTTTTCAGCAAACTATCCACTAAGGCCCCATTTTTTTCCACATATAACTCAGATCCAAACACAAAAAATGTAAAGTCAGATTCCCCCCACCCCCAATATGAATCACTTTCGTCTTACTTAAATTGAATTTTGTTTGCCAATTAGTTGACAATTGACCAATGTTTTTAAAAAATCCTTCAGGAACTTTTCAGTTTTAGTTTCTACCAGTGGTGGGATTCAATTTTTTTTACTACTGGTTCTGTGGGCGTGGCTTGATGGGGGTGGCAGGGGAAGGATACTGTAAAATCTCCAGTCAGAGGTGGCATTTGCTGGTTTTCCGAACTACTCAAAATTTCTGCTATCAGTTCTCCAGAACTGGTCAGAACCTGCTGAATACCACCTCTGGTTTCTACCTCTCTAAATAATTAGTATTATCTCCCACTTGGCACAGCTCACTACTATTTACTCCTTAGTCAAAAGTAGCACAACACAGGAGAGGGCGGGGCTGACGTCATGATGATATGACATGCGATTATGGGGCTCTGGGACCAGCATCTATATCCCCGCAGCTGGACGGTCCGTTTGGACCCAAACCGTCCCGTAGAATTGGTAGTCTAGGAGAGCTCATCCTGTCGATCCCAGGAACACCACAAAGTCCCTGGTTGATGCAGGAAAAGCTCTCCAATCCAGCTGTGGAGGAAAGCGGCCACTGAAGCTGCTGAAAGGTTGGAACAGCTCCGGAATGGAAGAAGAAAGAAAGAAAGTTTGTCGGCTTTGGGTGAGATTCTAATTTTTTTTTTTCTGGCAAAAAATAAGACAGCACCCTAAGGGGGGGGAGACTTTAGGAATATAGAAGACAGAAGAGGAAACAGCGGCAAAAGTGAACCTTTGGTCAAAATCTATTAGAGTTTTTTTTTTTACTGTATTTCTAAAAAAGGATTTATTTATTTTTTAATCTGGACTGGACTTTATAACTATAATGAATGAAAGATAAATGTTAACATCTATTTTAAAGGGAGAACTTGGATATTTTGTTAGTTTTCTTATTTCTTTTTAAAAGGGAATTCTATGCATCAGTTTTTTTTCTTTTCTTGGCTACATTGTAACGAAGGAGCGAAAGTTAATCAAAGTAAGCAACACTGCTATCTAGAGGCATTAAAAAATCCTTTTGAAGGAACTGAAGGAATAAACTGTGAGAAATCTTTTTAGTCACAGATAGTTTACATCAAGAGAAGATAGAGAGTTGAGCACTGAAGAAATGTTTATGCAGGTGTTCCTCTTGTAAAACAATTTAGATGGCTGGAGACTGAAGATGAAAGAAAAGAGTCTACTGTGACCTTGGACGATATTTTGTTGAAATTTGTTGAAACTTTGATAGTGTGCCTTGGACATTGTATGGTGGCAGTGATTTACTTTGTGACACATTTTTAAACTGCAATTGAACTCTTTTTTTCATTTTGCTTTGAGGGCTGGTAGTCATTCCTGGCCTGATCTTTCTGGGTTTTTTTTAAATCTTTAATTTGGCTTTGGTCTTACTGTTGGAATATATATTTTTTTGTTTTTTGTTTTTGGTTTTCTTGTTCCCTTTTAATACCATTTGTGGATTACTTTTATATATTTAAACATTCCTTCACCTTTTTTCTTGCTTTTTATGGTTTTTATGAAGCTGGTTTTTCTTCATAATTTTTTCTTTTCTTTTTCTTTTTAATTTTTCTTTCCCTTTACAATTGGATTGAAGTAAAGAAGAACCTGAAGATTGTTTTTGGTGTTATAAGCAGATACATATTGATTAGGATTGCAACTAATTGGAGATGAGGAAGGCAACTGCTACAGGCTCATCAATCCCTACTTCCTCCTCTCCGGTCAGCGATCAATGGTCAATTCATACTATGTTGCAGCAGGAGAAAGAGAGAGAGAAGGAAAAGGAGGTCACATTACAAATGATAATGCAAGCAATACAAGAACAAGGGAAATGAATGGAAAGAATAGAAGAGAGAACAGAGAAAACAGATGAGAAACTAAAGAATATACAACAAATGATGATGAAGAATGAAGAAAGATTTCAAAAGATAGAAGAAAAAGGAGATCAGACAGATAAAAAATTGGAGAAATCTATAGCAGGCTGACAGTTCTTGAACATGACAAAGGAAGTGGAATGTTGGCCTGGGAGATGGACAGGGCAGATTTCTATCTCAGATTTCAAAATATCGAGGAAGAGAAGGGAGAAAACCTTGCAGAAATAATGATAGAAGTGCTGGCAGGAGCCTTGAAGATATCCAAAGAGAAAATGATGGATGGAATAGATGAAGTATTCCGAGTCTATACAAGATATGCAATGAGAAATAAACTACCTAGAGAAGTCCACGTAAGGTTTACTAAGAAAGCAATCAAAACACAAATACTACAGAGTGCAAGGGATGACCCATTGAAATATAAAGGAAAGGAGATTACAGTCCTAAAACAAGTACCAAGAAAAGTGAGAGACTTGAGAAGAGAATATCAATTCCTGACAAAAATTCTAATTAAGAAAGGAGTGAATTATAGGTGGTTGATTCCAGAAGGTTTAATATTTACTTGGCAAGAGCAAAGACATAGATTGGATTCAATAGAGAAAGCAGAATTATTTTATGGAGAATATTTTAGAGGAAAAGAAGAGGAGAGAATACGAGAAGAGGAAATAGTTAAAATCCAAGAGGAGATGGCTGAAGTAAGAGATAAAGAAAAAAGAGATGAAAAGATACGAGAAGAGGGAGCAGTAGGTGGAAGGGTGGAAATAAAAGAAGCAAGACAGCAAAGAACAATGACAGCAATAAACCCTACATATAAAGTATAAACAATGGAAGAAAATAAATTGATTACAATAAATATAAATGGATTGAATTTGGCCATCAAAAGGAAAAAAATGTTTCTTAAACTAGAAAAATTAAAATTAGATATAATCTGCTTGCAAGAAGTTCATATTAAAAAACATATTCAAGTATTGAAACATCCTAAAATTGGGAATCTATATACTTCTTTGGCGCAACAAAAAAAGAGGAGTAGCTTTATGCATTAAGAACACAATTAAAGCTAAATTAATTTTCACAGATGAAGAAGGAAGAATATTGATGGTTGAAATAATTGATAACTTAAAGATGCTTTTAGTAGCAATATATGCTCCAAATGAAAAGCAAGAATTCTATAGAAAATTGCATAAGAAAGTAATAGAATTGGACTATGACAATATATGCATCTTGGGATATTTTAATGCGATAGTGGACACAATATTGGACTATAAAACACAGAAAGTTAACAAACAAAACAGAAAGATTCTCCCAAAATCCTTCTTCAAGATGGTAGAGGAATTAAGCATTTGAGATGTTTGGAGAGAAATGAATGCTAACAATAGACAATATACATTCTACTCCAACAGACATTTATCATGGTCAAGAATAGATATGATTTGGATGTCAACGGAATTAATCTCTAATATACCAGAAGTAAACATAGAAACAAGTACTTGGGCAGACCATAATCCAATATGGGTCAAGTGACAGGGACAAAGGAAAAGATCAAGATGGACTTTGAACAATTCAATATTGAAGGAAAAAGAATTTATACAAAATATGGAAAAAGAACTGGCTTTTTTCTTTAAAGAAAACAACAGGGAGGAAACTTCATCACAAAATTGATGGGATACCATGAAGGCCTATGCCAGAGGTCTGATTATAAACTATATGAGAAGAAGAAGAAACATTAAAAAAAGACAACGCAACAAATTTTAGAGGAGGATTACAAAAAACTCAAGGAAGAGCTACAAAAATATCCACAAAAGAAGAATATCAAAAGTCAAATGGAAATAGTTAAACACAAAATGGGGTTTATTTATTTATTTATAATTGGACTTATATGCTGCCCCTCTCCATAAGGACTGGGCTGCTCACAATTAAAACAGTACAACAATCAATAAATATTTAAAACAAAATTAGATCAATAAGCCCAATTGCTAAAACCCATTAAAATAATTTAAAAACCCCAGGAGGTCAGTCCAGCCTGGCCTGTTCAAACAACCAGGTCTTCAGATCGTGGCGGAAGGAGCGGAGATCAGGAGCCAACTGGAGCTCCAGAGGGAGTTGGTTCCACAGGGCGGGGGCCGCAACAGAGTAGGCCCTTCCCCGGGGCACCGCCAGCCGACACTGTCTAGCCGATGGTACCCCGAGGAGTCCCTGTCTGTGCGCACGCACAGAGCGATCGGTGTTTGATGTTGGCAGAAGATGCTCCCGCAAGTACCCCAGACCCGTATCGTAAAGGACTTTGAATGTTAACACCAACACCTTGAATCTCACCCGGAGGGCAACCGGCAACCAATGCAGCTCACGCAGGAGGGGTGTAACATGGGAGTATCGGGAAACTCCCATCACAACCCGCAGCATTCTGCACCAGCTGAAGCCTCCGGATGGTATGCAAGGGCAGTCCTAAATAGAGAGCGTTGCAGTAGTCTAGTCGGGAAGTCACAAGTGCATGAGTGATCGTGCGAAGGGCATCTCGGTCCAGATACGGGCGCAACTGGCGAACCAGTCGGACCTGGGCAAAAGCGCCCCTGGTCACGGCCCGCACCTGCTCCTCCAAACCAAGCCGTGAATCCAGGAGGACTCCCAGGTTCCGAGCACTATCCACAGGGGGCAACACCTCTCTCCCTATGACCAAAGATGGAATCAACTGATTGGGCCGAGATGCACAACCACTCAGTCTTAGCCAGGTTGAGCTAAGGTTGTCCATTCCTGCCCATCCAGGTCCGTACCCCATCCAGACAACAGGTCATCACAGAGAGGGCATCACTGATTTGGCTTGGGGTGGAGATATATAACTGGATATCATCAGCATACTGATGATACCTCACCCCAAAACCACGGATGATCTCACCCAGCGGCTTCATATACATGTTGAACAGGAGGGGAGAGAGGACCAACCCCTGAAGGAACCCCACATGTGAGTGCCCTCGGGGTCGACCTCTGCCCTCCTGCCAGCACCGATTGCGAACACCCCGAGAGGTAGGAGGAGAACCACTGCAAAACAGTGCCCCCACTCCCAACCCCCCGAGCGCCGCATAGGATACCATGGTCGATGGTATCAAAAGCTACTGAGAAGATCTAATAGGACTAGACAGAGGAAAATCCCTGTCCCGAGCCCTCCAGAGATCATCCATCAGCGCGACCAATGCCGTCTCCATGCTGTACCCGGGTCAGAAGCCCGACTGATATGGATCTAGATAGTCCGCTTCCTCCAGGAAAAGCGGAACTGCTGAGCCACCACACTCTCACAACCTTCGCCAAGAAGCGAAGGTTGGAGACTGGACGGAAGTTGTTTAAAATGGCTGGGTCCAGAGCAGGCTTCTTCAGGAGGGGTCTCACCACCGCCTCTTTCAAGGCAGCAGGAAAAAAACCCTCCCTCAGCGAGGCATTAACAACTGCCCGGAGCTAGCCGCACGTGGTCTCCCTGGAGGCATATACCATCCAGGAAGGACACGGGTCCAATAAACAGGTGGTGGAACTCAGTCGTTGCATAATCCTGTCCACTTCATCCTCAGAAACAGGATCAAACTCAGCCCAGATGACATCGGCCAGACTCTCCGTAACCCCCTCCTCGGACCACTGCAAATTGGAGTTCAACCCCTCCCGGATCCGAGCGATCTTATCTGACAGATATTGTCCAAATTCCTCAGTCCTACCCTGCAAAGGGTCCACCTCCGGCTCCCGATGTAAAAGGAGCGCATGACCCCCTGAACAGGGCACCGGGTGATTATCTGCGGACGCTACAAGGGCGGAGAGGTAAACCCTGCTCACCACCCTCAAAGCTCCCAGGTAAGTCCTAATATGGGCTCTCAACTGGGTTCGTCGATTCAGAACGGGTCAATCTCCACCTGCTCTCTAAAACTCCCCTCCTACTCGCTTCATCTCCCGGAGCTCCTCCGTAAACCAAGGAGCCACCCAGGATCTGCGGCGAGTGAGGGGATGTAAGGGGACAACCTGGTCAAGGGCCTCCTGAGGCAGCTTGTTGCCATGCAGCTGCCAGAACCCTCGCCGAAGCTGTGGACAAGGGAGACGGGCAGAGGCCCCAGCTCTGCCTGGAGACAAAAACAAGGTCGAGCATGTTGCCCCTCTGCATGGGGCCCTGTATTAGCTGGGCCAGGCCCATAGCCACCATGGAGGCCATGAACTCCTGGGTCAAACCCGCCCCCAGGGAGGGCAGGTTGAAGTCACCCAAGACCAAAGGCCTGGGAGCTCCACCCACTCCGAGAGTGCATCGAGAAACCCAGGCAGGGATGCTGCTACACAGCTGGGGAAAGGTATGCAAGCAGCAGGCCCACCGCCACCAGGCCCCAACACAGGGAGGAGGGTCTCACACCCGCCAGTCTCTTGAACAGAGACCTCCCTTGGAATCAAGGTCTCCCAAATAACACAGCCACCCACCACCCCTTCCCTGGACTCTAGGCTGGTGCAAAACCCAAAACCTGGGGACATAAGTCGACCAGAGGAACTCCACCCTCCGGTCCCAACCAGGTTTCAGTGATGCAAGCCAGGTCCGGCCTCCTCCTCAATCACTTCCCGGAGGAGGGACGCCTTATTAACCAGGACCTGGCATTAAAATACACCAGCCGCAGCCCAGGGGCTCCGAGTCCCATATCCCCAGGGGTGGGCAGTCATGGGGGTTGGAGCTGCCACAGCTTCGCAAACAGCGGCAGCAGCGCTCCCAGATCACGATATGGCCCCTGCCCTTCGTCCCACCGCCAAATCCGATCACCCTGGAGAGATATCCCGCTGCTTCCCAGGGCCCAAGAGTCCCCTCCTCCCGTCGTGATCCTTAACAGGCTGGACGAGCTCCAACCAAACTAGGCAGGCAATTCCCAGGTGCCTGCTGAAGACCCTTCCACCACCCTCCCTATCCCATTAAAACACGAATTAAAAATTTAAAAGACATCCCTTATGGGTTGATGGAAAAGAGGAACTAGCTCAAAAAATTAGGAGAGCTAAACAGAACTTCTTCAAAATGCAAACAAACCAGGCAGACGGTTGTCATATAAATTGAAAAAGGAGAGAAATGAAAAGATAATACAATTAATAGATGATCATGGAACAGTTTGATTGAAGAAAAAAGAGATAGTACAGAAGTTTTATGAGAACTATATATGATCAAGAATATCGAAGAAGAAAATGTTAAACAATATTTACAAAAGCAGTTACCCCAAATATCTGAGGACATTAAGATAATGTTAGAAGGAAAATAACAATGATGGAACTGACAGATAAAATAGACAAAATACTGGAAAGGCTCCGGTCCCAGATGGGCTACCAGTAGAATTCTACAAGACTTTACAGGAATCCTTAAGTGTTACAATGCTTGAAGTAATGAATGAGGTTTTGTCAAAAACTAAAATACCTAATTCATGGACAGAAGCATATTACTCTTATACCAAAGAGGCCACCGACCTGCAACAAATAAAAATTACAGACCCATATCCTGCTAAATGCAGACTATAAAATATTTGCCTCAATAATGGCAGAAAGACTTAAAAGATATTTGAATTACTTTATACACTCTGATCAAAATGGATTTCTGCCTAAGAGGCAAAATAAAGACAACATGAGAATAATCTTGAATACATTGGAATATTATGAAACACATCCAGAGAAGCAAATGGCCTTGGTATTTTTAGATGCACAAAAAGCCTTTGACAATGTAAATTGGCAATTTATGTTATTGCAAATGGAAGTGATGGGCTTTGGAGAAAGATTCAAGGAGGCAATTGAGGCAATATATTATAAACAATCTGCAAAAGTTATGATAAATGGAGATTTGACAGATAATATTAACATTAAAAAAGGAACTAGACAAGGATATCCTCTGTTGCTGCTGCTGTTTGTACTGACTTTGGAGGTATTAAATAGAAATGTCAGGGATAATAGAAATAAAGGGAATGAAAATAAAAAGGAGGAATATAAATTACAAGCATTTGCATCTGGTCTTCATATTAGAGGAACCATTGGAAACAGCACCTAAATTGATAGAAAAGATGGAAGAATATGGACAGGTGGCAGGATTAAAATATAAATAAATATAAAACTAAGATTTTAGTTAAGAATATGATTGAAAGACAAAGGAAAGTATTGACAGACAGGCTGAATATCAGATCACAAACAAAGTAAAAAATATTTAGGAATACAATTAACAGCAAGATGTGGAACATTAAAGGAAAATAATTATTATAAATTAAAACAACAGATTGCGACAGATTTGAAAAAA
>SOZL01000024.1:180614-230077 GCA_009733165.1 Naja naja | reverse complement strand
CATGTCTGATACCCTGTTGTGCTAAATAGGATTCAAAAGGTTGGATGTAAATTGAGGGCCATTGTCAGAGACAAGGACATCAGGTAACCCGTGAATTACAAAAGGTTTTGAGCTTGATGACAGCATCAGTTGGTGGATGCCATAGGGATTACCTCTAGCCATTTGGAATATGCATCTACTATAATAAGAAAGGTGTGCCCTCTGGTAGGGCCTCAGAAATCAATGTGAATCCTAGACCATGGGCCCTAGGAGATTCCCATTCTGTTTGGGGGCAAGAGGTGGGGCAGACCTGACTACCTGACAGTTGGGACAAGATGCAGCAGTTTTCAACCATTTTGTCAATACCTGGCTACATAACTCCTGGCCAATCCCTTCATCCTTACAATACCAGGATGACCTCATGTAACATTTCCAAAACCTCTCTTAGTTTGCAGAATAACCACCCTGTTACCCCACAAAATACATCCTCTTAATACAGATAATTCAGTTTGCCTGGACTTAAAGGTTGGGCCAGGTGAGGTAGATCTTGAAGAGGCCAACCTTTCAATCCAGCCTATAACAGGAGCCAATAAGTGTCTTTGGCAGTCTCTCTGGCAATTTCAGCAGCATGCTGGAAGCTTGGCAACAGTTTCTGGAAAAGGTGTGTGTTTCAGGTTCAAAGTCCTCCTTGTGGTAAGGAAGTGGGCAGCGACTCAGTGCATCAGCATGTCCAATCTCCTGCCAGGCTTGTGGATAAGTTTGTGAATAAGCAGCAAAAATTCAGTCCACCTCAGCATTCTTGGTGACAGGATAGTAGGTTGTAGGTTTATCTCCTGCCACAATGCCTAACAAAGGTTTGTGATCTGTAACAATGGTAAATGTTCTCCCATACAAATATTCAAAATTTCTTGACAGCTGCAATTACCAATGCTTCTTGTCCAATTGGCTGTAATTCCTCTCTACTTTGGTCAAAGTCTAGAGTAAAATGCAATAGGGGCTTCTCCTCTATGGGAAGCCTGTGGCTCAACCCCTTCCCACTCCAAAGGGATGCATCACTGAAGTCAGTACAACAGGCAAATTCTCAGAGAACTGTATCAGTACAGCATCAGGCGTGATTAGTCTTTTAATACTGTTAAATGCTGATTGTTCCTTTCTCCCCAGACCAAACAGACTTTTTGTCAAGTAATCTGTGCAATGGTTCTGCAATGTTTGCCTTCTGAGGTAGAGACATGTGATAAAAGTTAATGAGTCCAGGAAAGGCTTGCAAATCTGTTTTCATTTAGGTCTAGGGGCTTCTTTGATTGCTTGAACCTTGGCATCGGTAGGGTGGATGCCATGCTTGTCAATCATATAGCAGGAGACTCAACCTTGTCAGTTTTAGAGTGCATTTTTCTTCCTTGACTTTTAACTCCGCTTTCTGAATCTGGTAAGGACTTCCTGAGTCTTTCTTGTAACTGAGTGTCATTTCAGAGAGATCATCAACACACATCATCAAAGTAAGGCACTACCCTGGCAGTCCTTGGAGCATCCTTTCCATAAGGCTTTGAAAGATACCTGGTGCCACGCTTACTCCAAATTGTAACCTTTTTACATTTGAAGCACCTCTATGAGTCACAATGGTTTGGGCCTCTGCAGTATCATCAACTGTTAGTTGTTGATGCCTGGGCCAGATCCAATTTGGCAAAGACACCCTGCCAAGTGAATGAAACAGATGATGCACCACTGGAACTGGGTATCGCTCTGCTGCAAATGGTTCAGTGTCCCCTTATAGTCCCCACAGATTCTCACTGACCCATCAGTCTTGACTGGTGTGACTATGGGTGTCTCCCATCTGGAGTGGTCAGTGGGCTCTAAAACTCCTTGAGCTATTAGTTTATCTAATTGTGCATCAATTTTCCCTTTAAGGCAAATGGGACCCTTCTGGGCTTTAAACGAATTCGGGGCACCCTGGGCTCTAGGTTGAAAGTGATAGGGGTCCCCATATACTTGCCCAATCCTTCACTGAAGACCTCTGGAAACTCAGACTTCAAGGCCTCCTCCCATTCAGAGTTGCTCACGTGATTGATGCCAGTCACCTCGATGCCTAGTGGATTGAACCACTCAAGTCCCAGCAAGCTTGGCGATCCTTGTCCACGATGGTCAGGGGCAAGCGTTTGGTGTGGCCTTTGAACTTCACGTTGAATTCTCTTGTTCCAACTACTGGAATCTTGTTCCCTTGGTAGTCTTTAAGAGTCAGTGCTTGCTTCTGGAAATGTTTCTTCTGAATGTTGGGAAGTAGCCTGTGAATAGTGTCCCATGACACCATAGATAAATAGGAGCCTGAGTCCACTTCCATTTGGCAAGGCCTTCCTTCAATGAGTACCTTCAAATGTACTTTTCTGCTTCTCAAGGTTGAAGAATGACCAATGGTGACTGTTTGATGAGTTTCATTCTTCCCATTTGCTTCTGAGTTGCCCCATTTTCTCACTGAAGTTGTTGGGCTTGAAATCTTTGTGAAACTTTCTCTGTGTGGAGGAGTTCTGGATGATTTGCTAAATGACCTCTTTTCACAACAGAAGGCAGATGGTATCAAAACTTGCATTCAGTGTGGGGTGGCCCCCACAATCTCTGCAATAAAAGTCTTGCCTTTTTTTTTAATTACATTTATATGCCACCCTTCTCCAGAAGACTCAGGCTGACTTTTGGACACACCCAATCGCTCAGCAATAGCCTTCATTCCATTGTATATGCCTTTTCCTTCCCAGGTCTTTCTTTTTCTTTTCCATTCTGAGTCTATAAATTCCTTCCTCCACCTCACTACAGTCTGATTCAGAATCTATCTGCTCATGAGTTGTTGTGGACTTTTCCACATCAGGATGGCTTGAGGCCTTGTTAATTTTCTTCATGGCTGCTGAGGACTTAGTGGCTTCTGCTGAGGAGGCCTCTTCTATGGCCTCCTTAACATGATCTTAGGTTTTAATAATAATTTGCTCTGAAGCACCTTGTCTTTGAGGCCTAGAACAAACCCGATCGCGCATGGCCTCCTCCAAGCTGTTAAACTCGCATGCACCCCAATGTCTCTTAAGCTTGCCATGAAGTCGTTGCGTTCGCTTTCCCCTTGATCCGCGGTAAAACTCGTGTCTCTTAATGAGGCACGATACGTCAGGGCATAATGGGCTCTTAAAAGCTTTTCTAAATCAGGCCATTCCATTACCTTCATGTCTGCAGCTCCCACCAATGCCTTAGCCATCTTGAAGACTGCCGGACCGTGTGCGAAGAAAGACCGCCCTCTTCCGCTTCGGAGATGTCGGGTCGTTTCCTTCCAAATACATTTGGAAGCGATCCGCGACGATTCCCAGTCTTCTGCCGCCGGATCGAACAGGGCTGGGGGGGTGTTCAGTGCAGCCATCTCGCTCTTCTGCTTGTCTTCGCGTCGTTCTTCTCTTCAGGGAATCCACCCTCGTTGCCAGTGTTAAGTTTGCATGAAGAGTCAGACCGAAGAGCTTCAGTGAAGAGTTTATTAGTGACTACAGCTCGAATGTACCCGACTTGGCTGGGCTACGGCTGCTACTTATAGCTAGTAGCCGTAGTTGCCAGCCAATCAGAGTGCAGGTTTTTCCAGCACTTTTAAACCAATCCTATTTGACATTTTACAAGAACAATTCAAACTAAACCAATGACATTCCAACCTACATACATAACATATATTATCCCATTGTTTTAGCTCTTCTCAAACAAAACTAGCAAGAACTTACAATTTTTTTTCAATGTGACAAATCTTATCCATGCTTGTTTGGAAAAACATCCCACCGACTTTGATCCGCTAAATTCCAAGGTAAATGTACTGCACTCATGTATCCATTCAAGATTTCCCAGAACTCCCCTGCATGTTAATTGCTCCCAAGTATTTTTTGCAAAAGATTGTAATTTGTCCCAGCTTGCTTACTGTTCTATTATTACATTTTGTATTTATGACAACTCATGCTTTCTCTTAATTGGAATTATTGTGATCACTGTTTGCCTTCCATATAACAACAGATGAACTCACCTCCTCTTTTCTGTGATCCCTTTAATCCTAAATTATCTCTGTTATCACAGAATTCACACAAACATGTTACTTCTCAGCATGCAAAGAGTTATCTACTGTAAATGGTTAACAATCCTGAAAAACAATACCCTTTTTTGTTTTTAAACCTTAAACAATTCTAGGGACACACAGAAATTGGGATAAAGAAATGAAATATTTCAGAGGACAAATATGGAAAAATCATTTACAAAACAATGAAAAGGATGGATGGATTGGGAGAAGATTAAGATCTAGAAGTTGGTGAACTGATTTTAATTCAAGCAGCCTGTCTAAAGCACTAAATTTTGCAGGTCCCTGAAATTTTGTTGGAGTTTCACACAGATATACATTTCTTCTACACTCATGTTTCCAAAAGGCTAAACAACAGTTTTTTCTCTCTCTCTCTCTCTCTCTCTCCCCCTCCCTCCCTCCCTTCCTTCCTGTTTTACCTGAGTTTGGGTCAGTCCAAGTTGTGAAGCCAACTCTGCCCTCTCTGGCAATGCCAGATACTGCGCCTTTTGGAATCGCCCTTGCAGAGCAGCTAGCTGGTAGCTCGAGTAAATTGTGCGGGGCTTTCGGATTTTTTTGAGTTTTCCGTTGACTATCTGCACTTCAGATTCTTCCTTCACTGAAATTGAGAATTGAGACAAACAAAATACACTGGGGAGAAAACCCAAATAGCAGAGAAAAATGCTGCAATGAAGTTCAAAAAGAAAGAACTGCTGGTTTCTAAACCTTTGCTTTTATAAAATAACATCTTCTGTTACATTTGCAGAACCCATGCTTTGTTTCAGCAGAGGAATACAAATTCGCAGTCACACAACTGCTGGAGATGAGAATGAAGACTGAAGGAGATGAGAATGAATCTATTGTCTATTAATTTCTAACAATACAACACAGAACAATCTGTCCTTCTAGTGATTTCAAAAACCCGTCCACCCCCCATTGTGTGATTTTTTTTTCTCAGCACTTGTGGAGCACAAACAAAATGCTAAAAGAAGCATCCAGTATCTACCTCCATCTTATTACCCACTGGTTCTTATCTAACAAGGCTAACAAGATTTTAAGCAGCAAATAAGCAAATTTTGCACACATCACAGGTCTGTGTGTGGGAGAGAAACAAGTTACTAAAATAGCACATTCAGTGAATTACTGTTTTAGAAAAAAAATGACCTTTCTTTTTAAGGGGAAGGGGAAAATAGTTTTTTTGCCTCAGGAAAAAAAGTCTGAGACTTAGCACTGATATTTTTTTCTGTAAGAAAAGTTCCAATCTTCCCTCCCTTAAACAAAAGATGGAATCTGAGGTACTGTTGTAACAGTAGCATTTGCACTTTGTAAATTAAAAAATAATCCATGAACTAACACACAAAAATTGGAAAAATGTGCAGACCTTTTCTTGCCCAGGAACACAGAATAATTCAAGGGAAGGGGAGAAAGGCTTATTTGATTCCTTTTTTTTACCCTTATCCTGGATGGAAGCAAAACACAAATCTTGATCCACAATGGATCAGTAATCAGTTCTTCAGAGAATCTCCACTCATTGAGGAAAAAGGATGTAGAACCCACAACTTTCTATTGCTGAATTTCATAACCCTGCAAAATGAAGTCTTTTTCATGGCAGAATCTGAATTGGGCAAGAAAAAAGGAGGACCACAATAGAAAATATATTTCAGTTATTCTTCAATTGTCTTTTATAGGTGGATGATGGAGTGTGTGTGTGTCTAAATGTGTATATGTATATTGTCCTAACACTGTCAGAGAAATCAAATCGCCATTTGATCTCTCTAAAGTTGATGGATATTTTTACTGATGGGACAATTTATTTTTTCTAAAAATTACAGACATATTCACGAAGCACAAAACTCTAAAGGAAGACTAGGGGAAGAGAGGACAGAATAACAGAAAGGGACATAATGTCTAATTCATTTCTTTCCACTGAGACAATACTTTATGGCAAGGCAAACTCTCTTACACATAATTGTTTAAAATATTTTCAACAGAATGGGGTAGAACAAATCCCACATTCCAAGAGATTCCAAGGCGTTCAATTTCCATGAACCCCAAATAGGGACAATCATCGTCTCAAACTCACATACTCTGGACTTTGATTCAAAAACTTCCTTACCTGTTTCTTGGCTAGGCAACTGCTGATCCCAGAAAGATCCATATTTCCTATACGAGGTGCAATAAGGATAATCAGATTTAGGGGAATATGTCCCAGCAGCTCCACTCCCATTGAAGTTAAATTGGGGTTGGTATGCATAGTGATTCAAAGGTTGAGTATAAGGTTGACTGGTGTAATATTCATGTTGATTATGTGGGGTGCTGTAGCATCCCAGGTCCGTACTAGGTGACTCAGGAAACGTAGGGGACTCCTTGGCTGCATGGCAACTGAGCAAGCTGGAAATGTCAGTCAAAATGCTGGCAATCTTCTTATCAAAGGATCCACTCATGATGAGAAGGGCCCACTAATGGAAGGTCCACCAATTGACCCAGGAAAACAAAGAACAAACGTGTGCAAGCCTTGCAACTAACTTGGGCAAATCCTCTCCACCACCACTTCCTGTTGGGTAGGCTTACTCAGATATGGCTCCAGTAATTGTTGCTATTGCTGCTCTTGCCGCTACTACTGCTGCTGCTGCTGCCCTCCAGGGAAAATGTGTAAAAAATCCAACCCAGCCAGCTTGCTTAAACCCTTTAATTAGGGAGCAGAGAAGGGTGGATGCTACATTCCAGTTGGCTCCAGAAATATTCCCTTCCAGGCAAAACATATTCTTCCCCTCCCTCTTTTTCTTTCTATCTCTCTCTATTTTTTTTAAAAGAATGGGTTAGAAAATAAATTCACTCCCCCACCAGCCCTCACAAGCACATCTTTCTTCTGCTGCTGCTGAGAACCTGGAATTCCTCAAATGGAGCCAGATGCTAGAAGTAGGGGGTCCTCTTGATCTCCCCTCCCTATTTGAGGAAAAGGATGAGCTGAATGGCAGTGGGAAGTATATATTGAAACAGAGAAAGAAATTGGGAAGTTCAGTTGAGGGTGTGCTATGAAGCATATTTTGTTCTACATTAAGGTACATTAATCTACATCTACATTAAGGTGGATTTCAGATTTAAGAACTGACAAAATATTTTCTAGTTTTGTGTGGCCTACTTACAGAAGACTTGCCTGTTCTATTCCAGCTGGAGTTTCTAAAAGTACACAAACACACATACTCACACAAAACATTTTCTTTTTAAAAAATATGTAAAATAATTGCTTCTTATTTGAATTCAGTATTACTGCATGTTCTTTTGTAGCTCCTTAATGTCAGCTTTGGAATCCTTATTCATCGCTGCCACATAGTTTGAGAAAGTGGGAGCGGGGTGATTTTTATTGAGTAGCTCTAAGTAGACAAAATAGAATTCTTTTGTTAGTTCAAGGTCATAGAGTGTGGCACAGAAACAAAAAGGAACTTACTTTGGGATTGGTTCATGTGATGTGATGATGAGAGAAAAGGAGATGGTTTGTAGTTTGGGACATTGTGGGAAGTCCAGAAAACTTTTAGTTTCGAAATTCCACAGATGTGCCAGGTGCTCTTCTAATAAAGGTACTTTTGAGATTATGCTTGTCTCAGAGTTACTGATTGGAATGGAGGTTCCCTGGAACGCTGACATTATTTTGAAACTCTAACAAATTCCAGCACTCCAAAGAGAGGAGCTGTTAGGGGTTGCTGAACCCCAGGACTGATTCCAGGAATGGATCAGTATGAAGAATCAGCAAAGATGGAAGGTGAGACAGAAGGGGCTTGGAGGGAGGCTTCCAGAAGATTAGCTGAATCCCCCAGCTCCCCTTTGGAGGAGGTGATGCAGGCATTGAGGCATGCAGAACAGAAACAAGATTTAGGAGCCCGGCCCAAAGGATCAGACTCGTGGGGGAGTTGTCAGACAGGACCGGAAGAAAAGCTGCTGGAACAAATCTCTTTCTCAAGCCCTCTACATACTGCAAGAGAGGCAGATTGGAAGTGTGGAGCCCCAATTGCATCAGACACCTCCCAAGATGGCAACCAGGGGATTACATCCCAAAGCCAATTGTTGGCAGGAATCTGAGAACAGCTTCACCAGCTAAAGGTGGAAAGTTATGTCTCAAAGCCACAAACTCTTCAGGCAAGCTGGAGCATAAAGTAGCCCACTTTTACCTTCCCCAGTGTAAGGAGGGAAGGGGAATTCCCTCTGGTATCAGTTGGAGATGGCCAGCAAAGCAGCCCAGCCCAGCAGGATTGAATTTCAAAGGAGACAGGAGATGCAGACTACAATGGGTATGTTATGAACTCCCAGTCCTCTACCCCTCCACAACCAGAAAGGAGATTGCCTCCTCCAGAGAGTATTCCTCCAGGGTGGGGATTTTATCCTGGCCAAGGGTGGGTCCAGTGCCAGTGGATGCCAGTGCCGGCAACGCCCTGGCCCCAAAGAGAATCAGCGATCCCTTCCCAACAAAGGGATCTGCACAGGCAGCAGGCGGCAGCCACTCCCCCTTTCCCCACGCAGGGAATAAGGCAACAACTGGCCTTTTCATGGCAGGCCCCTAATCAACCCCCCCCCTCGGAGCAACCCTGCAGAGGCCCTTCTTCCAGAGAGCCCCAACCCAGCCAGGCCTTGGAATACCCTTCCAAAGTAGATACACGCCTCGACAGGCTCCATTTATTCCGGCTCAGCCTGCGGTTGCCAGGGTAATACCACCTCCCCACCCACTCCCCAGACCAGACCAGATGCTGTTCAAGGCCACTTTTGATGGACAGCATGAACATTTTGCTTATTTCCTCACTCGAATCTGGTCTCACATAGACCAATTTGGAGGCCAATATGCAACAGAGTGCAATCTGGTCACCACAATAACATATGGAATGAATGAGGGGGGTGCTTCTGACTGGGTGGCTCAATTGCACTATGAGCAGGCCCCAGAGCTACAGGATATCAATGCGTTTATTGATTTGTTGAGATTCCTATTTGAGAATCCAGAGTGGCAGAAAATGAGGACAAATTAATGGAAATGGAACAAGGCAAGCGACCCTTATCAGACTTTGTATGGGACTTTAGAAGGGTCGCAAGCCACCTCATGCACTGGCCTGAAAGAATCATCTTGCACTATTTCAAAAACACCATTGACCCAGAAGTAAAAAAGGCCTGCAACATTAGAGGGATACCCGAAACGCTACAAGCGTGGTTTGCGACCGCCCTCAAATTAGACCGCGACATCAATCAACAAAAAAGGCCCTTACCTGAAGGCCCTCCTAGGAGAGCTGTGGCCAGATGACCGCTGACCAGACCTGCTGAAGCTGCTACCACCCGACCCACCAGAACAATAAAGTGTTATCGTTGTGGCCAGGATGGCCATAGAGCAGCCAACTGTTTGGCCCCTGCACCTGTTCCACAAGCTCCACAACCAAGGTCTAATACAGCCTCCAGGGGTTGAAAAATTCAATGGAAGCCTCCAGACACTAGCCGCTTTGCTAGACACACTGTAGAAGGTCCTCTCCACGCAGAAGGAAGCAACGAACTTCCAACCCAAGACACCTTCCCAGAGAAGCCAATGAAGAAGACGACCCTATGGTGAGTGCACCCATCACACCTTTTACTGTCAAAGTGAAGTTAGTGGTGCCTGACACAGGGGAGGCAGGGGAATTAGAAGCTGTCATAGATACTGGATGCTCTAGATGCCTTATTGGCCTCCCCATCGTTGAACAATTGGGTATAAAAACAAAAACCCTAAAATGCCCAATCAGATTTGAGCAAGTGGATGGGACTTTAATTGGAGGGATCCCAGCCACCCAAATGACAGAGTTAATCAAACTGGAGATGGGTACTCACCGTGAACTCATACATTTTATAGTGGCTCCAAGGATGTCAGAATCTGTCATATTGGGACTTGCTTGGCTAGATAAATGGGCGCCTACCATCAAGTGGGAGGATGGATACCAAAAATTATAATTGGGGTGGGCCCACTGCCCCCGTCCCCCCACTAAAAAAACTACCACCCAACATGGGTCCAAAAACTGAAGCAGCAGCCAGCCGGACCTTCTTCCAGGTACTCCCCAAGTCCCCAAACAATACAGAGACTTGGCTGAGGCATTCCATGAAAAGGAATGCAATGTTTTACCTCCCCATCAACCCACTGATTGTGCCATAGAGTTAGAACCCAGGGCAAAACTGCCAAAACCAAAGATGTATTCCATGACACCAGCTGAAATGACTGAATTGAAGAAATACATCGATAACAATTTGGACAGAGGTTTCATTGAACCTGCCAAATCTAGATTAGCCATGCCAGTGCTATTCAAAGAAAAGAAAGATGGCAGCTTGAGATTATGTGTTGATTTTAAGGGCGTGAACACCATGTGCATCAAAAACATGTACCCTCTCCCCCTCATGAAGGACTTATTAAACCACCTGTCTAAAGGCAACATCTTCACCAAGCTAGATCTGAGAGAAGCTTACTACCAAGTCCGCATAAAGGAGGGAGACGAATGGAAAACTGCCTTCAACTGCCCTTTGGGTAGTTTCCAATTCCGAGTCATGCCTTTCAGACTCCAAGGGCCCCCTGCAGTATTTATGCAATTCATCAACAAAGTGTTACATCCGCACCTGTACCAGGGGGAACTCATCTACCTGGTGACATCCTTATATTCAGAGAAACCATCGAGGAACATGTCAAATTAGTTAGACAAGTGCTGAAAAAACTTTTAGACGCCAAGTAAAACTGTCAAAATGCTAATTCCACAAGGAGTCGCTGGATTACCTAGGCTACCGAATCTCCAACCAGGGAATTGAGATGGACCCTGGAAAAGTGAAAGCCGTGCTAGACTGGCAGCCCCCCAAAACACAAAAGCAACTTCAAAGCTTTTGAGGTTTTGCCAATTTCTATGGACAATTCATTCCTTCTTTTGCCGAGGTTGCTCTCCCTTTGACAGAGTTGTTAAAAACGGGGCCTTCCCTCACCAAACCGAAGCTTAGTCAACCCCTTGCTTGGACAATGGACTGTCAGAAAGCTTTTGAAACCTTGAAATGCCTCTTTGCAGCTGAGCCCATTCTCCAGCACTCAGACCTTTCATAGTCCAAGCTGATGCTAGTGATGTGGCTGTTGTGGCCATTCTTCTCCAAAAGAACTCTCAGAACTGGCTAATGTCTTGTGCTTATGTGTCCAAAAAGCTGACAGTCACAGAGCGAAGATGGGAAGTTTGGGAGAAAGAAGCATTTGCAGTGGGGTTTGCTGACTTGGAGGCATTTCCTAGAAGGGGTGAAGGAGACGTTTGAGGTGTGGACTGATCACAAGAACCTTGAGGCTCTAAAGACACCTTGGAAGCTATCACCTAAACAAGTCTGCTGGGCTCAATATTTCAAGCGGTTCAACTTCAACATGAAATATATCCCTGGAGGGAAAAACATATTGGCGGATGCCCTGTCAAGAAAACCCCAATTTGACAGTCGCCGAGAGGAAATAGTGCAGACTATGATATCAGAAGCTCAACCGGCAGGCCAAGTAACCACCTGAGGCCAAGCCAATCGCAACCCCAGATGCCTGGAAGACGAACTGACAACTGAGTTGAAAGCAGCCCTATTGACCGATCCCTGGTTTGTGGAGCATCAAACCGAGTTGACAATGAATGAGGGACTGGCTTGGAAAGGGACTAAACTTGGTGGCTCAGGCTGTTAATTGCCTGCACTTAAGTTCCAGCTGCCTACAACTGCTGTAGGCTCGAATCCCACCAGGCTCAAGGTTGACTCAGCCTTCCATCCTCTCGGGGTAGGTAAATTGAGGACCCAAGATTGTTGGGGGCAATTAGCTGACCTTGTAAAAATGCCGCTTAGTAATAAGCAGGCATATACAATGGAATGAAGGCTATTGCTGAGCACACTGGGTTGTATCCCAAATATTGTAAGCCGCCCTGAGTCTCCAGAGAAGGGCAGCATATAAATGTAATTAAAAATAATAAATAAATAAATAAATAAAAAATAAACTTTATGTACCCACATATCTAAGACTAATGGTACTAAAGCGTAGCCATGACTCGTGGCTGGGGGGACACTTCAGTTTCTTAAAAACCCTACATTTAGTCAGAAGACAGTTCTGGTGGCCAAAAATGAAACCTGATGTTGAGGACTATGTGAAAAGTTGCTCAGTATGTGCCACGAGGAAACACAGAACTGGGAAAACCCCTGGCCTCCTCCAACAAGTAGCTGAACCAACACAGCCGTGGGAAGAAATTGCAATGGACTTTATTGTAGAATTACCTGGGATTGGAGGGAATACAATCATTTGGACTGTTATTGACTTATTCTCTAAGCAAGCCCACTTTACAGCCTGTAAAGGACTACCATCTGCAAAAAAGCTTGCAAAACTGTTTGTGAAGCATATCTATAGGCTACACGGAGTACCTCATAGAATAATCTCAGACAGAGGGGTACAGTTTACCGCTAAGTTCTGGAGGGAGTTTTTAAGGTCTATTGGGTCATCCCAAGGATTATCCTCAGCGTTCCATCCGGCATGCAACAGAGCAGCAGAGAGGACGAACGCCATGGTGGAACAATACATTAGATGCTATGTAAATTATCAACAAGAAAACTGGGTGGAGTTATTACCATTTGCAGAGGTTGCTTATAATAATGCAGTGCATAGCAGCACAGGCTTGACTCCATTCCAAATCAACACTGGCATGGAATTTGTCCCTATGCCAGAATTACCTAGAGAACCCCCCATATCCATGTCTGTAACAGAATGGATGAACTCATTAAAAAAGGGTTGGGAGGATACGAAAAAAGCTTTGATTGAGGGACAAAGTATTTTTGTCAACAAAATATCTCAGATTGAAACTTCCTAGTAAGAAGTTGGGCCCTAAATTCTTAGGTCCATTCCTGATATCAAAGGTAATCAATCCAGTCACAGTCCAATTAAGTCTTCCCTGGTTATTGGGAAAAATACATCCAGTGTTTCATAGTAGTTTATTAAAACCAGCGGTAGCATCAATTATAAGACCAATACCAACAGCTCCCCCTAAACCTTTAATCGTACAGGGTGAGACACATTATGAAATCAAGAAAATCCTTGATTCTAGGTTACATCGAGGAAGATTACAATACTTGGTATTGTGGAAGGGTTACCCTGTATCAGATGCTACTTGGGTTAAAAGTTGGGATGTACATGCAGATAGGTTAGTTAACCAATTCCATGAGGAATTTCCCAACAAACCAAAGGGTCCTCTTGGAGGGGGGAGAGGGGGTTAAGGACATCACATTTAACCCCTGGTTGTGTTTTGTTTATTATTTCTTATAGGAGGTGAATTTCTCAAGGTGGGATGCCTGTCAGCTTTGGAATCCTTATTCATTGCTGCCACATAGTTTGAGAAAGTGGGAGGGGGGGGTGATTTTTATTGAGTAGCTCTAAGTAGACAAAATAGAATTCTTTTGTTAGTTCAAGGTCATAGAATGTGGTGCAGAAACAAAAAGGAACTTACTTTGGGATTGGTTCATGTGATGTGATGATGAGAGAAAAGGGCATGGTTTGTAGTTTGGGACATTGTGGGAAGTCCAGGAAACTTTTAGTTTTGAAATTCCACAGATGTGCCAGGTGCTATTCTAATAAAGGTACTTTTGAGATTATGCTTGTCTCAGAGTTACTGATTGGAATGGAGTTTCCCTGGAACGCTGACACTTAACACTTGAATTGTGGAACAATTATTGATTTGGGAAGCACTTTATAGATCTTCATTAGCCCCCAACCCAGCAAAAGCAAATAGATTAAAAACAGTTAACATTTTCTATCACTACATTATATAGAGAGGTTGGTGGGAGGAGCTGCTGGCTGTTTGTGAGTGAGGCAGAGAGTGAGTACAAAGGAGAAAGATAGCGGCCCACGTGCCTAACAGCGTGCGAATCATATAACTATAAACCAAAAATACCAATAATACATTCAGGGTTAGTGCGCTTGAGATTCTGATTTTATTTTATTTCAAAATGACCAGCTTAGTTCAGTGTAATACTTGTTTTACAGCTGTCTTTCACAGTACTCTTTTCAAATTTAGATACTATCCTCTTTGTAAAAAAATTACCAGTCTACATGGACAGATTACCTATCTAGAATCTCTAATCTGTTTTCTCCAAGCAGAAATTAGGTGCCCAATCCAGCCATCTATTGAGCTGCCATGCTACCAGCCCCCACTACCACAAAGATCCTACAGGAAAAGGGCAGTATGGACAACTGTGGGATCTGGCAGGGTGAGAGCTGTGGACCATAAACACAAAGCTTTTGCTGTGGCCCAGCATAACAGATACAGTCCCCTTGCTGATCTTAATAGGGACACTAAAGTGACAGGTCAAAGAAGTTGTGATAATGATAACTCAAATAAGCCAGGGATCATGTTCCTAGAAGAAGAACTTACTTTGGAAAGGAGAAAGTATGAATCAGGTATTACGCACCAGTCACACAAGAAGAGTAAGGCATCCAAAAAGAGAAGCCACCTTCTGGTTGTGGACTCAATTGTAAGGCAGTAGACAAACATGCAGCAGGCAGCAGACAAACCAGCCAACAAAACCTGGTTTGGTTCAGCTGCCAGATTGCACAATCACGAAGACGACCAGACCCCTAGGCCGGGCCTCTCCAATCACACCCAGCCGCACACTGCAAACGGCGCTTCTGCTGGGCTGTCCTCAGACCACAGGCCTCGGGCCTTCCGCAGGGGCTCTCCATCGAACTCCACCGGTCTCATGCCCTCTGCCCTCTGCCCGGCCTCCTACCAGGACAGTCCCGTCAACCAGCGTCGCCATCCGCCATCTTCCAACGCCAACGCCACACTCCTCCTCCACCACCGCCGCTGCCATCGCCGCCATCGCCGCCATCTCCATCGCCAGATGCCAACCAAACAAAAACCATCCCTTCGCCACCCTCAGTTGCCCACCGCCAACCGCTGGTCACCAAGAACCCCACCAAACCCCCAGGTAACAAGCCCAGGGGTTGGGTACAACAACAGAGCTCCTATCCCCCAAAACAGCGAAAAGCCCATTCCCCCGCATGGCACTCACAGACCATGGGCAGCCATTACAAAGACATGCGCACTTCTCCGTTTATCAAACTGTTTTTTGTATGCAATGAATGCTTCACGTAATGCTTCCCTTACCGATTTCCAAGACCGTTGTATTTTTTCTGACCATTGCTCCTGAGTTACTATTGTTTCTTTATTATGTGGCAATTCTGGAATCGGTAACACTTCAGTCCCATACACTATTTGGAATGGGGTATATCCTGTGCTGCTATGTATAGCGTTATTATAAGCTAACTCTGTGAATGGTAACAATTCAGACCAATCGTTTTGTTGATAAGATACATAACATCTCAGATACGTTCTATTGCTGCATTGGGTTGTTTCGCAGCGCCGTTTGTATTAGGGTGTTAAGTGGTACTTAACCCTTGCTGTGAACCTATTGTTTTCACAAATCCTCTCCAGAATTTGGCTGTAAATTGTACCCCTCTGTCTGAGATAATCCGTCTTGGTACTCCATGTAAGCAATATATATGTTTCAGAAACAATTCAACTAATTTCTTTGCAGAGGGTATACCCTTACATGGAATGAAATGTACCTGTTTTGAGAACAAGTCTAACACGGTCCATATTACTGTGAATCCGTGACTATGGGGCAAATCTACAATAAAATCCATAGCAATATCTTGCCATGGTTTAACCGGATCAGACACTTCTTGCAATAGTCCTAAAGGTTTTCCAGGACGTGACTTACTACTAGCACACACTTTACATTTTCTAATGTAACGTTCAATATCTGCTCGCATACCAGACCACCAAAATTGTCTCTTAATTAGATGTAGTGTTTTCAAATATTCATAATGGCCAGCTTGTTTGCTGTCATGGCACCGTTTGAGTACTAGTTCAAGTAATGTACTTGGTATATATAATTTCATTCCTTTCCAAGCTATTCTATCCGTTATAACACATTGTGTTTTATTTTTCTGTAACCAGGGATCTTTTTCTAACGCTTTTGGTAAATCATCTATAACTTTATATTTTAACGATTGTATCGTATCTTTTCCCTGTATGATAGGTTGCATCATGGTTTCTCTTTTACTATCATATTGTGGGAGTCGAGATAGTGCATCAGCTAGAAAATTCTTCCCAGCTGGTACATATTTTAAGACAAAATTGAATCTCCAGAAATAGAGTGCCCACCTAACTTATTTAGGGGATAACTTACGAGGGGTTTGAAGAGCTTCCAATTTTTTGTGGTCAGTCCAGACCTCAAACTGTTCTTTTGACCCTTCCAGGAATTGTCGCCATGTCAATAGTGCTCAAACACTTCTTTCTCCCAAATCGCCCAATTTCTTTCAGTTATACTGAACTTACGTGAAGTGAAAGCACATGGTTGTAATATACCTTTCTCATTCTTTTGTAATAAGACAGCTCCTATTGCCACATCACTGGCATCCGCCTGAATTATGAAAGCTAAGTCTGGGTTTGGATGTTTTAGCCCTGGTGCTTGGACAAACATTTGTTTAAGAGCATCAAACGCCTGTTGACATTCTTCTGTCCATAATATTGCCTGTCCTGGTTTGGGTTTTGTTTTCTGTTTGTTGTTTGTTTTTAACAAATCCGTTAAAGGGAGAGCTATGATAGCAAAGGAGGGAATGAACTGCCGATAGAAGTTGGCGAAACCCAAAAAACTCTGCAATTGTTTTCGGGTGGTTGGTGCTTTCCAACCTAACACCATTTGCACCTTCATGGGGTCCATTTGCAACCCTTCTGTTGATATTCTATACCCTAAGTAATCCAACTGAGATCGATGAAATTCACATTTGGATAGTTTCACAATAATTGGGCCTTTAACAATTTCTTTAAAACTTGTCTCACCAATTTGATATGTTCATCCATAGTTTCTGTATAGATTAATATATCATCCGCATATACCAAGACACCTTTATACAAATGCTCGTGCAAAACATCACTAATCAATTGCATAAAGACAGCAGGAGCTCCCTGTAACCTGAATGGCATAACCCTGAACTGATAGCTACCCAAAGGACAACTGAATGTAGTCTTCCATTTGTCACCTGCCTTGATTCTCACCCTGTAATAGGCTTTCCGAAGATCTAATTTCGTAAATATTTTCCCATGAAGATCTGTTGACAACAGATCTTTAATCAAGGGTTTAATCAAGGGATATAACGGTTCTTTGCATACCGCATTTAGGTCCCGGAAATCCACACATAGTCTCAATCCTCAATCTTTTCTCTCTCTAAATAATACTGGAGCTGCGATATGTGCCCTGCCTGGTCTAATAAATCCCCTTGCCAAATTAGTGTCTATGAATTTTCTCATTTCATCCATTTCTTGTGGAGTCATGGAATACATTCTGGGTTTTGGTAATTTGACACCAGGTAACAACTCGATGGCACTGTCAGTTGGTTTATGTGGGGGTAATCAGTCATTGCCTGTCTCATTGAAAACCTCAGCTAAATCATGGTATTCTGATGGATAACCGAAATTTGCTCCGTGAGACATTAAACCAGCCATTTGTTCACCAGGTGGTTCAGGACCTGCAATCAACCTGATTTTCCTGAACCCCCCTTCCCATAAAATAGTGGGGCCCCACTTTTCCAACCAAGCCAGTCCAAGAATTACTGACTCTGTCATTTGTTGTATTAACACAAACAAAATATTTTCCCAATGCTCCCCCATTTTCATTTTCACTGTCGCAGTACGATACTCAGCTGGCTTTCCGCCCAATATAGATTCATCTACTTGTTCAAATTTGATAGGAGTCTTTAATCGGATAAGTTTTAATCTTAATTTTTCTATGATATTATATGTTAATATACACCTTGTACAACCGGAATCAATTAAAGCCCCCATATCCAAACTTTTATTTGTTTTTATGTTGGTAAGAGTGATGGGTATTATAAATGGCGGAATAGTTTTACTTACCATATGATCCTCTATTGTCTCATCCTCACTTTCCACTTCTTGCACCAACCCCTTTCATGCTGTGGGGATAGTTTCATCTAATTTTCGTTTGGACTCAGCAGTTGAATCCATCTGACCCACACCACGGGACCGTTCAGGCATTCGTTTATTTCTATCTCCCACTTTGTTCTCTTCCTGACCCTTTTGTCTCATTCGTCTTCTTGGACTTGACAAAGGAGGTATTAGGCACTCAGCCACTCGATGACCGGGCTGATTACATCTATAGCACTGAAATGTGCCCCTACCCAGTGGTATTTTAGGTGGCGTTGAACGAAGTGATGGAACGCTGGGTCGTACAAGGGGTCAGACATGTTGGCTGGGAAGATTTTCTCCTTTGCCTTTCAATCTTTGTAGTCCTGAATCTAACGCCACTACAGCTGGGTACCAGTCTTGCAACTTTGTCGGCAAGCCTCTATATAAGCACACTTGTCCCAACGCATAATCCAACCCTTCCCTGAAAAGATGTATTAACAGTCATTCTGGACAAGTGGGTACCCTTCCGGCAACTCGTCGAAACTCCTGTACATATTCTACTGCTGGTCCTCCACCTGTTGTAATTAGGAATCGTCATCAAAACTCTGTCGCAACGCTTCCAGGAATAATCCCACATCCAATAGCACAGATGGCATACGGTGTAAATCAGTGGCCCATTCACCAGCTTCTCCATCAAGTATACTGGTGAGGGCTACTATTAATGCCCATTGGGATGGATAATATTTACCATATAGGTCAATATAGTACCAGTACGCGGATGACACCCAGCTGTACATCTCCACCCCGAACCGGATCAGTGATGCCCTCTCTCTGATGACCCGGTGTTTGGATGCAGTACGGATTTGGATGAGCAGGAACATGCTTCGACTCAACCCGGCCAAGACTGACTGGCTGTGCATACCGGCATCTCGGCCCAGCCAGGAATATCCATCTTTGACCATAGGGGGAGAGGTGTTGCCCCCTGTGGATAGGGTGTGGAATCTGGGGGTCCTCCTGGATGTACAGCTCCGCTTGGAGGAGCAGATGGGGCTTGCCAGGGGCCTTTGCCCAGCTCCGCCTTGTTCATCAACTACGCCCATTTCTGGACCGAGATGCCCTGCGCACAGTCACTCATGCCCTTGTTACCTCTAGACTCGACTACTGCAATGCTCTCTATTTGGGACTGCCCTTGCATACCATCCAGAGACTGCAGCTGGTGCAAAATGCGGCGGCGTGGGTGGTGATGGAGTTTCCGATTCTCCCATGTTACCCCCCTCCTGCGCTGCTTGCATTGGTTGCCGGTTGCACTCCGGGTGAGATTCAAGGTTTTAGTTTTAACATACAAAGTCCTTCACGACATGGGTCCTCAATATTTAAGGGAGCGACTCCTGCCAATATCGCATGCCAACCGCCCTGTGCGAGCACACAGGCAAGGACTCCTCGGGGTCCCGTCGGCGGGCCATTGCCGGTTGGCGGTCCCCCGGCGACGAGCCTATTCTGTCGCGGCCCCTGACCTCTGGAACCAACTCCCCCTAGGGCTCCGCCTGGCCCCTGACCTCCGCACCTTCCGCCATGATCTGAAGACCTGGTTGTTTGACCAATCCGGGCTGTGACCCTTTCCGAGGGGGCGGGGAATGGTTCGTAAATGATTTTAGGTATTGTAAACTTAGTGTCTATTTTTGGGCTTGTGAATTTGGTTTAATTCTCTTTTAATTATTTATTGTTGTGGTTTTTAGTTGTGAGCCACCCCGAGTCTTCAGAGATGGGGCGGCATACAAGTCCAAAAAATAAATAAATAAAATAAATAAATATGATTGATCACCTGCCCGAGGAAAACAGCTACCCTATTGGGATCTCCTGTGCTCCTGGACATGTAAATAAGTTCCTGAGTTCCCCTCCTCAACTTAGATTATCAATCATTAGAACGTTATACAGTAGTGTTGTTTGCTCCCTCCACTCCGTCTCCCTCACTCCCCTAAGCTTCAGATTCTGTCGAGCAAGGCTTTTTGCGAAGCCTGACACCAACCCCATGCTCAAGCAAGAAACCATATACCATTTCAGACAGGTGACTGTCCAGTCTCTTCTTAAAAACCTTCAGTGATGAAGCACCTACAACTTTTGACAGCAAGCTGTTCCACTGGTTAATTGTCCTCACTTTTAGAAAGTTTCTCCTTAGTTCCAGGTTGCTTCTCTCCTTGATTAGTTTCCATCCATTGTTTCTTATCCTGCTCTCTGGTGCTTTGGTAAATAAGTTGATCCCCTCCTCTTTGCGGCAACCTCTCAAATACTGGAATACTGTTATCATGTCACCCCTACTCCTTTTCTCTAGACTAGCCATACCTAATTCCTGCAACTGCTTTTCATATGTTTTAGCCTCCAGCTCCCTAATCACCTTAGTTGCTCTTCTTTGCACTTTTTCCAAAGTCTCAAAAACTTTTTTGTAATGTGGTGACCAAAACTGGATGCAGTATTCCAGGTGTGGCCTTACTTAGGCTTTATAAAGTGGTACTAATACTTCACATGATTTTGATTCTATGCCTGTTTATACAACCAAAGATTGTATTAGCATTTTTGGCTACTGCCACACACTGCTGGCTCATGTTTAAGTGATCGTCCACTACAACTCAGGGGCCCTCTCACAGTTACTGTTTTTGACCCAGGTTTCACCTAATCTGTACTTGTACCTTTGTTTTTTCCTGCCTAGGTGTAAAACCTTGCTTTTCTCCACATTAAATGTCCTATTGTTGGATAGGGCCCATTGTTCAAGTCTATCAACATCTTTTTGGATCCTGAGCTTGTCCTCTGAGGTGTTGGCTATTCCTGCCAGCTTAGTGTCATCTGCAAATTTGATGAGTTCCCCTTCTATTCCCTCATCTAAGTCATTTATGAAGATATTGAAGAGGACTGGGCCTAAGACAGAACCCTGTGGCACCCCACCCATGTAGATATAGTGACATTCTGGATGACTGAGTCATAATTACGTATGCCAGAATCATGCCAGTATACAGGTCATGCCAGTATGTCACTCCTAATGAATTCTTTGAAGTTTTTTGAAGTTTGGCTCAAGGCTCATGATTTAATTAGGGCAATCGCTGGAATCCTGACAGTATGGTTTGTCAGCCAGTTACAAATCCATCTGAATCCATACAAATCCATTTTGAATCCCACCCCTGTCTGGAAGGGACCTTGGAGGTCTTCTAGTCCAACCCCCTGCTCAAGCAGGAGACCCTATACCATTTCAGACAAGTGTCTGTCCAGTCTTTTCTTAAAAACCTCCAGTGGTGAAGAACATACTACCTGTTGAGTACGGTTTGTCAGCCAGTTACAAATCTATCTGGTGTTGATACTTTCTATCCCACATTTTTCTAGCTTACCAAGAAGTAGGTTTTGGTCTGCCTTGCTGAAGTCTAAGTATACTATGTCCACAGCATTTCACTGCTCTACTAATTTAGTCACTTTGTTTTGCCTGAAGACTGATGCAAACAATGAGAGTGGTGCGGTGGTCTAGAGGTGGAGCTGTTGCCTCACCATCAGGAAGCTGTGAGTTCGATCTCTCTGGGCAGGATGAGAATATATCTGCTGAATATAGCTCCGCATTGGTGACAGGAAGGGCATCCAGCCAGTAAACACTCAGCTCCATTCAGTTACCCAGACTCCACCCTGCAAGGGATTATGGGGTTGTTAAAAGATGATGACTGAAGCAAAGAATGAGTTAAGCAGCTCTGCTTTCTCTCTGCTGCCTGTTACTTCCTTGCCATCTTCTCTCTTTAGTGGACTGTTTCCTTGGCTTTTTTCTTGCAAAAAGAAACTATAGCCCAACATACCAAAAACATAAACATAAAAGATAGAGTAGAAATAAAAATTAAAATAAGCAAGAAAATTGTAAGAAAACACCTGTCTGATCTTGACAAACATAAATCACTGGGACCTGACAGAGCATATCCCAGAGTTCTGAAGGAGCTGGCAGAAGTTATCTCAGAACCATTTTACCATATCTTTCAAAAATCCTGGAGCATCGGGAAACTACCTGAGGATTGGAAAAGAACTGATGTGGTTCCCATCTTCCAAAAAAAAAAAGGAGGGGGGGAGAAACAGACCCAGGAAACTACAGACCAATCAGCCTAACATCCAATACCTGGGAAGATACTGGAAAAGTAAGAAAACAGATCTGTGAACATCTAGAAACAAATAAAGTTATAACTAGAAGCCAGCATGGGTTTGTTAAAAACAGATGCCAAACCAATCTTATTTCATCCTTTGGCAACGTGACTAAATTAGTAGACCAGTGAAATGTTGTGGACATAGTATACTTAGTTTTCAGTAAAGCATTTGATAAAGTAGAGCACAACCTACTTCTTGGTAAGCTAGAAAAATGTGGGATAAACAGCATCATGGCCAGATGGATTTGTAACTGGCTGATAAACCATACTCAATAAGTTCTTAATGGTAGTACGTCTACATGGAGGGAAGTAAGCAGACCCCTTCCAGCTCTATTCTGATTGATGCACTAATGGGTGCACTATTGGAAGCCCTGAAGGACCAGGTTGGGGACAGATTCCCCTGGAGAAAAACTATGTGGTTGCTAAGGGTAAATACTAACATGGTGGCAAATAATCCAACACATACAATCACATAATTTAAAACACTTATCTAAAATATCTATTTTTCTGAATAATGTTAACTACCAGGAGGTATCACTTTACCAGTTTCATTCTTATTGGGAACTATCAATACTAGCATTTTACCCTTAATATCAGCTAACCTTATATTAAACAGAAAAGCAAATTACTTTTACACAAATGAGACATGTATTATGAACATTTTGATGGTCTCCAAAAGGTCATAGGACTCAAATTTTCCTACATTCAAAGCTGGTTTAGCTTCTTAATCCAAATGCCTGAGGGGCATGATTCATTGTGATTCAGAGCTCAAAACACTAAAATACCAGTAGATGTAACTTTATCTTGAAAGTAGCCTTTATGAGGTACTTTAATTACCACCCACCATGCAGAATGCACTACATATACAAGATGAGTTCATAATAATACAGCATATATTAATCTCATATGGCATGCTATAGTCTCTGTTTACATAAGAAGTCAGGGTACAGTATACTAACAAATGAATCTATTCCATTATTCAGTTGCTGTAATTTGGGGAAGAAGGGGTGGTCAAAGTGGAAAAAGGATTGACATGAGCAATTCAAGCAAATAAATATGTATTCACTGTATCCTCTTTTTAAACTTGTGTTTTTATATTAAACAGAAATTCTAATAAAATACAAAAACAATGCTAAAGTAGTTTTAAAGGAACATTTTAATCTAAAAAGCATGATCTCTAGAACATTAACATCAGCACTCCCAAAACACTAATAGGAAAAAAATGGTACATAATCCTGTCCGAAATAATTCCAGGCCTGAAGACCAAACAATCTGTTACTCTATGCATATCTGTATGTATGGTTTGCATTCGTAACAATACAGTACAAGAAGGAGTTTCACTATTAGGGCTGTGTGATACTTCTGTTTTAATTCCAAAACAGTGCCTTGGAGGATGCAGGAGCACAAGCATAGCATGACTACAACTTTTTAAAGCAGCTGGGCCTGGAGGGGAGGGCGGAGCTGGCGTCGCGGCGGTACGACGGGTGATCTTAATCCGCTAAGATCGCCATCGATATCTCTGCTGCTGGACAGTCCAAATGGACCTAAACTGTCCTGTAGGGATGGTGATAGGCAGGGGCATGTCCTGTTGATCCCAGGGACACTGCAAAGTCCCTGGTTGATCCAGGAGAAGCCCTTTTGCCAGCAGCGGAGAGGCAGCCATTAAAGTTGCTGAAGCTGGGACAGCTCCAAAATGGAAGAGAAAGTGTGTCAGTTTGGTGAGATAGCTTTTTATTCATTATTTTGAGAGAACACCCTGAAAGACTTAAAAGGAAATTAAAAGTGAAGATAAAAGAGACTAAGCGGCGAAATTAAGCTATTTTTAAATTGAAGGGTTTTTTTCTTTCTTTTTACTGGAAATTGGAATTTGGCAAGTTTTTTTAATTTAGACTGGACTGGTCTTCTCTAATTTTTACTATTTTTTCTGTTTGATTAATTTTTTTTTCTTTGGAAAGTTTGCTTTGACTAAGGCTTTTCTTCTTTATTTGAGGTTTATTTTTTTCACTTTCCTTTTTAAAAGATTTTTTTTTCTTTTTGTTTCTGGCTTTGGATACATGGTGAAGTGAAAGCAGAGAGAAATATGAAGCACTGCCATCTAGAGGCTGGATATATTGTTTTCTTTTCTTTCTTACTTGTTTATGTATGAGAGTTACACTTCAAGGACTCTGAGCTTTTTACTGAAAAGATAGTGGGAAGAGCATGGTAGATTTGATTTATTATTTTATTTTATTTCATTTCATTTCATTTCATTTCATTTCATTTCATTTCATTTCATTTCATTTCATTTTATTTTATTTTATTTTATTTTATTTTATTTTATTTTATTTTATTTTATTTTATTTCGGGATTTCTATGTCACTTATCTCCAAGGACTCAAGGGTTACAACAATAAAACACCAGAGTACAAAATTTAAAAAAAACTATTAAACAAGAATGAAACCCCAATTACACATTAAAATAATTAAAACCCACGAACAATTAAAATAATTAAAAACCTCTTCAGTCCAGATTGGCTGATCGAAAAAGCCATGTTTTTAGGTTGCGACAGAAGGATCGAGGGTCAGGACCCAATCAAAGCTCCATGGGTAATTGGTTCCAAAGGGTGGGTGCACCCACAGAAAAGGGTCTCCCCCTGGGGGTCGCCAGCCGACACTGTCTGGTCAACGGCACCCTGAGGAGACCCTGTCTGTGGGACCACACGGGGCGATGGGAAACCGATGCCGGCAGCAGGTGCTCCTCTGTGTAACTATTGATAGCCAGAGTCTGGAGTTGAAGTTGAAAGAAAGAAAGAAGATTGAAGTGACCTTGAAAGGACTGGAACTGAAGAATTTCAATTGTTTTATTTTAGAGCCTTGGACATTTAGTGGCAGTGACTTGCCTAATGGAATGATTTGTTATTATTATTATATTTTTTCACTTCCCCCCTAGTTTGATTTTTATTTGGGGATTTTAGCTTTTTAACCCAGGAACCAGATTATATTTTTCCCTTTTATTCTTTTCCTACCTATTCCTTTTTATTCTATTTTTGGTGCCCTTTTTCCTTTCCTTTTTCTTATTATTTTTTTTTTTTCTTTTTTTCCTTTTTGCACATAATTGGAATTAATTGGATTAAGATGTACAAGAACCTGAAGATTTCCCTTTTATTTCTTTTTCTTTTTTCTTTTTTCTTTTAATCATACTTATTACTGGAGTAGCAGTTGTTTACTCCTGTCTTTTTTTTTTACCCATCTCTCATTTTTGTCTTTTCCTGATTTTTGTTTTTGACTTTTTTTAATTTGAAAATAATTATAAAATGAGTAGAAAAACAACAGCTCCAGTTTCTCAAATACCAACTCCTTCCTCCTCACCATCTGGGGGACAACGATCAATACAGATGATATTGCAACAGGAGAATGAAAAGGAGAAGGAAGTGACATTACAGATGATTATGCAAGGAATCCAAAATTTACAAATAAAAACAGATAATATTGAAAAGAGAATAGAGAATATTGAGAAAAGAACGGAAGACAGATGAGAAAATTGAGAATATTCAACAGAAAATTGAAAAGACAGATGAGAAACTGGAAAATATTCAACAGATGATGATGAAATATGAGGAAAGGCTCAAGAAAATTGAAGAACAAGAAGAACAAAGAGACAAGGATACTGGAGCTATCAATACTAGATTGAGCGAAGTTAAAAAAGGCAGGAGTGAACCATTGGGATGGGAGATAGACAGGTCAGAATTCTACCTGAGATTTCAAAATGTGGAGGAAGAAAAGGGTGAAAACCTTGCTGAAAAAATGACAGAAATACTGGCAGAGGCACTAGAGATAACTGAAGAGAAAATGATGGATGGAATGGATGAAGTGTTTTGTGTCTATACAAGATATGCAATGAGGAATAAGTTACCAAGAGAAGTTCATATTAGATTTACTACGAAAATTAATAAAACACAAATACTGCAAGTGGCAAGAGAGAAGACGTTAAAGTATAAAGATAAAGAAATTGTGGTGCTGAAACAGGTACCAAGAAAAATAAGAGAGATGAGAAGAGAATATCTTTTTCTGACTAAAGAGTTGCTTAAAAGATGAGTAAATTACAGATGGTTGATACCAGAAGGTCTCTTGTTTACCTGGCGGGAACAAAGGCACAGAATTGATACTGTTGAAAAGGCAGAATTATTTTACCATGAATACATTAGAAGAAAAGAGGAAGATATAAGAAAAGAAGAGTATAAGAATCGAAGAGTCCTTGATCGAATTTCAAAAGGAGTGTATAGCAGTAATTGAAAAAGAAAAAGAAGAAGAGAGCAAAGAGAAGTAAGATCTACTAGAGCAACAAAACCCTCTTATAAAGTCTAAAATGGAGGAGAGAAAATTGATTATGATGAACATAAATGGACTTAATTCAATTACTAAAAGAAAGAAAGTATTTCACAAATTAGAGAAATTAAAGTTCGACACAATTTGTTTGCAAGAAGTACATAAATATATGTACATGAATATATATTGAAACAAAAAAAGTTAGGGAAATTATTCACGTCATTAGCACAATGTGAAAAAAGAGATGTGGTCCTATATATTAGAGACACAATTTTGGCAGAATTAATCCATACAGATGATGATGAAGGATTTTAATGGTGGAAATAATGGACAATAATATTAAAACACTTTTAATAGCAATATATGCTCCAAATGATAATCAAGAAGAGTTTTACAAGAAATTGTATAAGAAAATAATTGAATTGGACTATGCTAATCTCTGTATGATGGGAGACTTCAATGGAATAATTAATGAACAGTTGGATTATAAAACACAGAAAGCAACAAAACATAAAATGGGATTAATGGAAAAAGAGGAGCTAGCACAAAAGATTAAAAATGCTAAACAGAATTATTTTGAAGATGCAAATAAATCAGGAAGATGGTTAGGTTATAAACTGAGAAAGGAAAGAGCATCAAGAAGGATTAGCCACTTAATAGGTGAAGAAGGGCATATCTGCTATGGAAGTGAAGAGAAGAAAATAATCATACATGACTATTATGGAAAATTGTATTATCAAGAGAACATTCAAGAAGAAAAAATTAAGCAATATTTACAGAAAGCAAAATTACCACAGATACCCAAAGACATTGAAATAATGTTATAAGGGAACATAACAATGATGGAATTAACAGAAGCCTTAAAGGAACAAAATACAGGGAAAGCACCAGGTCCAGATGGTCTGCCAGTGGAATTTTACAAGACATTTCAGGAGGTGTTGAACCTCCAATTATTAGAAGTTATGAATGAAGTTTTGTTAAAGAAGAGAATACCCAAGACATGGACAGAAGCTTATATCACACTTATACCGAAGGAAGATACAGACTCACAGCAAGTTAAAGACTATAGACCTATTTCCCTACTAAATTCAGACTATAAAATTTTTGCTTCAATTTTGGCAGAAAGATTGCAAAGATATTTAAATAACTTTATACGTGTTGATCAAAATGGATTTCTGCCAAAGAGACAAATTAAACATGAGAATAATTCTGGACACTCTGGAATACTATGAGGCACATCCTGAAAAGCAAATGGCTTTGATGTTTCTAGATGCTCAAAAAGCCTTTGATAATGTGAGTTGGCATTTTATGTTATTACAACTGGCACAAATGGGCTTTGGTAAAAATTTTATACATGCCATTGAGATGATATATCATGAACAAATTGCAAGGGTCTTGATAAATGGAGAATTGACAGAATCTATAGATATAAGAAAAGGGACTAGGCAAGGTTGTCCACTGTCGCCTCTGCTGTTTGTGTTAACATTAGAAGTGTTGAATAGGTGTATTAGAGAAGATAAAGAAATAAAAGGAATAAAAATTAAAAAAGAGTATAAGTTACAAGCTTTTGCAGACGACCTGGTATTTATACTAGAGGATCCATTGGAATCAGCACCTAAATTAATAGAAAGGATAGAAGAGTATGGAAAGGTAACAGGTTTGAAAATTAATAAAGATAAAACAAAGATACTAACAAAGAACATGTTAGTAAGATGAAAGAAAGAGTTGGAAGAAGTTCTAGAAATACAGGTCACAAGCAAGGTTAAGTATCTAGGGATACACATTACATCAAGATGTAGTACACTGAAGGAGGACAATTATATTAAACTCAATCAGCAGATAGCGACAGATTTGGAAAAATGGAAAAATTTACAACTATCATTGATTGGGAGAATATCAACAATTAAGATGAATGTACTGCCTAGAATTTTATATTTATACCAGACAATTCCAATTAGATTAGGGAAAGAGTTGTTTGAAGATTTAAATAAAACTGTGTTGAAATATATATGGCAAGGCAAAAAAGCAAGAATAAAACTTAAGCTGTTACAGGATGCAAGAATAAGAGGAGGGTTTGCATTGCCCAATTGGGAATTATACTATCAGGTGGCAAATTTTATGTGGGTAAAAGAATGGATAACACTAAGGAATAGTAGACTATTGACTTTAGAAGGACATGACCTGCTATTGGGGTGGCATGCATTCCTTTGGTATAAGGGAACTAAAACACAAGGGTACTTTAGAAGACACTATATTCAAGAGGCTTTGTTTTTAAATTGGGAGAAAATTAAAAAGCAATACTATTAAAAAATCCATTATGGATATCTACTATTGAAGCTTTTTCATATCCAGTAATATAAAAAAGGAACAAACAGTTAGATATGGTGAGATATTGAATGAAAAGGGTGAACTTAAATCTATGCAAGCGTTGGAAGAACCAGGTATAAAAATGAATTGGTTTTCATATTTGCAAGTACAATCTAGATTTAATAAAGGTTTTAAAATAGAAGGTATTTAGGGTGGGTTTTAAATTTGATTTTAATTCGGTTTTATACTTGTATTTTGGCTTGTTTAGTTTAATAACTAATTTATTGTTCTGTGTTTTTATCTGTGAGAAGTCCTTTCTGAGAGTGATACAAGTCAAAACAAATAAATAAATAAATAAATAAGTTGATTGAGTTAAGGTAAAATTTTGATGGGTACGGATGAAAAGGTAATTAAAAAACTTTATGGACATTTATTAGAATTTAAATTGGAAGAAGAATAAGTTAAAGAAACAATGATTGCTTGGGGGAAAAATTTTGGATATGGGATTGACTTAGAGAAATGGCAAAAACTATGGTCTCAGAATTATAAAATGACAATGTCAAATGCTTATAAAGAAAATTTGTATAAGATGTTTTACAGGTGGCACTTACCCCCAACGAGAATTGTGAGAATGTTTAAGAATAAATCGGATAAATGTTGGAAATGTCTTCAGATACCCGGCTCATTTTACCATATGTGGTGGACGTGTTTGGATGCAAAAAAATATTGGACTAAAATCCACATGTGGTTGGAAAAAATGATAAAACTACATATAGACTTGAAACCGGAAATATTTTTAGTGGGAATTATACCAGATATTTACAATAAAGAGTTGAAATATTTGATTGTAAATGTTTTAACAGCAGCTAGAATTGTATTTGCTAAGAATTGGAAAAACGATAAAATACCTATGCAGGAGGAAGTTATTAAGAAAATTATGGATTGTGTTGAAATGAACAAATTGACATTTGAAATTAGAGATCAAGGAGATAAACAATTTTATAAGATATGGGATTTGTTTTATCAATGGTTGGATAAAAAGACTTGGTAATGTAATAGATTATATAATTTTGTAATGGAAAATTAATAGATTGATATAAAATATAATATAGACATATATAACCATTGGATGAAAGTATAATATAAACTTTATAATAAAATTGAGAATATCTCGTATAAATGATGAAATAAATAGTTTAGTCATGTATAAATAATAATTGATAAATATATAAGAATGTTTTATATTGATAATATGAGTGTCATGACTCCAGGGCTGACAGACATGGAGCCATGACACCTGGAAGCCAGGTCAAGGATGAACACGTAATCCACTCATATATAATCCCCAAACAGTATATATAGTAGCAACATAGAGGGAATGCAAAAGTTTGTTAGCCATAACGCACCTGAATGGTGGCCAGTGAGAATGTCCAGAAGACGGTTATGTAATGAGCACTTAATCAACCTAACCGAGTACGTAGATGATTGTATAAATACAGCTCTGAGCTGCAGAGCCAGCCAGAGCTGACTTTGAGTGATGTATATGGTCGTTACCCCCCCTGTGGTAGAGAAATAAACGAATCTTTGAAAAGCTTCGAAGGATCGTAGTTCTCTTACTTTCGGCGTTTGGCGAACGGCGCTGACAATGAGAATCTTTTTTATAAATTGTGAGTGATGACTACGAAAGGATAACACAAAGGATCTGTAACCAACTGACACACTGTATGTATATGAAATGGAAGATCGTTTTTTATGTTTTTATGTTTTGTTTGTATGTTTGTCTTAAAATAAAAACTTTAAAAAAAAAAGCAGCTGGGCCTTCGGCCAGGGTCACATGGCAACCACAGAAGGCAGGTGCTACATTTGTGCATCAAAACAGGGGTCCACAGCCAGTGGTGGGATTCAGCCAGTTCACACCAGTTTAGAACCTGTTGTTACATTACACACACCCCACTATTAAAAGTGGCTCCTGGGCACTGCACTGCACTGCACTTGAGAAACGAGCAATGGAGCAGCCAGAGAAGACCGTTTCCCTCCTCCCTGCTCCTCCTGCCCTTGTGCCGGCTGCTCTGTTGCCCGTTTCTCCATTGCAGCACAGCACCCAGGATCCACTTTGATAGCGGGCGGGGGGGATTTAACAAACGCCCAGGGTCAGGTTGACTGTTGTGGGAGGCTCATTCCGCATGTACGGCAGAGCTGGAGGACAGGGATGGGCCATGCCTTCTATGACAGCCAACCTGACCCTGGGCAAACTGGTTAAATCATTTGAATCCCACCACTGGCCACGGAACATTCACACTCAGAGGTAATCAGATAATCAGAGTTGGAAGGGACCTTATAGGTCATCTACTCCAACCCGCTGCCCAAGCGGGAGACCCTATACCATTTCTGACAAATGGCAGTCCAATCTCTTCTTGAAAAATCTCAAGTGATGGCACTCCCACAGCTTCCAAGGACAAGCTGTTCCATTGGTTGATTGTTCTCACTGTCAGAAAGTTTCTCCTTATTTCCAGGTTCCTTGTTCAGTTTCCATCCATTATTCCTTGTCTGGCCTACAGGCGCTTTAGAAAATAGCTTGACCCCCTCCTCTCTGTGGCAGCCCCTCAAATATTGGAAGACTGCTATCATGCCTCCCCTGGTCCTTCTCTTCACTAGACTAGCCAAGCCCAGTTCCTGTAACCGTTCTTCATATGTTTTAGTCTTCAGTCCCCTAATCATCCTGGTTGCTCTTCTCTGTACTTTGTCTAGAGTCTCAACATCTTTTTTATAATGTGGTGACCAAAACTGGATGCAGTACTCTAGGTGTGGTCTTACTAAGGCTTTATAGAGTGGTATTAGTACTTCACTTGATCTCGATTGTATCCCTCTGTTAATGCAACTTAGGATTGCATAAGCTTTTTTGGCTGCTGCTGCACACTGCTGGCTCATATTTAGCTGGTTGTCCACTAAGACTCCACGATCCCTCTCACAGTTACTGCTATTGAGCCTGGTTTCACCCAGTCTCTATGGGTACTTTGGGTTTTTCTTGCCTAAGTGTAGGACTCACAGATGAAACTCCATTTGCATGCCTGCCACTCACAAGGAACCATTCCCTCTCGCCCCCCACCGGGCTGTCAAACCGGAAAGGTTGGGGGCTGCTGCTCCAAAACACCTTTTTGGAATTTAATTTGAAGGAAGGCATAGGCTTTCAAGAAACTGTCATGTTAACTCACCCCACAAGCAATCCAGTATATTCCATAATAGCAAGCAATAAAAGAATAAGTAATAGTTAAACCAACTCCTAACTAAATAATCCAGAGTGCAAAGTCTTCCGGTTGCAACGCTGCAGCGGTGTGGGTAGAGATTGAGCTCTGTTCTCTTGTCCCCAATCTGCGTGCCTGGAGGTCCCCTGAGGGGCGCGCGGATCTTGGAGAGATTTGTGAAGGTGTGGGGAAGCCGGAGGGCAACTGCCAGAAAGGAAACCCCATTTGCTACAGTGTGTGAGTGATCTGTCAGTTTAATGGTGGACCAAAGTCGCGGTGATCTCACTGAATGAGGAAGAGAAAATAACAACAGCGGCAGCAGCATCCAACAGCATATAAAAACTACTCCAAGAAGGCGGAGAGTGGCTACTGAAGAGGAGAGACCCTAGACATCGAGTGGTAGAACTGTGAGTCTTGGAAAGAGTGGGTGGATGTCCAATAGTGGAGCGGCGATCTGGCAGTGAGAGCAGTGGACTCGGAAACAAGGAGACAGAACCAATTAGTTTATTTGCCTAATATTGATCGAACATGAGGACTAGAATATCAGAGGATCGAGTGTATGAGAAGATTGGGATAAAAAAGACCTGGGATTGTGATTTAAACGTGAAGGAGACCGGTGGAAGAGAGACACAGCTTGAGAGTGGGACTAAGAAATGAAATGACCATCTTAATCTCAACAGACAGTAAAGGCAAAAGGGAAGCTGATGCAATAGACTGTGACTAAGCAGAGTGTGTATGAACTATGATTGATATAAATTTGTGTAATAACTGGATAAACTATTTGATTAATCATTAATACAGTTTGATGTTAAATGAATGGATTATTTAGCTATTAATAGTGGAATTGATTAATGAACTTAGTAGGAGATTGAGGGTAAAACTTTAAGGTTTTATATTTTGGGTTTAAAAAAAATGGATACCATTGAATGCTGATAAATTATAGGATTGATATTGTTGGATGATAAATGAATTGACTGATTACTTAGAGTGGAATTGATTAATGAATTAAGTAATAGATTGCTGGTAGGATTTTAAGGTTTTATATTATATTCTTTGCTTAAAATAAATAAGATATCTATACAAAATATTGATAAATATTGATAAAAAATATAAAAGGTATTAACTTTAGATATTAGTATATAAGTAGAATGAGAATCAGATTAAAAACATAAATATCAATATTAGGATAAGAGATTAGCTTTCTTCTTTTTGTTTTGTCTTTTCATAACGTATGATATAGCAGGTATAGTACTAGATAGTATTATAGTATTATAGTAATATAATAAATATTTAACAACTTTTAAAAACTATTAATAATTTAAGGTAAAATCTTGGTGTAAGAATAGAAGTAAATAATAATTGAAGAGATATATTGAGAAAGCTGGTACTGTATAGAGTGGAGAGAGTGGACAGAAAATAACTTGTGGATGGTAAAGTGGGAAGAACTATATAATAAGATAAAGAACATGACAAGCACCACAATGACGACATTGAAAGGGAAGAAAATGGCATCAGGTTCATCACTATCCATCGCATCCCCAGCAGGTCAAAAAACTATCAGGGGGATGCTGAGTACAGAAAAGACAAGTAACATTTCTAATATGCAAGCAATGCAAATAACGTTGTTAGCCATTCAGGAAACAATGCTAAAAATGCAGGAGACAATGTCAAAAAATCATACAGAACTGAAGACAGAGATGGGAGAGATGAAGGGAGATATCCACAAACTGGATGAAAAAATAGGTATGATCCAGCAGTCAATAGAAAAGAATGAGCAAAAAATTAAAAATATAGAAGTTAAAGCAGAACAAACAGAAAAAAAGCTGGAAGTGATGGACAGGAAAGTAACGTTGATGAATAAAGATCTGGAGGACTCGATAACACATCTAGAAATGGAACGTGCTGCGTTCTATTTGAGATTCCAGAATATACCAGAAACTAAAGATGAAGATCTAGGAGCTATAATGTCACAACTGATAGCAGAAGCATTGCAGAGGGATCAGCAAGAAATCGTAAAGGAATGCGATGAGGTTCACAGAATTCATACGAATTACATGAGGAGAAACAAACTGCCGAGAGAGGTCCATATAAGGTTCGCGAGAAAAAATGGGGGTTGTTTACCTGAACACCACTTTTCCTTGTAGGCAAGACAGGTCAGGATACTCTTCCTTATCTGCTTAGGACTGAGTCTGTGCAAAAGTCTTATTAGCCTAGCTCCGCCCACTCTGGGTGACTCCTCCCCAGTTTTTGCAAAGTCAGTGTGACAGACTGGATTGCCTCTAAGAAAGGAAAAAGAAAAAACAAGAACATTAGCAGGACCCCCATCCCGGGTCCCATGAAAGGAACCTACCCCTAGGGTGGGGTTGACCTGTCTTGCCTACAAGGAAAAGTGGCGTTCAGGTAAACAACGCCCATTTTCCCTTGTAAGGCTGCGACAGGTCAAGATGGGACATACCAAAGCAGGGTTGTCCTCGGGAGGGTTAAGACTGGTCCTAGCTGGCATGTTCTGAAATGACTCGTTGGAGGACCCGTCTATCAAACGCCGCATCCGCTGAAGCGAAGGAGTCCAGGCGATAGTGACGGATGAAAGGTGAAGGTGAAGTCCAGGTAGCAGCCCTGCAGATCTCTTCCACCAACGCCTGTGTAGCCCATGCCACTGTCGTAGCCGCACTGCAAGTGGAATGGGCCCTAATGCCCCTGGGAACTGGCAGGGACCCACTGGAATAGGCTCGAGCTATGCATGCCTTGATCCATCTACTCCCAGTAGATGGAGAAACCTTACCCCCCCAACAAGGAAGGTTGGAATGAACAGAGACTCCGTCCTGCGGAAAACAGCAGTATAATTAATGAAAATTTTTTAAAACTCTGCATACATCCCGAGTGTGTCAAGCTTTTTTTCCCAACTCATGGACCAGATGAGGACAGAAATCCGGAAGCACCAGCTCCTGAGCCCTGTGGAAAAAGGTGTTGACCTTCAGAATGAAGGCCGGGTCCAAACTTAAAACCACCCGATGAGGATGGAAGATGCAGGGGTCAGGGTGAACCAAGAGAGCCACCAACTCCGAAACTCTCCTCTTCGAGGTGGCTGCCAGTAGGAAAGTCACTTTCAGAGTAAGGCTCGAAATGGCTCAAACGGAGGTTTTGTGAGGAACTGCAGAACCTTGCTCAGATCCCAAGTGGGGTACCTATGTACCATAGGAGGGAAAAGGTTTGTCGCTCCTCTGAGGAACCTACGAACCTTTGCTGAACCAGAGATACCAACTTCCTACAAGACAAGACCGACGAGATGGCTGACACCTGTCTGCAGAGAATGTTGAGGGAAAGACCCTTGTCCAGGCCAGCCTGTAAGAATTCCAAGATTGCAGCCACCGAATCTTGCAGAGGAGAGATGTTGGACTTAACACACAAAGTTGAGAAGGATTGCCAAGTAGCTTCATAAATGCGAATTGTAGAAGGGCACCTGGAAGCATGAATGGTTTGGATAACCTTGTTGGAAAGTTGGGGTTTTTTAAGATGCCCCACACAATCACCAAACTGCCAGTTGAAGCCACTGGGGCTCTGGATGAGACAGGGACCCCTGGAGAAGAGAGACATCCTCCTGAGGAATCCGCCAAGGAGTGATCACTGAAAGGCCCATCAAATCAGCAAACCAATGCTGGTGAGGCCAAAAAGGAGCCACCAATATGATTTCCACCCTCTCCAACAAGAGCTTTTGAATCACCGCTGGGATCAGTGGCAAAGGTGGAAAGGCGTAGAGCAATCCAGAAGGCCAGCTGCAACGTAAGGCATTAGTGCCTTCAGCTCCTTGGGAGAAATACCTAGTATAATACCTGGGCAGATGCGCATTAAGGGATGAGGCAAATAAATCCACTACTGGCAATCCAAACCTCATGGAGATTTGCTGAAATAGGGAAGGATGCAGTTGCCATTCGATATGGTCAATGGTCGTCCTGCTGAGCAAATCTGCCTGTGTATGATCAGAACCAGAAATATACTCGGCTCCAATTGACTGAAGATATTGTTCCGCCTACCTGACCAGGGACTCCACCTCTGTCATAAGAGAAAGGGACCTGGTATCTCCTTGTAGATTAATATGGGCTTTAGTGGCCACATTGTCAGATATAACCAGAAGATTAGATCCCGCCACCTTGGAAAGAAACTTTCTCAGGCCCAAAACGAATGGCTCTAAGCTCTAACCAATTGATGCTATGAGCCTGTTCCTGGTGTGACCACAATCCTTGAGCCCAGAGGGAACCTAAATGGGCACCCCAGCCAGACAAGGAAGCATCAGAAGTAAGGACCAGGCAGGATTCAAGCTTGAAAGACTGCCCTTTGGACATGGCCCTGGGCAGCCACCAGTAGAAGGAAAGCAAAAACCTGTTTCGACAACTTTACTTTCCTGAGGGAATGGCTGGACCCCACTCTCTGGAAAGGAAGCAAAAACCATTGTAAGGATCTGGCATGTAGCCTGGCCCAGGGAACAATACCAGTACAGGATATCATTTTTCCCAAAAGCTGAGAAAGAAGGTCTAAAGGGACAGAACTCTTGCCCTGAATGCCCCTAATTAACCCCTGTAGGCCAACCAGTCTCTCCTGGGAGAGAAACACGTGACACACCCTAGTGACAATGATTGTTCCCAAATGAAGGAGGCAAGTAGTAGGAGAGAAATGGCTCCTCTTCCTATTAATGGAAAACCCCAGGTCCTGCAGAACTGAAATTGTGACTTTCAGATCCTGCTGAGCCCTCTGACAAGAAGAAGACATGATTAAAATGTCATCTAAATAACATTGTAAACACCCCAGAAAGGTACGAAGGTGCACTGCTAAGGAGGCCAGAATCCTGGTAAAAACCCTAGGGGCAAAGACAACCCAAAGGAGAGAGCCCTGTATTGGAAATGACACCACTGATAACAAACCTAAGAAAACCTCCTGTGGGAGGAACAAATAGAGACCCTGAAGCCCCTCACTTGTGGGGTGCCTCAGGGGTCGGTCCTCTCTCCCCTCCTGTTCAACATCTATATGAAGCCGCTGGGTGAGACTATCCGTGGTTTTGGGGTGAGGTATCATCAGTATGCTGATGATACCCAGCTTTTTATCTCCACCCCAAACCAACCCAGTGATGCCCTCGATGTGTGTGCCTGGAAGCGGTACGGGTCTGGATGGGAAGGAACAGGCTTTGGCTCAACCCGGCCAAGACGGTGGCTGTCGCATACGGCATCTCGGATTGTCCAGGATGTTGCATCTTTGGTCATGGGGGGAGTGGTGTTACCCCCCGTGGAAAGGGTACGCAATCTAGGCGTCCTCCTGGACGCACAGCTCAATTTGGAAGATCAGATAGGAGCTGTTGGCCAGGGGGGCATTTGCACAGGTTCGCCTGGTGTGCCAGTTGCGCCCCTATCTGGACCGAGATGCCCTGCATACGGTTACTCATGTGCTTGTTACCTCCCGTGTAGACTACTGCAATGCTCTCTACATGGGACTTCCCTTGAGGACCACTCAGAGGCTTCAGCTGGTGCAGAATGCAGCCGCACTGGTTGTGATGGGAGTGTCCCGATACTCCCATATTACACCCCTCCTGCGTGAGCTGCATTGGTTACCGGTTGCCCTCCGAGTGAGATTCAAGGTGTTAGCAATCATCTATAAGTCCCTTCATGGCTGAGGTATGGGGTATTTGCGGGAGTACCTGCTGCCGGCTTCGGTCTCCCATTGCCCCGTGCACTCCCACAGACAGGGTCTCCTCAGGGTGCCGTCGGCCAGACAGTGTCGGCTGGCAACCCCCAGGGGGAGAGCCTTTTCTGTGGGTGCACCCACCCTTTGGAACCAACTACCCGTGGAGCTTTGATTGGCTCCTGAGCTTCGATCCTTCCATCGCGACCTAAAAACATGGCTTTTTCGATCGGCCAATCTGGACTGAAGGGGTTTTTAATTATTTTAACTGTTCGTGGGTTTTAATTATTTTAATGTGTAATTGGGGTTTCGTTCTTGTTTAATAGTTTTTTTTAAATTTTGTACTCTGGTGTTTTATTGTTGTAAGCACCCTGAGTCCTTCGGAGATAGGGCGGCATACAAATCCCATAATTAAATTAAATTAAATTAAATAGGCTTCCGTCAAGTCTATTGATGTGAGGAAGTCCCCCTGCCTAACGCTTTCCAAGATGGAAGAAAAAATGTGCATTTTACAACACCTGTACCAGTGGTGAGTTTCAAAAATTTTTACTACCAGTTCTGTGGGCGTGGCTTATTTGGTGGGTGTGTCTTGGTGTTCATGAGTGGGTGGGCGTGGCTTGGTGGTCATGTGATTGGGTGGGCATGGCCAACTAGACATCACTCATGTCAAGGGGCGTTTTGCCCAGTCCCTCCCCTCCCAGCCACTCCTTGTTACCCCCAGCCTCAATGTATCTATAGTTCTGTAAAAAATTTCACCTTTTTTCAACTTTATTATCTGCACCCACATACTATAGATACACTTTTATGGACCACTGAAAGGAGGAAATGGTTCACATGCTTTGCCCAAGAGTGTGATAGACAGGTCACAAAACAGGGTTTTGAGGGGTTGCCACAAAGAAGGGGGGGCAATGTATTTTCCAAAGCAGCAGAAGGCAAAACAAGAAGCAATGGATCCAAACTGAACAAAGAAGAAGCAACCTAAAACTAAGGAGAAATTTCCTGACAGTGAGAACAATTAACCAGTGGAACTGCTTGTCTCCAGAAGTTCTGGATGCTCCAACACTGGAGGTTTTCAAGAAGAGACTAGACAGCCATTTCTCTGAAATGTTATAGGGCAGGCAACCTTGGCAACTTTAAGACTTGTGGACTTCAACTCCCAAAATTCTGGGAGGAATTCTGGGAGTTGAAGTCCAGAAGTCTTAAAGTTGCTAAGGTTGGAGACCCCTGGTATAGGGTCCCCTCCAAAGATTATTCTGACACCTTTACCTGGCCCTCCACTCAGACTTGGCATCCTCAGTTTTCCTGCCTGAGCAGAGAGTTGGACTAGAAGACCTCCAAAGTCCCTTTCAACTCTGTTATTCCATTATTCCTAAGTTAAATAGCTAATACCCTCATTGGGACCCTCTCTCTTTTGCTCCCTCTGGTCTAATGGGTTAATAAAATTTTTAGAAACCTGCAGTTCTTTATGTCTCCTTACCCTGAAGACCCAATTTCATTTGGAATTTAATCCCAAACTGATTGCCCTTCCAGCATTTCTCTTGACTCTTCTCCAAAATACACCCCCAAGAAGCAACATCTCTCTCCCCCCCACACACACATACACACACACACATACACACACACACACACACACACACCAGAGGTTGGATTAGATACCTCTCTCCCTCCCTCTCTGCTTTAGGCTTAGAAAGTCTACCAGTGCTGCTCCTCATTGGCAATTCTTAAGGAGAATTAGGAGCTAGAGACAGTTGACATTCTTACCTCTGCTACAGGTGAGGCTGTCATTAAGACTTTTTGGCAGGCACGCAATGCCTTCTCCTCAGCCTCTTAGCACTAATGAGAGATGCGGCTCTACTGGCCAGGGTAGGCAAAGCCTCTCATTTTGTATAAACCATCTGCTGCTGGTAGATACACACTTATGGGTGGCGTGGGCGGGTCCATTCAGTGCACAGAAGTTCTGCTGCTTAGCAGTGCACAGAAGTTCTGCTGCTTAGCCCGGCAGTCCTGTGCCACAGGGGTTTTTTTTTTTTAAATTATTTTCCCACGGAAGTACCAAAATGGGAAGCTGCTCTCTGCCTGCATATTAACAGGAGAGAGGAGACTCTCCCTCTCCACCCCGCAAAAGCCAATGGCTTGAAAACAGCTCCTCTACTACCCCCACCCACCCAATTCCCCCGCTGCCTTCCCCACAGGGGGAATTGCAAATGCAGCGTGCCATTCGGGTGGGAAATGCCTGGAACACAATAAAGGCCATCCATTCACCTCCTGCTGGCAGGCTGGCTAATGGGGGTGAGAGGAGAGGCGGAAAAGGGGAGCCGATTGGAGCCCTCCGAAAGAAGGGGGTGAAGGAAAGTGCAGTTTGCTGCGGATGCCCTCCCTCCCTTTGCCTGGATTCCCTCCTGTGGTCTCCTCAGTGCTCCCCCTCCCCAGTCTATCTTGATTGCAGGCAGAGCCACATTGCCTTTTGCAAGCCTGCTGTCAGTGAAGCTGGGTGCCGGTGAGGGCTGGCTTTTTGCATACCTTTGTCCAGCTATCGGGAGAATGGCTTCCTCCCCAGGCCCCGGTCCATCCCCCCGCCCCCCGACTGGGGAGGGAGAGAGTGTGAGCAAGCCAAGGCCTTTCCCTCCAGCCTTTGCCCAAAGCCCCTTGCCGCACCAGGAGGCTGAAGTATGAATTTCTTCACCGCCTCCAACCCCCGTGTACCTTGGCAATGGGAGTTTCTCTCCACCCCATTTTCCAGCTACTAGATCAGGGGACGAACCTAGCTTTGCTGCCCATTGCATTCATTTCATTTCATTTATTTCGATTATATGTCACCATCTCCTCAAGGACTTGGGGCTGCTCACATAAAAGTATAACATACAAATAGTAAAAAAAGTATTAAACCCAATCCAAATAAACGATAAAATCCCACATTAAAATGCCCAATTAAAAACCCCAATCCCCCTCAATCCAGGCCGGCCTGCAAAAACAGCCAAGTCTTTAGATCGCGACGGAAGGAACGCAGGTCAGGGGCCAACCGTAACCCCAGGGGCAGCTGGTTCCATTACAGGAGCTCCAGAGAAGGCCTTACCTGGGGCCGCCAACCGACATTGTCTGGCTGACGGCACCCCAAGGAGGCCCTGCCGGTGGGAGTGCACCAGGCGATTGGAGCTCGATGGTGGCAGAAGACGCTCCTGCAAGTACCCCGGACCCAAGCCATGTAGGGCATTGCAAATAGGAATCTAAAAGCCAAGAAAGGGAAGTTCCTGCACAGTAAGGTTGCCACATCACTCACCGGCTCTGGGGGCCTAGTGTAAGCGGCTGCAGCGGCACTTTGCACAAACGCCTCCCCCGGACCTCTTTTTTCTTTCTTTCTCTTTTCTTTCTTTTCTTTCTCCCTTCCTCTCTCTTTCCCTCTCTCTCTCTCTCTTTCTCTCTCTCTCTCTCAAAGCCACAGATGGCTGCGCTTCTTCACTTTCATTTCTTCTTGAATCAAGACTGGCTGAACAAGGATTGCCAGCCACACTGGAAGTGTCCCTTTGGGTGACCCTTCTCCTCCTCCTTCTCCTCGGCTGTGCGTGCCATCCTCCCGGCCCCACCACAGCTGCCTGTCGGGAGAGGAGAGGGAGACGGGTCGCCCGAAGAGACGCTTCCACCGCGGCTGGCGATTCTTGTTCACTCAGTCTGGATTCCAAAAAGAAGAAATGGAAGTAGCAAAGAGCATCAAGGAAATCCAAGCCACGGCTTTGAGGGAGAGACACAGACACACACACACAGAGTGGGGGAGAGAGAGGGGAAGATAGGGACCCAGCCGCTTCGCTATCCCCTGCCGTCACCCTTACCTTCTCAGGCCAGGCAAGGGAGGGGAGGGTGAGGGGCAGGAAAACCAGCCACTTCAGGCAAGGTGAAGAGACATCGACCAAGCATGGGAGAAGCCTGGGAATGGCGGCTCCCGGCTCAGCTGGTCCGAGGGGCTGCTGCAGGCATATCGGGACAAAGGTGGCGAGAAGCCCCGGGACATCCGCCCACCCACCTGCTGGCTGGCCAGACTGGGCTGGGCTGGAAGAGGCATGTCAGCCAGGAGAAGGAAGAAAATATGCTCCAGGAGGGTGGGCAGGCAGGTGGATGTCACGAGGCTGTTGCACATGTGTACTGCATGTGTAGCAGCTGCACACACAGTGCGCATGTGCAGCAGCTCTGGGACATCCGCCCGAGCTGGACCATGTCCACCAAGTGGTAGGGAAAGCTAGGAGAGTGACCGGGACAAGCGGGCGACCAGGGCAACCTGGTTCGGGGGCGTGGCCAGCCAGGGGTCACCACCAGTTCTGCGACCCATGCCAAAAAAAAAAAAAAAAATCACTGCTATCGGTTCTCCCAAACAGGTGCAAACCGGTTGAAAACCACCTCTGGCCTGTACACAACAAATTTATTGAGTCATTTCAGATCAAGAATTGTCCTCCACCCGCCCCCCCCCCCCGAGGCCTTGGGAATAATGAAAATTCTGGAATAGAATCCCATCCCTTGTTGGTCGAAGGGAACTTCCTGAATAGCTTTGAGGTCCAGCAAAAGCTGGATGGCCGACCCCATCAGACCCCACCTCACAGCATCTCTAGATACTGGGCAGGAGATAAAGAACCTTGGAGGAGTGGAGTAGATTCTAGTGAAAGACCCAACCTAACAGTGGACAGAACCCAGGCATCTGAAGTAATACCCTCCCATAGGTCAGCAAACCATGCTAAACGATCACCAATGGGGATAGACTGTGCACTAGCACTGGTGACAGAACGGGCGACTTCCTCCTCCTCAAAAGGGCCGTTTAGAAGAAAACTGCTGCCTGCTCTTGCCTGAGTGGTCAGGAGGAGGTTCTCGGCGTTGATAAGCAGGTTTCGACGGCCAGTGGAAACTGGAAGTTGACTCTCCTCTGAACTGAGAACGTTTGAAATAAGGAGCCAATCGATGTTACACTCTGTAGAAGTGAAGGAAGAATTTTTCTTTTGTCCTTGGTCTCCATCAGAAGGGGCTCAAGGACCTCACCAAAGATCTTATCCCCTAGGACCAGGGCAGCCGCCAACTTCCATTTACATCTGCCATCAGCTTGCCAGTTGCATAGCCAGCACATACGCCTGGCTGCCACTGAGGAGGCAAAGGCCTTCATGGCAAATGGCACTGGGCAGGGTTCATGTGCCGTAAATTCAGTAGCTGCCATGATCTTGTTGATGTCCTGGTGGGTACGGACCTCTGATGAGGGAATTCTATCCCGCAGATGCTTCAGCTACTTGAGTGAGGTTCTCGTAAAAAAAGAAGCTGCTGTAGAAGCCTTGACAGCACAGGCAGCGGCCAAATGGGATTGCTGTCGCGACTGTTCCACTCGTTTTTCTTCTGCCTTGAGGACTTCCTCTGGGTCTGAAGTGCAGACAAGGAGGAGGCCAAAGCAGCAATCAGAGCATCAACTGTGGAGACCTGAAGGGTCTTGGTAAATTCAGGCCCCACATTAAAGAACCTGCGATCAGAGGCCAAAGGATTGGGCCCCGTGGCAGGGGCTTCAAGCTGTTTCTTGATTACCTTCAGGAACCGCTTTGGTGATGGGACCACTTCCTTCTTGACTTCAGGCTCATCAAACAGAACATCTGACTCCTCCAGACTGTGGATGCTGCTTCATCATCTGCGTTTTTCAAATTTGCAGTGTTTCTAGCCTTGAACAACAAGGGACTAAACAAAGAGTGATTAAAACAACCCGTAAACACCGGAATCTCCTGTGAAGGGCTTTCATCTGATGACATATCAGATTCAGGCCGATCAGGTTCACCCAGCAACAATGGAGCCACTGAGGCAGCAGGAGCGAGGTCTTCAGCCAACCCAGAAACTGGATCCTGGACAAAGCAGCCTCGTTCTGACAAGCGAGCTTCATGAACCCAGGATCTTCTTTCTGATGAATCAGAAGTTGTAGATGAATGATGGGTAGCTCTCTGCAAGCCTTCTGAGATGCCCTTCCTGATTGCCTGTCTATCAGGATCTGCAAATTAATAGGGACATCCAAATCAGAAGGATCAGTAGGTCTGGCTGCAGGGGCAGTAGAAGGAAAGGAGGGTTGCACCCCATTTACTACGCCCACACTCCTGCCAAGGTGCTGCTTCTCCATGAAGATCCTCAGCTTGCTTGTAGCCTTCCCAGCCGTCTGGCTGATCGATCCTGTGATCTTCGGCCCTGAGGGCTTAAAACAGCCCCCATGGCCCCTGCAGGCTGCTCCGGATCCCCGAAGCAGCCCTCAGCTGTTTGGCGGTCTCCCAATTGTCAGCTGTGAAGCGGAGCGCCAATTTCAAACCGAGGAAGCAAACTGGGGCTTTTTTTTCTTTTAAATAGAAACTTTTCCTTTGCAAGGTTGCCTTTGAGCAAAAAGCTCCAAAGGCAGGAGAGGCAATACCACATGTCCTTTGCTGCTAAGGACTGAGTAGAAACTGGGGAGGAGTCGCCCAGAGTGGGCAGAGCTAGGCTAATAAGCTTTTTGCACAGACTCAGTCCTAAGCAGATAAGGAAGAGTACCACTCATCCTGACCTGTCGCAGCCTTACAAGGGAAAATGTGAGAGATATTGTATACAAGACTACAAAAGATGAGCTGATGACATATACAGATAAAGAAATCATGACCTTGAAACAGATCCCGAGGTGAGTGTGGGAGCTAAGGAAGGATTATAGATTCCTAGCAGCACTTTTGAATAAACAAAATATCTGGTTCAGATGGCTGGTCCCGGAAGGAATGTTGGTCACTTGGCAAGAAAGAAGAATTAGAATTGACAGTATTGATAAGGCACAAGAATTGTATGAGCAGGTGGTGGGATCGAAAGAAGAAACGAGTAGTAAAGAAGAGTTGGAAAGCAGAAGTCAAGATGACCAACAACAGGAGGTACAAGAAGTGGAACAAGAAGAAAAAGGCAAAGAAGAGAAAGAACAACCGAGAAGAGAAGGATTAAGAACAAGACCACAAAGAGAAGCAAGACAGAAAACTAAGACAGATCTATAATTAGCAAAATGGAAGAGATTAAACTAATCTCAATATTAATGGATTGAATTCCCTGGCTAAGAGAAAACAAACTCTAGTTAAATTAGTAAAACAAAATGTTGACATTGCATGCCTACAGGAGGTACATATCCAAAAACAGCACTGTAGATGTCTAGATCAGGGGTCACCAACCTTTTGGACCTCAGGGACCACCAAACTCATAATTTTAAATCCCAGGGACCACTAACCGGTTATGTGGGCGTGGCCTAATTTGTGGGTGTGGCTTGGTGGTCATGTGACTGGCTGGGCATGGCGTGTATGTAAATATTATAAATAGTTATATAAATATTGAATTTTTTATAAAAAAAGAGCAACTTTTACCCAAAATCAGGCAAAGCAGGCAGGCAGATTGAGTTGCTCACATAATCACAGATTCATTCAGAAATCTATCTATCTGCCATTGGCTAGCTCCATCTGTCACATAAAATTTGCTTGCAAGCAAACTCGTAAAATTTGCTAGCAAGCAACCTCACCAAATTAACTCACAACACACCATGTATGTAAATATTGAATTTTTTATTAAAAAAAGAGCAACTTTTACCCAAAATCAGGCAAAGCAGGCAGGCAGATTGAGTTGCTCACAGAATCAGTGATCTATCTATCTGCCATCGGCTAGCTCAGTCTCTCAAATTTGCTTGCTATGAGTCTGCACTGAATAACAGAACCTTCAGTCCTAAGGGAGGTTCGGCTGTGCTTAAAAGCAGAGCTGAAGATCTAAAGACTAGCTAGAAAGCAAGAAATCCAACCATTTCCTGCTTCCTAGCTAATCTAAATCTCCTGGCACAGCAGAACAGACGATGGTCGGAAAAAGGAAAAATAGCAATTTTAGCAGGCAAGTTTGCTGGGTAAGGAGTGGGCGGGGAGTGTTCCTGCGGGCCATGTGGATGGTGCAGCCTTGTGTTTCTGTGCAGCCTGGATTAATTGCTTTGGGGGGTGCTCTGGGTGTGAGATTTCTCTGCGGCCCACCAAAATTTTCTCATGGCCCACCAGAGGCCCGCAGTACACTGGTTGGCAACCACTGGTCTAGATTACTCTAAACTAGGTGTATTGTACACAGCATTGGCAGATCAGAAAAAAAGAGGGGTGGTAATGTATATTAAGAAAGGGATAACTGCCAGACAAATTTATGAGGAAGAACAGGGTCGAATCTTAATGGTAGAACTTAACATCCAACAAAAACAATTATTATTGGTGGAGATATACGCCCCTAATGATAACCAAAAAGAGTTTTACAACAAATTGGATGAGAAAATAATAGAAACAAGATACAAAAATATTTGTTTAGTAGAGGATTTTAATGTCATTGTGGACACTAAAAAAGATTATATCAGTAAAGAACAAATTAAGAAAAAAAAAGAAAACCTTACCAAAACCATTTTTTGAACTAATAAAAGAAACTAATTTGGAAGACATATGGCAAAAAAGAAATCCAAATTCTAATGATTATACATTTTATTCTAGCCCACAAAAGTCATGGTCGAGAATCAACATGGTGTGGATGGACGGGGCAATTGAAAAAGATATTCTAACAGTAGAAATAATGCCCAATATATGGGCCAACCATAACCCTTTGAAAATCGTCTGGAAAGGACAACAGAAAAGGAAAATGGGATGGACACTAAATTCTCAAATCTTGGAAGAAAAAGAATACAATCAAAACATAAAAAATGAATTGGAAATATTTTTAAGATAAATATGAACCATCATACTACCCTGCAGAATTTATAGGATACTACGAAGGCATACGTGAGAGGAATCACAATAGCATATACAGCTAAGAAAAACAAGGAAAAATGGAAACAACAGAATGAATTACAGGGGAAAATAAAAAAATAAGAATGCGAACTTCAAAAAGACACAAAAAACACAGAAGCGAAGAAGGAAACAATGATGGCTAGACATAAACTAAATTTGACATTTTTAGAAGAAAGAGCATGAAATTTAAAATTTGTAAGGCAGAACTTTTTTGAATCCGCAAATAAGCCCGGTAGATGGTTGTCTCATAAGTGAAAAGTTATTTTGGGGAGCTGTATAAACAAGAAGAAATTACCGGGGAAAACATAATACAATATTTAGAGAAAAACGGTTTAGGTTCAATTTCTTAAGAAAAAAAGAGAAATATTAAACAAAGAAATAAACCCAGTAGAGTTGAAAAAAGCAATACAAAAACAGAAAAATAATAAAACTCCAGGACCAGATGGTCTTCCTAGTGAGTTATACAAAACCATGTATGAAATATTCGAACCAATATTGTTGGAAATATATAGTGAGGCATTGTCAGAAGCTAGATTGCTGAAGTCCTGGTCTGAGGCATAGATTACCTTAATTCCGAAGGAAGGTACCGACCAACAATTAATTCAGAATTATAGACCAATCTCGTTGTTGAACACAGATTATAAAATATTTATGACAATTCTAGCAGAAAGAATGAAACCAATATTGAGTGAAATTATATATTCTGATCAGAACGGCTTTTTACCAAATAGACAAATTAGGAATATTAGAATAGTGTTAAACGCTATAGAATACTACGAAGCACACCCCGAAAAGCAAGCAGCGTTAATATTTCTAGATGCACAAAAAGCCTTCGATAATCTCAATTGGCAGTTCATGTTACAACAAATAAAAATAATGAATTTCGGCACTAATATAGAAAAAACGTTACAAGCAATATATTCTAGTCAACGGGCAAGTGTATTATTAAATGGAGATCGCACAGATTTATTGATTGATTGATTGATTGATTGATTGATTGATTGGACTTGTATGCCACCCCATCTCCGAAGACTCGGGGCAGCTCACAACTAAAACATACAACAACAATAAATAGCTAAAAAGGAATTAAACAAACACAAGCCCAATAATACCAAATTTAAAATTTAAAATTTAAAAATGAATTAAGAAACATCCCATCCGTCTGGGAGGGAGTCACAGCCCGGATTGGTCAAATAACCAGGTCTTCAGGTAGTGGCGGAAGGTGCGAAGGTCAGGGGCCAGACGGAGCCCCAGGGGTAGCTGGTTCCACAGGACGGGGAACGCCACAGAATAGGCTCGTCACCAGGGGACCGCCAGCCGACATTGGCTTGCCGACAGGACCCCGAGAAGCCCTTGCCTGTGTGCTCGCACAGGGCAATTGGCACTCGATATCGGCAGGAGTCGCCCCTTAAATATTGCGGACCCATGTCGTGTAGGACTTTGAATGTTAAAACCAAGACCTTGAATCTCACCTGGAGTGCAGCCGGCAACCAATGCAGGTCGCGCAGGAGGGGTAATATGGGAGAATCGGAAACTCCCATCACCACCAGGCACGCATTCTGCACCAGTGCAATCTCCCGGATGGTATGCAAGGGCAGTCTAGATAGAGAGCTGCTGCAGTAGTCGAGTCTGGAGGTGACAAGGGCATGAGTGACTGTGCAGGGCATCTCGGTCCAGAAACGGGCTGGCCCAGCCGGACCTGGGCAAAGTCCCTGCCCTCCAACCGAGCCGTGCATCCAGGAGGACCCCAGATTCTATCCACAGGGGCACCACATCCCCTATGGTCAACGATGGACATTCCTGACTGGACCGAGATGCCGGTATGCACAGCCACTCAGTTTTGGCCAGGTTGAGCCGAAGCATGTTTCCGTCCATCCAGATCCGTACCGCATCCAGACAACGGGTCATCACGGAGAGGGCATCACTGATCTGGTTTGGGGTGGAGATGATTTCAAGGTAGCCAAAGGAGTGAGACAAGGGTGTGTCCACTATCTTCTCTGCTGTTCATTTTGTCTTTAGAAGTGTTACTAGCCGCAACCAGACAAAACTCAGAAATAAAGGGGATTAAAATCAGGAATGAAGAATACAAAGTCCAAGCATTTGCGGACGACCTAGTATTTATAGTAGAGGACCCATTAGATACTGGACCTATATTGTTACAAGAAATAGAAAAATTCGGACAAGTGGCAGGACTCAAAATAAACAACAGCAAAACTAAAATGATAGTTAAAAATTGCACTACAAAACAAAAATCAGAAATAGAAAGTAAAATGGGATTACAGATTGCAAAAAAGGTGAAATATTTAGGAATATGGTTATCTTCTAGATGTTCATCAATTAAAGATAATTATATTAAATTAGTAAAACAAATTAGGAAAGAATTGGAATCTTGGGAAAAACTACAACTGTCTTTATTAGGGAGAATTGCAGTATTAAAAATGAACACTTTGCCGAAATTAATGTATTTATTTCAAATGTTCCCGATAAAACTAAGGAAAAATTTCTTTACTGAATTAAACAAAATGACAACTAAATTTGTGTGGTTAGGCAAGAAACCGCGTATTAAATTAAAGATGTTACAGGATAGTAGGAGCAGAGGAGGTTTTGGATTAGCAGAGTGGGAGCTCTATTATCAGGCAGCGGTACTAAATTGGATAAAAGACTGGGTTATGCTAAAAGATAAAGAGAATTTTAACACTAGAAGGTCATGACCTCCAGATAGGTTGGCATGCATTTTTATGGGAGAAAAAACACATGCTTATTTTAATCAACACCTAATAAAGAGATTCACTTATTCAGACATGGAGGAACATCAAAAAGAAACATTATATGAAGATACCCCGTTGGCTGTCAACCATGGAGGCCATGATCCATCCGAATAGATTAGATATAAGAAAAATGGTAAATTATAAATTATTAGATAATCAAGGGAAATTAAAGTCAAATCAAGAACTTAGAGAACAAGGGATAATATAATTGATTGGTGGCCATATT